>VIIQ02000636.1:0-406587 GCA_007449985.2 Desmodesmus armatus
CTGCCGAAGGTGCATAAATTGCCTGCCGTAACACCGCGAGCATCTGCACTTGCTGAAAGGCAGGCCCATTGCTGCCTGCCCAAGCTGGGTTACAATGGTGCCTCTGTGTACTTGGCAGATGTGCTGAATGCCACTTGTCAACAGCTGTTCCCACAGGTCCTGCCTGACAGCAAGACCCTAGTCCGACTGCTAGAGAGCAGCACAGTCGGCCGTGATGCTTTCCTTGTTACTTTTGACGTTGAAAGCATGTACCCCAGCATTGACAACGCGGGGGCTGGTCCCAGCTTGTGCACATGCAGCAGCACAGTGTGGATATCACGGGGGTATGGTGCATGCTTTGCTAAGCTTTGTCATGGAGCATGGGTACTGCCAGTTTGATGGGCGGTATTACAAGCAGAAACAGGGTACCGTCATGGGCACTCCTGTTGCACCACCCTACAGCAACATATATGTTGCTTCCTGCCTTGAGGCTGTGGCCCAAGCGCAGTGTGAGCACTGGCCAGCCATTTACAAGCGCTTCATTGATGATGGCTTCTTTGTGTGGGAGGGGACGAGGCCAGCTTGCTAGCGTTCTTGCAGGTGCTTAACAGCACCCTGCCCAACATCAAAATCACTTGGCAGTACAGTCAGCATAGCATTGACTACATGGACATAACAGTCACCAAGTGTGAGAGTACTGGTGTATCTGTGGGCCTGAAGGTTACAACCTATCAGAAGCCCCACAACCAGTACATGTATATCCCTTATTTCTCCTTCCACAGAGGGGTGTGTTCACAGGTTTCATCAAAGCCGAGCTACAGCGTTATGCTGTCACCAACACCCTCCCAGCTGATTTTGATCGCATGAAAGCGCTGTTTATGCAGCGCCTTGTTGATCGGGGAAATCCTGTCAGCCAGCTGAAAAAGTGGTTTGCAGCAGTGGATCATGCATGCCGTGTTCGCCTGTTGCACTCCACCACCGGCCCCAAGCCCAAGGCTGGGATGCCCCCTGTGCTGGTCCTGCCCAATGGGCAGTTTGAAATGACTGCACAAGTTGCAGCAGTGCTGAATCGTGTATATGCAGCTCACAAGCATGAGGCAGATGTTGCTTCCATCTTTGGTGGCACTGACGCCAAGCTGATTGTTGCATACACCAAGAATCGCTCCATTGGAGCACGCCTGATCAGGGCACGGCACTGAAACAGTGTGCTGACTGTCTGAAACTGTGGTCTGCATGCTTTACAGCATATCAGCAGGTGTTGACACCACCACTCCCACACTGACAGTCAATGCACCTGTTATCTCTTGCATGCCAGTCCTATACTTGCATGCTGCGTGTGTTTTTCGAGCTTAGACCTGATGAGCCTTGAAGAAGGCGAAACTAGTCGTCTGTAAGTTCGTTCACTCCACACGCACAATACAATCCGCCTGCTGCCTGGGTCGCTGGTACTTCCCACATTGTCTGTACAACCACCATGGATTGGGTCCCGGGGCTTGCATCGGTTGGCTGGGTCCTTGAGGCCTCTTTGTAACGAACACTGACTGACTGACTGACCGCGAAATTGCAAGTTTCGTGGCTTTTCGCACTCACGTAGGCTGGTGCACCGCATGCTTGTTGTTTGGGGCGCATTGCGTCGCTGCTGGCACGGTGTCTGGGTTTGTTGGGTCACATTTCGTTTGGATGAAGGCTCCTGTGACATGTTCGTGCTTCCCTTTCCATGTTGAAATATCATTCTGCATGTTAAAGTGCGCAGGTTCATTGCCTGGCGGTGCCTGCTGCTGTGTCGTGCTGTGACTCGTCCTAAGCTAGCCTCTGCTTCAAGGCACAATGCTCATCTGCTGCCAGTGGATATATGGTTTGAATTCAGCCTCCCTTGTACTGCGGTGGCGTCTTGATGGTTCCTGCTGCAACTGAGCCAACCACGCTGTAGAATTGTTGCCCAGGCCTGGGCTACACCCCCATCACCCTAGGGTGCTGGGGGTGCGCTAACACATGCCCTGCGTGTGTGGATCTGTGGTGTGTGTTCGGTGTGGTTATGGCAGATGCCTCAGCCCCCTCGGCGTCCTTACTGACAGGGCCTGGTGTTGCCGCGAAGTTTCTGAATCATTACCAATGCGATGTCTTTTGCACCTTCGCAAACGGCTGATTGACTCGAGCCTCTCCAGCCTCTCAATGGAAGCTATCTGTCTGTGCAACACTCACACCTGGGCAGTGCAGACAAGTGGTGTGCACACAATCAGGGGGCCATGTGCTTACAGGAGAGATGTGCAGAATTGTGCAAATTGCCTTTCAAGGGGTACAAAATGGCTATGCGTGGCCCCCAGGGGGGCGGGACAAAACCCTGTGCTAACACTTTCCGCTTGCGCTGTAAACACAGCATGCAACACTGATGATCACAGGTGCAGTCTGCAGAATGCAGGTGGGTTGCTTCAGTACTAGACATGATTCAGTATCAAGCCACCGAGCGGATTTGAACCGCTGTTACTGGATGTCTCTTCCTTGGCAGAGTCAGAGTCCAGGGTGATGACCACTACACTACGGCGGCAACGACTGACGATGCAGGGTCTGGCTTCCTGGAACATCTTGGGGTGATGTTGGATGGGAAAACCCTCTACCCGCGTGTTTTGTACTTTTCTGTTCCCCCAGCAGCAGCACCGGGAGCAGGTGCCTTGCTTGCCATGGTTGTATGCTTGTTGGGACAGCGTGTCACTGCATGCTTGGTTGCTCAGCAGGCCCATGTGCTTCAATGGCCGCGCATTCAGACGCTTTATGCCTTGTACATGTTTGCATGTTGCCTAACCTTGTGTGTTGCAGGTGGTTCGCTGCTCTTGAGAAGGAGGTGGCGCCTTAAGTTGCATTGGAGGGACATGGTTTGGGTCCCTGAGCTTGCATGGTGTGGGCTGGGTCTTTCGGGGATCTCAATGTAACGAACAATGAGTGAGTGAGTGCGTGCGTAACGAACAATGAGTGAGTGCGTGTTGCATGCTAACACAGCTTGTGTGCCACAGGTGGTTGGGCTGTTTTGAGTAGAATTGGTGGCGCCTTGAGTTACAAGGGCGGGACATGGATTGGGTTCCGGGGCTTGCATCGGGTTGGCTGGGTCCTTGAGGCCTCTTTGTAACAAACACTGACTGACTGACTGACTGACCGCGTCTTGGTTCCCCCAGCTGGCCCCTGACCACCCTTTTTTGCGGGTGAACAGTGATCTGTTGGGAGTTCACTGTGCTTCTCCAGCCTTGCCTGATGGTTGACTGCCTTGCATGTCTCCTGTTGTGCTTGGTGTTTTCTGGTTGCTTTGCCCTGTTAGCCGACAGGGCGGGGGCAGTGATGCATGTGCCAGCTAAGGTTGGGTCAGCTAGTCATGCTTGCATTGCCATGTCGGCTCTTTCACTGCGTGCTTGTCTGCGTCAGCATGTGCATGTGCGTTCTTGGCCGCGCATCCGTTCGCTTTATGCCTTGTGCGTGTTGCATGCTAACATAGCTTGTGTGCCACAGGTGGTTGGGCTGTCTTGAGTAGAATTGGTGGCGCCTTGAGTTACAAGGGCGGGGCATGGATTGGGTCCCGGGGCTTGCATCGGGTTGGCTGGGTCCTTGAGGCCTCTTTGTAACAAACACTGACTGACTGACTGACCGCGCGTCATGTGCATGCATGTCCCTTGCTAAACCCTTGTTGTGCCCATAGCTGTCCACTGTCCTGTCACTGAACCTGACTCAAGTTTATGTTATGTCTATGTTACCTTGAGGGGCATTGCACATTGGTGTGCCCGGTTGCCAATGGTCGGCAGCTTTTTCCCCGAATTGACTGGGCCTCTTGTAACTTCTTTCAAACACACACACCCGAGCGGCCGGTTTGGCCTCTCAGGGCCTCTTCGTAACGAAGACTGACTGACTGACTGACCGGATTGTTATGATATCTTTCCTGACTGACTGACTGACTGACTGCGCACCTTATGTGCTGCAGGTGGTTGGACTAACCTTGTCGACTGAGGGTGTACCCTGCCCATTTGCCTATTTGTTTGTCTGTCTGCCTGTTTGTGCCCCCCCCCCCCCCGCCCCCAGACTCGCCTGCGCTTCATGACCATGCTTGATGTGTCCATGACTGTGTGGGCGCTGCCGCGGCTGGAGTGGAGCCAAGGCCGGCTTGGAGGGACAGGTGGGCCAGGACAGGGGGGTTGGGTGGGGGAGGGCGTCACCCTTGTCATGGCGTGCCCCCGGGGGGGGGGGGGGGGGGGGGGGGTGGGATGGGACGGGAGCGGGGGGGGGGGGGGTCAGTCATACATGGTGCGCGGGGCGCAGTGGGGGGGGGGGGGGGGGGCAGGGGGGTCACGACTGAGGGATTGCTGATACCCACTCACTGCATACGTGGTTCAGCAACGCACAATTTGCACTGCGCAGTTGCATGCAGCCTTGTGTATCCCTTTTGCCACCCCTTCATGCCTTCTTCCACAAGCCCTCAACCCCCGGAGGGGAGGTGGTTTGGTTGAACCACACCTACAGTGTCTTTTCAACGCCCCTGCAGGTTGTTCAGTGAGTCGTACTGCAGCTGTTCTGCCTTACTCCCTCCACCACCTGCAGCTAGGTGTCTCTGCTCCACCAAGCCCTTCATCCCCCCCTCCTCCACCCCCACCCACCCACTACCAGCTACCCCCCGCCCCTTACTCTTGCACTCCTTCGATCTCCCGCCCCTGCCCTTGATGCCCCCCTGCCACAACCCCCCTGCCGCCTCTGCCCCCCCCCCCCCCCCCCCCCCCCCCCCCCCCCCCCCCCCCCCCCGGCCCCCGTCCCGCCCCCCTGCAGGTTGTTCAGTGAGTCGTACTGCCAGCTGTTCTGGCTGGACCCCTCCACCACCTGCAGCCTGGTGTCTCGGCTCCACCAAGCCCTTCATCCACCCCCCCTCCTCCACCCCCACCCACCCACTACCAGCTACCCCCCACCCCTCACTCTTGCCCTCTGTGTGCAGCAGCTGCTGCCAACATGTCTCCCAGGCCTACTTTTGTTGCCGCGTTCCACAGCCCCCCCCCCCCCCCCCTGCCCTCACCTTTCCTCCCTTCCACCCCACCTCTTGTCCTGCCTGCAGGTTGTTCAGTGAGTCTTACTGCCAGCTGTTCTGGCTGGACCCCTCCACCACCTGCAGCCTGGTGTCTCTGCTCCACCAAGCCCTTCATCCCCCCCTCCTCCACCCCCACCCACCCACTACCAGCTACCCCCCACCCCTCACTCTTGCCTTCTGTGTGCAGCAGCTGCTGCCAACATGTCTCCCAGGCCTCCTGCCTGCAAATTGTTCAGTGAGTCGTACTGCCAGCTGTTCTGGATGACCCCCCGCCACCACCTGCAGCCTGGTGCCCCTCCTTTGCCAAGCCCTTCATGCCCCCCCCCCACACACACAACCTGCTACCCCCCGCCCCACAGTCTAAAGATCTTGCACTCGTTCTGTCTCCCGCCCCTGCATTTGATGCCCCCCTGCTCTCACCCCTTCTCCTCTCCCCTCCCCCCCCCCCCCCCGTCGCCCGTCCCCCGTCGCTCCCCGCTGTAGGTTGTTCAGTGAGTCGTACTGCCAGCTGTTCTGGCTGACCCCCTCCACCCCCCCACCACACACCCTGTGTCTACACACACACCTTGGTGTCTTACACACTACCCGCTCACCCCCCCCCCACACACACACACACTCTGCACGCCTTCTGTCTCCCGCCCGTGCAGGTTGTTCAGTGAGTCGTACTGCCAGCTGTTCTGGCTGACCCCCTCCACCACCTGCAGCCTGGTGTCAGGATTGGGCCGGCTGGGCTGGTCGCCTCCCCTGGAGTGGGTGGACAGGCTGTTCCTGGAGACATATGGGCAGCTGGGGGACTTCAAACCCGCTGAAATTGCAGGTGTGTGTGATGCGTGTGAGTGTGTGTCGACAGATGGAGTACTTGGTTACATGCAAGCTCACTAAGACTGTGTGTCGACAGAGGGAGTACATGGATACATGCAAGCTCACTAAGGCTGTCCTACTAGACAGGCAAGCAACAGTGACGTAATCCCTCCGTATGTGTGGGGGGGGGGGGAGGGAAGGAAGAGTGTGTATGGGTTGACAGGCTGTTCCTCAAGACATACGGACAGCTGGGGAACTTCAAGCTCGCTGACCTGGCAGGTGAGGGGGGGGGGCTCTCTTGGTGTATGGTTGTGTTGAGTTTGGGGTGCCCAGGGGGCCCGGGGGGGGGGGGGGGGCTTGAAGTCAAGAGGAAGCTTGTCGAAGTGGTGGAGTCATTCCAGGCTGCACAGCAACACGCATCAACTGGCAGGCAGGAGTCAACCACACCGACTCAACAACATACTTGCGGCTCACCCTCCCACTCCCCATCCCATCAATCCTCATCCCCCCCCCCCGTCCCCCCACTCCCTTTACTCCCCTCTCGATTCTTTCAGGTGTCCTTCACGGCCTGGCCTCCCTAGGTGTCCAGCCCCCCCTGCAGTGGATGGCCGCAGCCTCCTCCCTCCTCGCCTCCCTGGCCCCCACCCTAGGTGTACAGGAGCTGACCACAGCCCTATGGGCCCTGGCACATCACATCAGGCTACCCCTGGCCCTCTGCACCCCTCTAATCCCCCAACCTGTGTACCCCCAAACCCCCCACTCCCACACCCACCGTTATCAGGTGTCCTTCACGGCTTGGCCTCCCTAGGTGTGCAGCCCCCCCTGCAGTGGATGGCCGCAGCCTCCTCCCTCCTCGCCTCCCAGGCCCCCACCCTAGGTGTACAGGAGCTGACCACAGCCCTATGGGCCCTAGCAGCACTGAGGTACAGACCCCCTGCTGCCTGGCTAGCAGCACTTGCAGACCGGGGGGTTGTACTGCTGCCAGAGGCCTGGAAGTACCGCATGCAGCGGTACAAGCGGCAGCAGCAGCAGTTGGCAGTACACCGCCACCACCAGCAGCAGCAGCAGCAGCAGCAGGAAGGGTCTCAGCAGCAGCAGCAGCAGGAGGAGGAGGAGAGTCGAGAAGCAGTAAGAGGTGACATGTCGTACGGCATGGCACTGCAGCTGCTGCAGCAGCAGAAGGCTGCGCAGCAGCAGGCAGCAGCAGTGCGACGCCGCCGACAGTGGCTGGCACGGGAGTTGGTGCGGATGCAGCAGCAGCACCAGCAGCACATGCAAGCCGGGTGGCAGCTGCAGCAGCAGCAGGGGGTAGGAGGTGCAGGGGCGTCTGTCAGGGCGTCCCAGCAGCAGCGGGTGCGGTTTCAGCAGCGACAGCAGCAGCTGCTGCGGCAGCACTGGTTGTCACGGCGGCAGCAGCAGCGGCGGCAGCGGCGGGTGCTGCAGCTGCGGGGTGACCTTGGACTGATGCAGCAAGGAGCAGGGCCTCTTCGTACAGGCACATTGTGGCAGCAGCAGCAGCACGGGGACCAATCCAAGCAGCAGCAGCAGCAGCAGCAGCAGCAAGGGCGTCTAGCTGGCAGTGGAGCTGTCCGGCAGCCTCGGCTGTCGTGCATGACGGCTTCAGACCTTGCTGCGGTGCTGTTGGCGCTGGGGCGGCTGCAGTGTAACCTGCCAAGGTAAGCTTACAGCCTCATTTAGCTACTAGTAGTACTAGGGAAGCTCCAGCTAGGTAGTACCAGGGAAGGGGTAGTACTAGGGAATTTCCAGCCAGCTGGTACTAGCGAACCTCTTGCTAGCTAGTAGTAGGGGATCTCCAGCTAGCTAGCACTAGGGAAGGGGTCGCCTCTGCTGGCTGCTCTGCTCTGCTAACCTCAACTCTGCAGCTGCCAGAACGCTGTGGTCACACTGTAGTCACCTGTACTGTGCGGCACTGTGCTGTATTCTGTTTGTGATCTGTGCGGTAATGACACTGTCATGATACTGTACGGTGTTGTTATGTTCTCATGAGCACTTGGCTCGCTGGCTAGTGGTTGAAGGTTCAAATCCCCTCCCACAATTACTGCACTGTACTGTGTTGTACTGCAGGGACCACCCCCTGATGCTGGCTGCCAGGCTGTTCCTCGCAGAAGGGCAGCACAGGAGGCGCTACAGCAGGCTCTTATGCAGGATGACACACCAGGCTGCATCAGCACAGCGGCAGCAGCAGCAGCAGTTGGGGCCAGGGAGGATTACAGAAGCTGGTTCAAGGGGGGATGTACAAGAGGAGAAGGAGAAGCAGCAGCAGCCGCAGCATGAGCAGCACTACTATTTGGACCGTGGGCTGGGTACCGCCACTGCTGCTGCTGTTGATGGTGGTGATGATGATGAGGATGGAGACATCTTCTACCCTGGGCCTGATGCAGTTGCCGCTAGCCCATGGGAGGAGCAGCAGGAGTGACTTGTGGGTGGCTGCTTGGCTGCTTGCCAAGCCAAGTTGGCTGCTTGGCAGTGAACAGCAGTTGGGGTTTGAGTTGGCCTCATGCCACAGTTGCGACCAAAGTTTGGGTCCATACTGTTGAACCACATCTTCTGCTGCTTTCTTTGGATCCCAGTTGCGGAAAGTGGCGGACGCTCCATGGTCACCAGTCATGAACATGAACAATACTTGCTCCAGCGAGGTTGATGCCCTCGATCGTTTTCACTGATCATTCTGCAAGATTCGCGTATGATCCCAGGTCTGCAGTCAAGCTCAGCGCAGTGACGTGCAAACGGCTTTGTGTCTGTGGTCACACATCCGCACCGGCCAGAAAAATAAGTTCAATTGCTGTGCGATCTGCACAAAAGCTGTTTCAACCTATTCAAGATCATCATACACACTCCAGCTGGCCGTGCAGAGCAGCAGGGGTCTATCTGCAGTTGCTGTAGCTCCATCACCACAGGCAGCACAGCAGCAGATTAACCATAACAGCAGCCATGCAGACCTGCTTGCAGAGCATGC
The DNA here is from genome assembly GCA_007449985.2 of Desmodesmus armatus. Classification (NCBI taxonomy): domain Eukaryota; kingdom Viridiplantae; phylum Chlorophyta; class Chlorophyceae; order Sphaeropleales; family Scenedesmaceae; genus Desmodesmus; species Desmodesmus armatus. Next base: position 8,808 of record VIIQ02000636.1, read on the forward strand.
GGGCATGTCGAGCATGCAGCATGCAGCTGCCAGTCGGACGTGTGCTGGCATGCAGGCCAGGGCAGCAGCTCCAACCCTTTGCGGGAGCGGTAGCAGCAGCACAGCGCAGGCACATCTGTGCCAGCACAAGCAGCGCAGCAGCCGTAGAAACCTCACAGGCAGCAGCTGCGACAGAAAACACAGCGGGTCCGGTCAGTCAAGCTCGAGAACGGCGTGAATTCAAGGCCAGGACCTCAATCAAACACATCCTGGTGAGGTTTAACCCCAGCAGCAGCAGTGGCTGGTGCTTGGTGACAGGGGTAGTAAGGTTGATGTTTGCAAAAAACCTGATTGGTTGGCAGTTATGGGTTGCAATAAGATCCTCAGTGGTGGCGTGTAGTCAACAGTAGAAAAGAATAACTGCTGGGGGGAGCGCAGTCGTCTCATTTCAGATGGGGTGAAAGTTATGTACAACAAATCAGATTTGCGCAGGCAGCAGTTGTTATCATTCTCCGCATTGAGTTCAAGGTTACCTGCAGCAGTAGCGTCAATCCATCGCCGTGAGGCATTGTTGTGGCATGGTGTCTTCATGATCCAAGCACCCACCCTCTGCCTGCCACCCTCTGCCCACCGGTGGGCACCCCCCCACCACCCCCCCACCCTCTGACCACCCACCCACTGCCCACCCATTTTCCACCCTCTTCCCACCCACTGCCCACCCTCTGTCAACCCTCTGCCCCCCCCCCTTGCCCCCCCCCCCCCCCCCCACCCTGCCAGCAGAAGATGCAGCCCAGCAGTGGAGAGGCTGGCCAGGAGCAGCAGCAGGTTGAAGTGAGGGGCTGGATCAGGACCGTGAGGCAGCAGAAACAGTTTGCATTCATGCAGGTGAGGCAGCGGATAGCAGTTGATGGGTGACAGCCCTGCACACACATGCACTGCACTCGAGAGCTTGGGAGCTTGGGAGCATTTGACAGGGGACAGTGCCAGCATCATAGCAACGTACATGACAGTAAAGTGCATCACAGCATTGTATGTCACCTTGATGTACATCACAGTATCGTACTGAACACCATCGTACATCACAGTATGTCGCAGGGGAGGGCACCTGACAGCTGCCAGTCCCACACACACTAGTAGGACAGTCTTAGTGAGCCTGCATGTATCCAAGTACTCCCTCTGTCGACACACACACATGTGTCTGTTGCTGTGACAGCAGTTGGCAAATGTAAATACATCAACTCAGCAAGCAGCATCCAGCACGTTGGCAACATCTCGTACCTCAGGAGGGTTGGCAAGCCATGTTCAACATTCAACATTCAGGGGGGGGGGGGGCATGTTTTCAAGTGGGTATCTCCGCTGCTGGGCGTCCCTCTCCACGTTGTCTGTGCAGCTGACGCCTCCAGCACACCTGCAAGCAACCATTGTTCAAGCGGCTTGACACAGCTTTGATGTATGTGCGGTTGTGCCCCCCTGTTCAGGTGAATGATGGCAGCAACATGTCAGGCATCCAGGTTGTTGTTGAGCCAGGGGTGCAGGGCTGGGAGCTGCTGGAGGAGGGGGCCATCAGCACAGGTGTGTGTGGGTGTATGTGTGGGTGGGGGGGTGTAGGGGGAGGGGGCTGTTGTGGGGGTGGGGGGGGTGACTAACCAAGGGATTAGTCTATGCAGCAGCCATGAGCTGGAGAAATCGCCCTGGGGGGGGAGGGGGCTGCTGGAGGAGGGAGCCATCAGCACAGGTGTGGGGGGGGGGGGGAGGAGGGGAGGAAGGGTGTTCATTGCAAGGAGGGTTCAGTTTAGGGGGAAGGAGTTGGGGACGCAGGGGTCAGCTCAGGTGCGGGCAGGGCGCAGGGGGTGGAGTGGGGGGGGGGGCTTCCAGCAAAGTGCGCTGAGGTGGGGTGGGCGGCATGTCAGGGCAGCCCAAGGCATCACTGTGCTCAGTGAGCCTGTTGCCTGGGGTACATGCTGCTTTTATCACAACAAGGTTTGGTACCGTTGCTTTGTGCTGCAGGTGCGTCTGTCATAGCCAGTGGCCAGCTGGTGGCGTCACCTGGGTCCAAGCAGGCTGTGGAGATCAAGGCTGATAAGCTGACACTGGTGGGGGCCTGCGACCCTGAGACATACCCTCTGCAGAAGGTGAGGTTGGTGACACATCATGGCCGAGTGCTGTTTGGTGTCTCCAGCGGATGACACAACTTGGCTCAGCTATGGCAGCTATGGCAGGGTAAAGGTAGTGTCCAGGCTGTGTGCACACCCGGCATTCATGCGACCCTGAGACATACCCTCTGCAGAAGGTGAGAAGGACGCAGCAGATGCCGTGTGCGATGCTGTCTGATATATGTTATGCTGTATGACAATTGTGGTGATGGATGGAATGCATCCTGTCACACATGACTGGCTGGTTGAGCCATCTGGTGAGCGTGGGATGCAATGGTAAGTTTCTCCAGGTGGCTTGCATGTGCAGTGATGTGGCACAGCACCCCAAAAATTGTGTGCAGCAGTAGGTTTAGGGTTTACCTACCCCCCAACCCAAACCCTAACCTCAAATTGAATGCCCGCTCAGCGGTGTCAGCATCCTCACGCTCTGGCGTTGTGAGTTTGGCTGTTAACCGGTGGTCACACGGTGTTGGCAAGCTGCGATTCCCCGACACAAGGACTGTCTGAATCATTGCTGCTGTTGTATGTTTGTCAATGCTTACAGAAACGCCACACGCTGGAGTTCCTGCGTGGTATTGCCCATTTACGGCCGCGCACCAACACCATCGGCGCAGTAGCACGGGTCCGCAGTGCGCTCGCACACGCGACCCACACGTTCTTCCAGGGTTCAGGCTTCCACTACGTACACACGCCCATTTTGAGTGCGAGTGACTGCGAGGGCGCTGGAGAGATGTTTCAGGTGCGACGACGAGCATGTTGTCGTCCGGCTGCACAAGATTCTCAACAGGACCCATAAAGCAGCAGTACGGTATCTAGCGCCTGTTAGAGCATCGACTTGGCAGGATGACAATGCGGATGCTTTCCGGGCACCTCCCACACATCCACGTACTGACACTGATTGAGCGTTGCATGCTTTGCTGGTTTTTTTTGTGTTTTGAATTCGCCATTTGTGTTTGTTTGTGCCTGGTTTTCAGGTGACCACGCTGCTGTCTGGCGTGGACATTCCCGCCTCCAAGGCTGCTGCTGCTGAGGCTGCACTCATGCAGGGACAGGTGGACCAGCAGGCCAACGCAGTGCGACAGGTGAGAGGGTTGAAGCTGGTGGGTAATGCTGGGGGGCATGCGTGGAGGGAGGGGTTGACATGCGTAGTGTGCGTGGGGGGGGTCTTGGTATGTCTGGTGATCTCATGATCTGTGCTTGCATTGTGAGGGGCAGCGTCTCCAAGCTATGGATTTGTGGGTGTCTTCCAAGGCTTGACTGCATTAATATCCATGGCACATTTGTACTGTGTGCCTGAATTGTGCTGGGCAGCTGCGTCATCATCAACACCCCTGCCCACGTGATCTGCTGCTCCTCTTTCCTGCTACAGGCCAAGGCAGCAGCAGCTGATGTCAACGGCAGCAAGAGCAGCAGTGTGGAGGCAGCAGTGGCAGAGCTGAAGCGCATGAAGCAGCGGCTTCAGGTGCGGCTGGTGGGGTGTGTATCAGTTGGGTGGGGGGGGGGGGGGGGGGGGGGACCGAGGGTGTTATGAAATTGTTTGTTGGGGGGAGTGGGAGGGGGCGGGGTCCATCTTGCAAGTCTTACAATGAAGAACCATGCACCATGTTGCGATTCAGCAACTTCATAAGCCACAATAATGTCAGATTTGACCAGCTGCACACCTGAACACTCATACATTTCACATGTGTTGCGTGTGTGATTTGCTGTATAATTCACAGGAGATGGAGACTGCTGCTGCGCGCTCCTCGCTGCCTGTGGATGCGTCAGGGGCGCTGGACTACAGTGGGGACTTCTTTGGGGAGAAGGTCTACCTCACAGTGTCAGGGCAGCTCAACGGTGCGTGTATGGTGGTGCTGGTGCGGGGTGGGGGGGATTCCCGGCAGGAGGGGGGGGGTAATCGTGTGTGGTGGTGGTGGTGTGGTGGTGGTGGTGTGGTGGGGACCTGGGAAAGAAAGGCAGGCTGATGGCTCCACCTCACTTGCCAGTCACTCACTGTGTATGTCGCTGACACGGAATAAAACATGGATTCAGCACCAACACCCTCCCAAGGTGTCAACTCTTTCTGCATCCCCCCCCCCCCTCCTACATGGTTGTCTCTGTGTCTTGTCCCCCCCCCCCCCTCCTCCCCCCACACACAGGTGAGATGTATGCGTCAGCGCTGGGTGACATCTACACGTTTGGTCCCACCTTCAGGGCTGAGAACAGTAACACCAGCAGGCACCTGGCAGAGTTCTGGATGATTGAGCCTGAGTTGGCCTTTGCTGACCTGGCAGATGACATGGCCTGCGCTGAGGCATACCTCAAACACTGCGTGACATACATCATGGAGGTGGGTGTCTGGCATCGAGGGTATTTGTTTGGGGAAGGGGGGCATGGGCGAGAGTTTTTTTTGGGGGGGGCACGGGAGGACAAGGGTGTGACCGTACTTCCAACACTCTGTCACATACGCTATGGTGTCACATACGTTATTGAGCTGGCCTTTGCTGACCTGGCAGATGACATGGCCTGCGCTGAGGCATACCTCAAACACTGCGTGACATACATCATGGAGGTGGGTGTCTGGCATCGAGGGTATTTGTTTGGGGAAGGGGGGCATGGGCGAGAGTTTTTTTTGGGGGGGCACGGGAGGACAAGGGTGTGACCGTACTTCCAACACTCTGTCACATACGCTATGGTGTCACATACGTTATTGAGCTGGCTTTTGCTGACCTGGCAGATGACATGGCATGCGCTGAGGCATACCTCAAACACTGCGTGACATACATCATGGAGGTGGGTGGGTGGGGTGTGTGTGGGTGGCGGGAGGTATATCGAGGGGGGGGGGAGGTGTGTGGGGGGGGGGGGGGAGGGGAGGGGAGTAGGAGGGTGTGTCCTACATGCCATTGAGGTGACAAGATGTACCTGCAATGTTGAGGGAGCTGTACAGTGTATGCTGAAGCATGAAGCTTGGAGTGGCCTTCGTTGAGCAGGACCCACGGCAGAGGGACACACATGCAACAGACCTGCTGCTTTCATTCAGAAAAATGCTGTTGCCCCATCATATCTCTGACACGTCTGCTGCTGCTGCTGTCCCCCTCACCTCCCCCCCCCCCCCACACACACACACACACACGCACAGCATTGTGCTGAGGACCTTGCGTCGTTTGACTCCATGGTTGAGAAGGGCCTGCTGCAGCGGCTGAGGGATGTACATGTAACAGACCTGCTGCTCTCATTCTGGATTATGTTGTTACCCCATCATATCTCTGACACTTCTGTCAATGCTGCTGCTGCTCTCCCCCCCCCCCCTCCCCCCGCACACACAGCACTGTGCTGAGGACCTGGCCTTTTTTGACTCCGTGGTTGAGAAGACCTGCTGCTGTCATTCAGGAGTATGCTGTTACCCCATCATATCTCTGACACTTTTTTCTTCTGTTGCTGCTGCTGCTGTTGCTGTTGCTGTTGCTGCTGCTGTTGCTGCTGCTGCTGCTGCTGCTGCTGCTGCTGCTGCTGCTGCTGCTGCTGCTGCTGCTGCTGCTGCTGCTGCTGCTGCTGCTGCTTGCAACTATCAATCCCACAGCATTGTGCTGAGGATCTGGCGTTTTTCGACTCAATGGTTGAGAAGGGTCTGCTGCAGCGGCTGAGGGATGTGCTGGACAAGCCCTTCGCCACAGTCACCTACACTGAGGCAGTCAAGCTGCTGCAGGGCAGCAAGAAGGACTTTGAGTTCCCGGTGTCATGGGGCACGGACCTGCAGAGCGAGCATGAGAGGTGGGAGAGGGGGGGGGGTGGAGGGGGGGGGGACAACAAAGAGAGTTTGGTTTACATAAACATGGGTTGAGGAGGCAGTAATGTGCAGGTTTGAGACCCTCAAAGACTGCAGAGCGAATATGAGAGGTTTTTGGGGCGGGGGTGGGGGGTTGTGTTTGTGTGTGGGGGGGGGGGGGGGGATTACAAGAGGACTGCGGCTGACATGAAATGGGGTTGAGGAGGCAGGTTTTGATAACGTCAAACGAGCGAGTGCGCACGGTGTCATGGGGCACAGACATGCAGAACAAGCAGGTGAGGTGGGTGGGTGGTGGGTGGGGTTGGGGCAAACACGGTCCACAGCAGGCCTCATCTCACTCACGGTGTCAACACCACATCGTCTGGTCCCTTTCCTTTGTAGCACACTTGGCGCTGCTAGCATCATCTGTCGAACTGTTCCTTTCCTTCGTGGCTGGTGCACAACTTGGCAGTGCCCTCACATGTGTGTCACCCCTGTCTGCAGGTACCTGAGTGAGGTTGTGTTCCAGAAGCAGCCGCTGATAGTGACCGACTACCCTAAGGACATCAAGTCATTCTACATGAGGCTCAACGACGACCAGCAGACAGTGGCAGCAATGGACCTGCTGGTGCCTAAGTGAGTAATTTGGGGGGGGGGAGGTTGTTACAAGTAGATACTTTCACCGAAAAGCGGTACTCTCTACAAGTAATGGAACGGGCCTCAGGCCCCAGTGGGGTGGACAAGGGGACAAGGGGAGAGGGGGAGGGGGGAGAGGGGGGCGCTTGAAAGAAAATGGTGGCTCAGGAACGACTGACGGGGAGAGGTGCGTTGGACAATGTTTGGCTGGAGTTGTCAGTGGGTGTTCCAGGAATGTGCGTGAAGGGTCATATTTGTGTGTTTGTACCTGTGCATGGGGAAAAGAGACGTGTTGTACGCTGGTGTGCACTGCCAGTAAACGCATGTTTTACAGGGTAGGGGCGAGACCGCTATGCAGTACTTTTTGCCAGTAGTGATGTCACAAACTTCCAACACACTGCCCGCAACACACTCTTCCTGACTGCAAGATCCATTCCCGCGTCTGCATTCGCAGGGTCGGCGAGTTGATCGGTGGGAGCCAACGTGAGGATCGCATGGACGTCTTGACGAGACGCATGATCGAGAGCGGGTTGGACCCCGACGATTATTGGTGGTACATGGATCTGCGTCGTTACGGCTCAGTGCCGCACGCGGGCTTCGGTCTGGGCTTCGAACGGCTCGTGCAGTTCAGCACCGGCGTGGAGAATATCAGGGATGTGATTCCCTTCCCGCGCTTCCCCAACCACTGCAAGTTCTGAAGGGCATGTCACAATGGGGGGTCGGAGGTTCGGTTGGAGATGAAAATCCTGCAGGAGGGAGTGCTGACTGTGGTATGACGCTGCTGTGGTGTGTCGCTACTGTGTAATTCTGAGGGTGTGTCGCTGCTGTCTGAGTTCTGTCTGAGTTTGTCAGCCACAGCAGTTTGATTCAGACTGTGACTGGTACTGCATGTTGGCATTGTGTTGTCGCTCCCTTGTAATGAAGTGTTCTTTGTGGAACCTGTGATGCTTGGATTGGTTCAGGCCGTGCGGGTACGCACTGCGGGTGGGGCCTGCAGCGCTGCTGTCCTTGAAACACCCTGGAAGAGTATGGGCCCTGTCAGTCCGGCATGTGTCAGGCATCTGTCTCACTTTGTGTAAAGCAATTTTTTAGTCAACTTGAAGTTACCAGAGGTGCATTGTGTGCCAGTGGCTGTGCACAGCGCAAGACCGCAAACAGTTGCACAAGGCACGTCAGCAACAGTATGTGACTGATGACCTCATGATCAAGCACAGGGGGTTGCAATTACATAACCAGTAGTACAACTTCTGGTCCAACCCCAGGCCAATTGCAATGACGCACATGCACACATTCCAGACACCACATATGTACATCCTCCCCCGCAGCCACATCAGCCGCCCCTTCAAACCGTGGGCATGTGCAGCCGCTCGCATGCTCAATCTTGAGCTTCCTTGCAGGAGACCTGGACACCAGCACATGCCACCATAGGCCATGGCGTAACAAAAATCTTGGACACAGCACATGCCACCATTGGCCATGGGCAGTACAACAACACAAACTCATGATGCGTTCATCGACACTCCTCAACGAACGTCCGACATGTCGCGACTCAACGATGCCCACAAACATGTACACACGCAGACAGCTCAGGGCAGCGGGTAGGACCACAGACGTCTCCCAGACAGACATGTGCGCGCGCGTACGGCCAGACAATGCAGGCCTGACCATAACCGCAATGTACATGCATGCATGCCTCAGTGCCAAGTAAGTTCAGCATGCAGCGTAATACCAACACAGCAGTACATCGGCAACGTGGTGTGACGCCCAGCTGCCTTGCCAACCACTCATGCTGTGGCAGCGCCTGCTGCTGCTGCTGCTGCTCCTTCATCACCCTGCAGCCCGAATGCTGATGCTGCGCTTCAATTGCAAGCTTCAGGATAAAGTCAATTGCATCCACAGCATCAAGTAAACCCACCAGACCCAATTGCATCCACAGCATCAACCGGATGCTGATCATTTTGCTGCGCTCAGCCATCAGATGGCCTCCGAAGCATCAAGTTAACCCACCAGACCCAACCACAGCTCGAGATCTGAACCATGCGTCCGTGCGTGCGTGCAAGGCAATGCCAAGTGCAGTGAGTGCAATTTCTCTTCCAAGAAAAGACCACGCAGGCTGACCCGCAGCAACTGCAGTCTCCAACATGCTGCTGTAGCACCCAAAGCTTGCAGCTCCACCCACAAAGCAGTGTCCAACTGCATGCGTGTTGCCCTGTCAGCTGCCATGGGGGCCTGAAGTGCCATGTGACAATGCATGCTTGCCAAAACTTCATGCAACCTGACAGCAGGTGTGCATCACAGCGAGGGCCAATTGCCCCTGCTACACACCCAAAAAAGAAACTACAGTACTACGAGTATGCATCCGCGCAAACCATCCTCAATGCCCTTCCATGCAGTGCCCTCCCTCCATTGAAGTAGGCTTGATGATCTGCCACCCTCAATGAACCTCACGCAATGACAAAAAAGAAGAGAGCCTTGCCAAGGTATCGTATACCATGATGCTGGCAATGTAATGCCGCAGCACACCTAGCAGACTGTGGCTGAAGCAAATGCCAAAGAAAGAAAGTGATAGCGCAAGGTCACTAAGTCTGAGTTGGCAACAGGCCAGCAGCACCTGGACGCACTCCCTACACCCGGCACGCAAACCTGCGGCAAAACCTCCACAAGCGCAAGGAAACTATGACAGTGCCTAAGCAGAGCTCTGCATGCTTGCACAGCAAGCCTGGGCCTTACAGCAAGCCCCCTGGGAGGCTCTTGCAAAACAGGTGAACCCTGGTAAAACCCCAAAAAAAGGTGAACTTGCAAAGGGCCGCGATCTGCCTGGTGGCTTGGCGGCTGACATTGCAGTGTGCGCAAAGTGGAGTGCTGAAAAATGCATAGGCAGCCTGAAAGGCTGACATGATACGCCTCGAGCCGAGGTACTGTAATGCTGATGAGCTGTAACAGCATGTGTGCCTGGCGAGAGACTGACCGGCCGCCAAGAGCTGGCCCACAAGAGAAGAGCATACTACGTAGTACAGCAAAGGAATATGCTCAGCACACATGCCTGGCCACAACAACGGTGACACCCACATGCTGAATCTGTGCCTCTCAGCACAACATGCCGCATGTATGTGGCATACATGTTCAGTGGCAGCAGCTTGGTGAGTTGCCACTGCCACTGTGAACTCCCCAAAGTATGCACTGCCTGTAGGTCAACGTGAAGAGAGGCTGCATTGCAATGTGAAGCAAAATGTAGCGCTTGCAAGACACCGGAAAGATGACATTCAGCAGCCTGCTCTTCCGGCAGCAACATACAACTGCACGATAACCACGAATGCAAACATAAGCTGTTGCCAACTGGCCCCATAGCTGGGCATATGCCTATGCACCCACAGGCGGCAAGCAGCCTGAAGGCTGATGTGCTGCTATCGTGTCTGGCAGGCCAGCACAAAGAGGGTTTAGGGTTCAAAAAACCTAAACCTCAGGTGCCAGAAATTGAGGAGCTCATCCACCACCGACGGCATGATGATACTCTGCAGCAACAGCCTCACAAGGAAGGAGACAGAACGGCTGATGAACTCAGCACAAGCATCATGCCATGATGGCTCTCTTGCACAGCAAAACCTAGGGGACCCATGCAGCACAAAAGACGCCAGGGACAGACAGGCATGATGCCTGAAATGAGCTTTGAAGCTAGCTTCCTGCGACGCAACGGTCACACCACACGGACAAGCAAGCAAGCAAGCAAGCAAGCAAGCAGCACACCCGCTGAGGCTATTCAATGCACCTCAACAATCGGTGGCTGCTGTGGCAAAATGCTGTGTTGAAAGACACAAGGCGCAACATGAGAACAAAAACAAGCAAGACAGGCAGGCAAACACAACAACAAAGCAAAGCATGCATGCAAGTAAAGAAAGTCATCGGAGCTCCCAACAGAGCTCCACCACAAACCTCCACAGCAGCAGCCGCAGGGCACACTGGTGTTTCGTTTGGTGAATGCAGCAGTCACCAGCACCAGATGCCCAGGCTTTGGCTGCAAAGAATGGAAAAAACAAAACTCCACAGAAACAACAAGCGGCTTCATGCATGCCCATGCAGCCTGCACACAGAGCGATGGGCGCCCCCCACTCCACTAGCACCTCTGGCGGCCTGCTCAGTTTGTGAAAACGTAGGTGAACTGGTGGCCCTTGTTAGTGGAGATCTTGAGGTTGTTTGCATACGCAACGCTCTTGGGGTTCAGGGCAGAGGCGCGCACTGCACAGCGGAAGAGGAACATCAACAGCAAGGCACATAACGGGTCACAAAAGCGCTGCGCACACGCTCTGCACAGGTAGGTACAGGTTTCATGTTATGTGTGCGGTTTGCACAATAAATGCCGTAGCGTCAGTCAGGCATCAGCATCCAATCCAATGCAATTAATTTTGACGGATACATGCCAAGCTGCCACATGTTGATCAGACTGTCACGACAATGCTGTCACCTGTGGGCCAAAATATTATAAAAATATTGCCCTTGGTGGTGTTTTTTGGGGGGGGGGCTGGTCTTGTTTGCCGGTCTTGCTGCAGGTTTTTCTTGCAGGTGTGTCTTCCCAGTTCATCCCGTGTGGAGAGTACCGCTCAGCGGTGAAAGTATCCACTTGTAACAACCTCCCCCCCAAAATATTTGCCAACATATTTGCCATGTCTGGATGCAAGGACAACAAAAACAAAAGAGAGCGACTTACAGTCCCAGATGATCCCGTCTCCGATGATGTCTTCAGTCCCAAAGAACTGTGTGTTGAGGGTGGAGTTGAACCAGGGGTGCTGCTTGGGCTGCTTAAACTTGTCGTTGCAGCGAGCGGAAGGATCCAGCCAGAAGCTCAGGGGCTCGTAGCTGCAATGAGCAGCAGCAGCAGCACGGGCAAGGTTAGGGACAGAGGCAACAACACACGGCAGCTGTGAAGCAAATGGTAACAGCTTAGGAATGGTGCACACTACAGTACGTATCACACCGTGCAATTGTGATCACAGCTGACATGGGGCTGTACAGTGACACATTCCTCAGGCATTGCGTGTGCAAGCACGGACCGGTTTTGAAGCATCTGCTGACTCAAACGGGCAGTGGAGGCTCCCCAAAAAACCACTTGCAAGTCCCCCAGCTAGGCATGGGTTGAATCCTGCCCAGCTTCAACCCAGGCAGCTTGTCCCCCAAACAGACAGGCAAACACATGCCGCATGTAGACATACCATGATAGTGTGTATCACTGATAGGATGGTCCTAGCAGTCACTCTAGGGTAGGAAAGTTTCATGAAATCAAGCTGAGGCGGTAGAACCTGTGATGGCGTCTGCTCACCATCTGACGTCAGCTGTACCGTAGATGGGTGTGGCATAGCCTCCCATATACGCATACAACTTCCCCTTGTTCAGGGACACAGTCTCCGTCCTCCATGTATTGGTTGGCACAATGTTTTTGTAGTCATAGGTAGGCTCCCAAACCAGCTCGAGCCTGCCCCTGGTCCCTGCATAGGCTGCTGTTGGCAGCATGGCGGGATTGATAACGCTGAAACGGAAGATGGGTGCTGACCCTACGGTCATGCTGGCCCAGTCGCCTCTGTACCAAGACATGGTGAGGGTGCCATTACTCTCAATGAACTCCTTGAACTGCAGCGAAGGGAAAGGAAAGAGCGGGGCAGGAGGGGGTCAACACAGCAGCTGTAAGGTAGAGTGATAAGTGGACAGGAATGTGTTACGGATGGTGTGGTAGTGTTGTGGGCACTGCCGCGCTTACTGATGCAACTGTACAGCTAGGTAGTCAGTGCATGTCGAAAGAATGCGCCGCTAGTAGCTTATGTGCCAGTGGCATTGGGCACATACAGGGTGGTACAGCTGCAGATATAAGCAGGGCTGTGCGCTGTATGTGCCCGCGCGAGTCTTCCAACATTCACTGTGTGGCGTGCACTGCGTGTCTGGGTACATGCCATGGCTGTCATGGCTGCATCCATGTCCATTGGAACATAGTCCCCAGCACGGCAGTACACTGGAGCACAAAAAGCCGCCTCACCTTCATGCCATTGAACAGGCCAGGAGGGTGAGAGGGCGTGTTGTTGCGGTACCACACACCCGCCTCAGCCCTGTCGCTGCCTGTAGGATTCACCATCTTCAGCGCAGTGCTGATAGCCGAGCCAGGTGTACGAGGATCTTCAGGCGCTTCGGCCACAATGGAACCATTGACAGCGGCAGGAGTGGTGAGGTCGACTTGGCTTGCGAGAGTGGAGATCTCGCCAATGACGCTGCCGGCATTGTAGAGCCGCATCCAGAACCACTCTGTGTTGTTGGCGGGGGTGGGGTTACTAGCAGTGAGGGAAGGGCTGATGCTCTTGACCTCAAACAGCTGGTCGGAGGCCTGGCAGGTACCGTCATAGCACTTGCCCTGCAGCAGGGGAAGCATGCAGCCATGTACACAACAGATATGATCAGCATGTACGGTACTGTACCGGTGTTTTGTGTCGATGCGCACGTTACCAGCACGCTGCCGTGTCTTGTGAGGTTCACCGTGCCCACTCACTGTTGCCAGCCTTTGCAAATTCTTGTTATCATCGCTGTGGTAGCTCGCCAATAAATGCACACATCTGTACAGCATGTGAGCTGAACTCAAAAGGTGCACTACTACTGCCTAGTACTGCCAGAACCCTCGACTTGCCACAACTCACCAGGTTTGAGCAGGGAGTCTCATTTGCGAGGTCCTCACAGCCTGCAGCACCGCACTGCTGGCACTCGCCACAGCTTGTTGGTCCTGTGCAGGTCTCTGTGACGTTGTCGCCTGTAGTATAGTTGCAGGCCTGGCCACCATAGGCGGCTGGTGTGGTCTGCAGGTAAACAGAGCGGCATCATGCCGGACAGCTAAGTGAGCAGCTGATCAAGTGCGAATTAAGCTTTTCACGCACGACAGCCTAAGGCTTCAGAGTGCATGTGCTGCTTTGACGCGTCAGCATATGAGAGCAGCCTGTGAAGAGGACTACATGCTTCTGCCCATTTGTGACGGCTGTTATCTGCGATTGCATTCATGCCACTGTGGCAGCGGCAGCAGCAGCTGTAGCAGCAGCGGTGTCAATATGTGACTTACGATGGTGTAGAACTTGGTCTTCTGGCCCTCGCCGCAGACGTTGGAGCAGGCACCAAACTCCCCAAAGTCTCCCACGCAGTCCACACTGGGCTGGCACACCCCTGTCTCACACTGGCCCTGCAAAGTCAAAGCGAATTTTTTGTTTTTTGTTATTATTATTGTTTGTTTTTGATTTATTTATTTATAGTTTTTTTGCCAAAAGCCAACAGCAGCAATGTCAGGTGTTTTGCTGGTATCCCACGTCTGGAATCAGTGAGGGCGTGCTGAGGGGTTAATAGAGCATAATCGCACTGTGGGCTGACCCGTGTATACGTGGGTGCAGTAATAACACCAGACAACAACTTGACCCTGCTACGTAACACCTGACAATAACTTGACCCAAGCTGTACCCGGTAAGCACTACTACACTGTATCCTTACCCCTGCGCATGCAGTGCCAGCGGCCTTGTCAACACAGCCTGCAGCCCCACACTCCTGGCACTCGCCGCAGGTTGTTGGTCCTGTGCAGGCCTCTGTCCTGTTGTCACCGGCAGCGTTGGGGCAGGCGCGGCCTCCGTCTGCTGCTGGTGTGGTCTGCAGACAGGTCAAATGGCAGGTGGGCAGCATTACTGTTACTGTTACATGGTTCAGGCTGAGCCTGAACACACCGTAGGGAGCCAACGAGGCTCATGGGGCATTCATGAAAGGCACAGGTGAGGGAGGCACCAGCAGGGGTTGACAGTGCACTGCAGTGAGTTCAGCAGCCTCCACATCAGCAGCAGTGGCTGCCTCGATATGTATGGCTAATGCCAACTTAGTTCATGGCACATGGGGTGAGCGTGAACGGTTGCTGTGAGTAGACACTGTGGCAGGGCTATTCACTGAAGATGAGTCATGGCCGGCCAGCAGCCAGCAGTGACAGTATCTGCAGTTGTGCTGCTTGCTGTCATGACCACCACGACATACTGTGTACAGGTGCACTACACTCAGGACACAATATCAGGGTGCCCAATTTTTGACGCTAGTATGTAGACACAGGGAGTGCAGTAATGTGTGCTAGTAGGCAGTTGCTCGGCAGACTTACAATGGTGTAGATCTGCGACCTCTCGCCCGCGCCGCACACGTTGGAGCATGCTCCCCACTCGCCAAAGGAGCCCACACAGTCTGTCCCGATGGTCAGGCTGGATGAGGCTGACACAGTGGAGTCTACACACACAAACACAAAAACGGCAGCAGCAGCAGCAGCAGCAGCAGCAGCAGCAGCAGCAGCACACATGTGAAGCTTACATCCAGCAGCTACTCTCAGAGCAAGGCTGCCATCCCAGTTGTGGAACAGCCGGCAGACATCCCAACATGGCAGGACACCAGCCTTATGCATGCAGGCAAGACTGGGAGCTGGCACGTTCAAGCCTCCTGCACCCACTGCACAATGTAAAGTGCTGCAACACCATGCGCATTGCCAATGCAAGGACCGCGATGAAGCAATATAAAGCGTACGTAGATGCCACAGCTACTGCCAGTTCTACCAGTGGTACTGTGCCTGATTTGTTGACTCACAAGCTGAGGAAAGGACACAGCGCCGTCTGCAGCGCGCAACTCACTTGAGTACTGGTTGGGTGCCTCCACTGTGAGAGTCACCTTGCCGGGGTTCTGGCCAGTGGTGCATGTCCAGGTGGCAGTGCCCAGGGCATCGGTGAGGGGGGCAGGGGACACAGCAGTGCAGGTCACTGCACCCTCAGGGTCTATGGCGGGGCCTGCAAAGGGGAAGGGAAGGGAGGTGGACGCAACAGCGGTTGGTATGTTCTTCAGTGGTCACTACGGTGGTGTGCTTCCAGCAGCAACAGTTGCAGCACATCCCTGTGCACATACAGGAAGAGCTGATGACTGCAAGACACATGGCGTTAGCCCAGGGCTGGCCCAGCCGGGCTGCCAAGGTCAGTCAGACTGACACTATCACAGTCATGCATGCCGGTATTGTTTACCATAGGATACATTTTACCCTGAACCCTAAAACTCTGAACATATCTTTCAAATGACACAAGCAGCACTAACATGCTCCACACACCTGTGATCTCCACGCCCTCCTGTGCAAAGCCTGTTGTGCCTGTGTAGACGGCCGTCAAGTAAAACACAGTCCCTGTCTGAAGGTTGACAGCTCCGGATCGCAGCAGCGACACCGATGCATCTTGCTCGGGGTTCAGGGGGGTGCTCCCGCCACCTGAATAGTCCCCACTCACGCTCTCTTGAGACAGCGTGATGGCGCCGCCTGTTGCTGTGTTGACGTTGGTCGCGAGGTTGCCAACAGAGTTGAGGTCGGACTCTGCTGCCTGCACAAGGTTGTCGGCTGCGGCCTCTCCGCCCACGTAGATCACCACGATCAAGTAACGCACGGTGCTCTGCATGGGCGGCAGGTGTGACAACAGGTGTGACAACATGTGGTGATGAGTAATATGTTGTGGCGTTGTGCTTTGCATCAGCCATGGTGTGAGGTGTGAGGGGTGCACAGAATGTGGCAGCTAGGGAGGCGACTTGCAACCTACTGATGCTTCTCAGGGAGCTGAAGGCTCAGCACATGCATACTTGCAAGCCATGCCAGGTAACGCATGCCAGCTGTGTGTGGCCCTTCTGCAGGGCTGAGGGACTGCAGCAGCTGCTGCATCACTGCCGGGCCAAGCATGACATGGCATGAGGTCGCAACCAGCTGTTGTGGGTCCGACCTGGCTGGCGCACTGCACTCAGCACTCACTGCACTGTACTGCACTGCACTGAGCTCAGTGCTATCTTAGCTCGGAGCAGTAGCCGATGATTCAATGGTAAAGAGTGAGGAGTAGTGTAGCAAAGAGTGAAGAGTGAGGAGTGAGGGTCTTACCTCATGAAGACGCCTGCGTGCTGGTGTGTTGTCGATGCACTTGACATCCACCTTGAGCTCGTTCACACCAGACTGGCCCTGCATGTAGCTCAGCACACTGGCCTTCACGGCGGCAGTGCCCGCCTCACTGCAGCTGCCTGTGCCCTCGATGTTCAGCAGTGCCTGGGGTGGGGGGGGGGTGCAGTGTGGTGTGGTGGGGTGGGGTGGGGTGGGGTGGGGCGGGGCGGGGTGGGATACGGTAGGGCATGACGGTCCTTTACATGCATGCATGCAAACCTACGTCCTGCCAGGACCATGGTCTGAGGCAGGCAACCCCATATTGCAGTGAATGATAACAAGATAAGTCAATCAAAACGGAAGGCTGCTCTGTAGACTCCAGTGTGCACAGATGCATGGCCACCAGCTGTGCTGGCTGAGACTCAAACTGCCAGTTTCAAATTCAAACAGCCATTCAAACGGTTTGAATTACAGTTCCCACCTGAGTGTTGATGGTGCCACAGAATGCGTCGGTGTTGGACCAGTCGGCGCCCTTGGTCTCCGCCTCACAGGTGACAGTGATGGGCCCTGACCCCACTAGGTAGCTGTCACAGGTGGCACTGCAGGAGGAGCCTGTGTGCAGGAGG
Organism: Desmodesmus armatus; assembly: GCA_007449985.2. Classification (NCBI taxonomy): domain Eukaryota; kingdom Viridiplantae; phylum Chlorophyta; class Chlorophyceae; order Sphaeropleales; family Scenedesmaceae; genus Desmodesmus; species Desmodesmus armatus. The sequence continues at coordinate 25,872 of VIIQ02000636.1, forward strand.
GGGGGAGGGGGCAGTGAGGGCAGGGGAAGGATGGGGGGGCAGGGCAGCAGATGGAAGGGGGAAGTGAGTCAGGTGACAGTGATGGGCCCTGACGCCACTAGGTAGCTGTCACAGTGGCAGTGCATGTGGAGCCTGTGTGACAGGAGGGGGGGGGAGTGAGGGCAGATGAAGCAAAGGGGGAGGGTCAGGGCAGGGCAGGGGAAAAGGGGTGGGGGAGGGGGGGGAGGCAGTGAGGACAGGAAAGGGAAGGGGGGGTCAGGGCAGGGCAGGGAAGAGGAGGGGGGGGGGGCAAGTGAGTCAGGGCAGGAGCAGGGGTGACAGACATGCAGCTGACTGTTACTGAAAGCGTTATGAATCCAGCGGTACTACTGCTCCTGGCAGGACTCACCTACTGGCACTTTGTCACAGTTGTCCCACGTTGCATTGGCGATCATCGGCAGTTCGTCAGCATCGCACTTTGCAGGCTTGCAGGCCCCGTTGGCCGCCCAGCCTCCCTTCTTGCCGCACACAGCAGTGGGCTGGCCGTTAAACCCTGGGGCACATGCTCCCTTGCAGGCAAAGCCCTGGGCAGCATCTTTGCACTCAGGAGGCCAAGTGTTATCCGACAGAGGCGGGGGTGCATCAGTGCACACAACTGCAAAACATATGGCAATAGGGACAAGGATAGGAAAAGAAGTGTTGTTGTGATGTGAAGCCAGGGATGGCATGACCTAAATGCACGCTGTGACATGACCCTGTAATGGTGATGGTGAACAGGCCTGCAGGGACCAACGGAGGTCAGGCCTACGACCAACGGAAGGACAGACAGAATGCCATCATCGGAATTGGTAGTTTACAGGCGGAGGTTTGCAATATATTCTGCATGTTGCGATAGTGGCCGTGCAGCTGTGCGTGTCTGCTCTGTGCCTGAACACGTAGCTCTCGCTGACCTGGCTTGTCGGAAACCTTTACTTTCTGCTGCAGCTGGCGCGCATGAGCGCATGCCAGCAGCACCATGCAGAAAGTGAGGGTGGGGGCGAACCTCATCTCGCTTGGAAACCGGGAGTTTCCTCTACCGGGGGAGTGGGTGCTGTTGCGGATTGGTGTGGGCGCGGGACCTGCATGCATGAAAGATTCGTTTCAGATGCAACAATGAGATGGAGTGTGTACAGAACAGAAAGCCGTGTCGTGGTCAGTGCCAGTAGCGCACCTGGAAGCCGGTGCTATGCTGTTGCAACCTATGAGGTTGCGTCCAGAAAACGTTCAATCGGACGCTTTTAGTACAGGAAAACAACGGCAGGTTGTTCTCCTTGGCGCTTCATGTATCAGTGAGACTGGTTTATGATAGTTTATGATAGTTCATAGTGAGCCTCACCAGAAAGGTGACCAACGGACCAACAATACACACGGTCGCAATATGGAGCATGTGACACTAACCTGATATGTCTAAGAAACTACTGTGTCGCTTCCGTACTCCACTGAGTGGAGAGCGCAGTTGGGGTAATGGTTACTACTTCTCTGCTTGTTCAACCTGTGTCTCCACGGAACTGCAGTCCTGCCCTGGATGAAAAAATCATTATGATTCGTGTCAGGGGTACTGGAGGTGTCGCGGTGTACTGTAAATGACACGATGCCACGATGAAGCGATGCATCATGCTGTACTGTACCAACAGTATTATGACATGTGACAAACCTGCACATACAGCCGCTATACTCGCTACAATGTTGGGTTCTATACCCAATGACTATCCGCTGACCGCTAAATCCCGTGAAATGGACGCTTTGGGGCTTCAAGAGGCATCCTGTAGGCTAGCTAGACAGGACCCCATAGCTAGAGGGCACAGCGCAGGCAGGCAGCATACAAACGGGCATACAGGACAGAAAGTGCAAGTATGCATGCACCAATTGGCCAATACGACCCCCCCCCCCCGGATGGCCTGCATAGGTGGCCCTTATGGCAGATGGCCTGCAGCTCGTGATAGAGGGACACCGTTCTCAAGAATGGTGTGGTTGGTCCGTATCAAACTAGTTGAGCTGAGCACAAGGCCAAATGCAGCCTTGGTGATACATTACTGTTTGTCTACCGCAGATACATCTTGTGACCAGGTGGCGCCACGGCGGGGCAGCTGCTTTTGGTCACAGGACTGACTTCGCATGCTGCACACAGGGTTGGCATTGACCAGTGTGCCCTAGTTGGGCTAGGCCTGTAGACCACTAGACAGGTGTATCCCAGAGCTGATGATGTCACAGATACCAAAGATACAACATGACCACGGCTTCAAAATAAACCCTGGCCGAAAACCCACCTTGGGCGGTTGCACCTGCCCTGCTGGCTACATGTATATATATGTCCCATGTATTTTCACGCAGGTTGGTGTACTGTGTGTATGTCATTTAGCTGTCTTCCATCAATCGACCGTTACCTGCCGGATTTTTGGCGCTAGGAGCTGGGTCGCACACAGCCAGGTTATACGGTGAGTTTCGGAGCAATGAATACTTTCCTCTCGTAGCTGGTATTGAAATAAAGCAGCAGGTCAGCGCAGCACAGCCAACCAGCAGCTGCTTCCGTGTGGGGTGAGCTTTGCAGCTGCCGTTGAGTAGCTGCCAGTGCCTTGCTTGTAGCTCCCAGCCTCCCTTGACATCAAATAACTGTCAGTGTATCTTAATCTGTGGCAGCTGGGGTGCTTTGTGCCTCTGCTTGCGTGTGACTGCTGCTTGTTCAAGCCTGCTGCTTGTTGCTGCCACCTGCTTCCTGCTGCTCTGTGCCGCAGCTGCCTGCTATCTGTTGCTGTCTCCTGCTGCTGCCTGTTGCTCCTGCCTGCTGTCTGTTGCTCCTGCTGCGTTTCCTGCTTGTTGCCCACTGCTGCCCTTCTTTGTGCCCTGCAGGTGCTTTTTCCAAGACAGTGCCTCATGCAACCACCCCAACCTCACGGCGTGTGTATTCCTGCATGTGTGGATCCGTTCACACATGCACACGCTATCGACCTCTGCCCCCTGCCCAGTACAGCTGTGGCAAGGGGCCAGCAGAGTGCCAGTGTCTGGTAGAGCTGCTCAAGTCGGCTCTGCCAGCACCCACGGGCACAGCACACCTGCAGCCATTCAAACCGCTGCTGTGCTGTGCCTTGGGTGATTACTGGGGTTGGGTGGTGTCATGCGCGGGTGGTGTTGGGGCTGCACGGGCTCGGTTGGCTGCCATAAGACCCCCGATGTCCAGTTGCTGCAGCAACCTCCACCACCCCTGGCACATGCTGCATGTGCTGGAGACTCCAGGTGGGCTTCTGATCAAGGTGTTCGCCTCTTCTAGGGCTGCCCCATCTGCATTCTGTAGACCTGCGAACACAATTCTGGGCGCCATGCTGTTGTTGCTTGCCCCATACGTTGATTGGAGGTGCATGTGCTGCATCTTCAGCATACAGCGTGAGGGCTGAGGCAGCATGCTTGCCGCGACCTTACTCACATAAAGATGTTGCTGTTGCCGTGCAGGAGTAACTTGGAAGGTGAAGACAACTGGACGTTTCTTTTGCTTTTCTCATGTGGTGGGCTATGAGCAGCGGCTGCTGTGACAGCAGCAGAGCTGTGCAGTTGCAGTTGTCTATTGGAAAGTGATGGCAACTGCAACTGCAGGAACGGGAGTGCTGAGAAGCACATTACATGCGTTGTGAGGCTCCCACAGGTGTAACGGGGGGTAACTCTGTGCTCTGGTTGACGCTGGCAAGTACACGTTTTCGGGCCTCTCGCTAGCTACAGACACAACACGGGTTGGGCAGCTGCAGCACTTGTGACAACAGCAGGGGGTCATGCGAGTGGGTTGGGTGGAACACAGCAGTGGGTGACGCTGGGTTGAGTTTCATGGTCTGGTTCATGCTGGCATGCAGACGTAAAAAAAGTTGTACGGGCCTCTGCCAACTACAGACACAATAGGGTTACGCAACTGCAGCGCTTGCGACAGGATCAGCGGTCAGGCGGCTGGGTTGGGTGAATGCGCACTGCCAGCATGCTGCAGCTCTCAGAAGGGACATGTGCAGCGGAGGAGTTGCGTGAAGTCTTGGGCAAGGGGGGGTGGGGTCTGTTGCAGCAAACATCAACACCAGCAGTTTGAGGCCAGTTACCAGCAAGCATGGTGCATGTTGCATGCAGTGGCAGCAGCAGTGGCAGCGACAGAGTCAGCCCGGGAGCCCGGCGCGGGGTTGTGATGTCCTGCTGTGCTGCTGGCCTATGCGGCCACTGGACACCACGGCGGTGCAGGTTCGGCCCCTGCCCATCTCTTGCACTTGTTCGCATAATGCTCTTCATGTGCATGGCTTGTCTGCATAGTCATGTCTTTTGTCAACTGTGTAAAGGAGTGTTCACTGTGCGTTGCTGGTCCCCTGACGGCTGGAGTCAGCACATTTTGTCAGGTGTGCTTCAAGCGTGTCTGTCACAGCTTTCATGGCATTGGGGCCTGACTTTCTATGTACATCAGCGAACATACTGCAGCGACGGCCATGAGTCACCCCAGCACATGTGCACAGTGTACAGTGTTCAGCGTCCTTAGCCACAGATGCAGAAGGATGAAGTGTCGCTTGCGCAAAACCCCTTATCGTCTGTTCAGGTTGCTCAAGGCCGTGTGGCACTCACCATCAGTGAAAGCAGTCTGTTTTTGCTGTGCGATGCAAACCCTAGGCCTGTACAAGCACATGTGTCACCCCTCCCTCAACACAACCAGTCACCCAGCCCTGATTCAATTATTGAATCCTATTAGGGGCAGGGCTAATAAAGATTCAAATTGTGCATGGCGGTTCAGCATATGACCTGTCACGATCTGAGCCGTATTGCGTGCACAACCGGACAAGTCAAAGACATGTACCGCCTCTGCACGTGGTGCCTGAAGAAACCCACGAGCACGTAAGCACACAACGCTATTAATACGACATACAACACCAGATCCTAGTCTGACTGCGTGTGTACGTCACCAATACCAGCACAGGTGTCTGCAGATCGTCATGGAAAAGTACCCCGCCATAGACTCTGCCTTGCAACGAAGAGACAGCATCTCAGCACTGCAGGCTCGGTTTCTGCACCATGACCACACGCCCCAACTGCAGACTTTCGACACGGGCAGCAGCACAACAGCACACCAGTTCAAACAGCGTTGTGCCAACAGCTGCGGCAGAGGACTACATGCAGCCGCTTCTGACTGCCAGCAACAGCATGACAACAGCAGCTGTATCATTATGACTCCCATGGCTCATGAGTTGCTGCACATCCGCAGTCGGCGACAGCAGCGGCAGGACGCTGCCAGGATCATCACAGCAGCAGCACGGCTGCAGCGACAAAAAGTACAGCAGCAGATCTTCCGGGACCACTTGCAATGTCTGAAGGCACTTCGGATACTATCAGCATGGAGAGGGCAGGTTGCACATGGGCAGCAGATCCGGGCTGAGCTGGCAGCTAGGAGGGCGGCATTTGCAGCAGCAGTTGCAGACGCATGGCATGCAGGGCCACGTGGCTTCCATGCAAGCAGGGTGTGCATGGAGGCAGGACCCTATGGTGTGGCCGCAGCGTTCCATGATTGGCGATCGAAGGGCATGCTGCTGCTTGCATGGGCTGAGCTTGTTGTGGGCAGGTGCAACTGAGCCCCCACAGGCAGTGTGCCGACTACAGTCAGCACAGCCCTTGTACACTGTAAAATACTCTCTTCAAATTTGGCTGATTGCCAGCCGAAATACACTGCAGGCAGCCTTGCTCGCTGTCTGTCAGCCTGTTGGTGAGATTTGCTTTGTGGCGTGTTCGCCATGCAAGTCTTGTTTGCTGGTGGTGACTGTGTTGTGCACAGGCATCCACAGTCATTGTGGCAAGGTTCAAAATTTGCTTACTGACGCACTGCTGTACTGATGTGCTTTGATTGACCAACCAGACTGCATGGCAGCCCAACTACTGCCCATGAAGCTTTACAGCTGGTGTTGCTGGGTAACATGTTGCTGGGTAACTTGTTTGCATTTGTTCGGCAGCAGCAGCTGTTGCCACTCTTTTGACTGCAACTGTGTGGCTGCTGCATGGTTGGATTCACCACAAAAAGTCGCACTGCTGCCATATGTCCCCCACAAAGGAATTCCTACAAGGCTGCATAATGGCGCAGACAGCTGCCATTTCATTCTGAGCGTTGTTGGGACTACTTTGTCAGCAGTTGCACCCAATACTACAACTGTAACCATGTTGTCCCACTTTACAAGTCCTCATCAAGGCTTAGGTGCCAAACTGCCGTGCAGTGTGTAGCACCCAGGTCACGTACCCTGCTGCAGCTCCTGCTCGGTAAGAGTGTGCTGGAATTGCATGACCTGATCAGCTGCACTATGTGCTGCCGTGTGGCTGCTGCTGCACAGACATGTGTAGCTGTGTTGTGGTGGCTGTAGTGCAGCCTAGCCGCCATGCTGCTAGGACAAAACCCCTGCACTGCAGAATGACTGTGCCATGTGGCTGCTGCATTGTGCCCCCCCCCTCCCCATCCTCAGCAAAGCACATGCTTTCCTACCCTAGCACACCATGGGACGCATCTACCGCACTGTTAGGGGTTGGCTGAACCTACCCTATAGCGCTGTGTACTACTCTGGCTGTCTGCTGCCCACATGCAAGTCTGTCTTGGACCCTCATTCGTGATTCGAAAAACACCCACCCCGCAACCCTGAGCACACAACTGCAGTAGCTGCCAATCCAACCCTGCAGCCGCTGCCCGAGTGCTCACTCCCCGCACATGCAACACACGCCCTGTTCCCCGGTGCCAAAAGTATGCTGCTGCTGTGTCGTGAACGTGTAACGTTGAGGCATGTTACCATGCGCAAGCCACAAGACCCCAGCACGCCAGCCCAACACCGCAGCACTCCAAGCTGCACGTGCCCTGACAGCTGCGGCACCAAGCCGCCATGACAACTGCAACCAGGAGGGCACCAACTGACGCCGGCACTGCCGCTGCAGCTCCAGCACGCACAGCTGCTGCTCCTGCTGCCGCTCCTGCTGCTGGCGCGCTGTCTCCGGGGTTGTGCTGCTTAGTTCTTGGCCTTCTTGATACCGCGCACCTTCCTGAGGCGGTTCTTCTTCTCCTTGAGCTGCTTACGGCTCCTCTCCACCTTCTTGGCCATACCCTGGCGGATCAGCCTGCAGGAGCAGCAGCGTAGCGTCGACACGGCGGCAGAGCAGCAGCGATACAGCAGCACAAGACGTGAGAAGGCAGGGCAGCATGCAGCACAAGCGCTCCAGCAGGTATACCTAGGCTAAGCTACTAGCTGTGTCACTTCGTGCAACCCTCCACAACACCCACAACATCACAACTGCTTGCTCTTGGTGACGGGCCGCCTGCTGCTGCTGATTGCATGTGTCGGCAGCTGCTGCTGATTGCAGGGTGTCGGCAGCTAGCACCGCTTCTGGAATGCTGTGACGTGGCGGCTGCCTGCTGGCACAGCGATGCAAGCAGCCGACACCAACAGCGCAAGTGCTGCATTGCTGTAGTAGCTTCATATGCTGCCCGCTGCAGGTAGTGTTGCGCATGCTGTCTGAGACAGCATACGCTGCAGTCCACTGGTACCCGAGCTACCACAGCTGCGCCTGCTGTGCAAGGCCGACGCAGCTGCCACAGCTTCATTGCACTGAGCAGCTGCCCCAAGTGTTGACTGCAAAGCTGGTGTGAGCCTGCCGCTGCTTGGCCCCCTTGGCTGTATTGGTGGCCACCAGCGACTGCGATCGACTGCTGTTGCTAACAACTGCAGCTGTTGCGCAGCAGCCTCTGCGCCGTGCTGCACATGCTGATCGACTGGACAGGTCAGAGATGGAACTGGCAGCTGCTGCACATAGTCATCAGCTGCTGCCACTGCCAACTGCTGGTGTGCTGCTACAGCCGCAACAGCAGCAGATGCTGCAAGGCCCCTGCTGCGTCTCAAGCGCCAATACAGCATGCATACGTGTTCTCCCAAAATAATTTATTATCATTGCGACTTTCAGCAGCTGCTACACATGCCTGCATGAGCCCCAGTGCCACCTGCTACTGTTGCAGTTATGATGGTGGTGATATCATGGCCCAGCCCCCCTGCCAGCCCCAGCAAGCCCCCAACGCATGAACACTGACCTATACTTGGGCTCGAACTTCTCTGCAGACTTCAAGTCATCGTAGATCAGGCCAAAGCCAGTGGACTTGCCGCCACCAAACTGGGTCCTAAAGCCAAAGACGAAGATCTGCTGTGCATCACGCACGTTGTACATGGAGGCCAGCTTGTCCCTGATTTCGCTCTTGGACACATTGGCACGGCCTGGGTGCAGCACGTCCACGACGAACTGCTTCCTGGCGAGCAGCCTGTTCGTCATGAACTTGCGAGTCCTGATGGTGCAGGACTTGTCAGACATGGTTGCTGCTTTGTGCTGACCGCAGGGGTGCTGCTGCTCCGATGGATGGCTTCTGTGAGCGGCGGCTTAAGCACAGCCGTGTGCCTGAGACTGCTGGCCGGGAAAGAGACCTGAACAAACTCGGAGACTCCACAAACGCTGCAGCACCGGCCGGCGTTTTAGCAGGGTATGAAAGTTGACTAATTGGGGCAGATGGATGGCCCAGGCAAAAGCTAGACCCTTAATGCCTGTCAAGTAGCAGAACGTCCACCTATGCTCTATTCTGTATATCTAAGAGGACTGTACTAGGCCAGGAGAAGGCTGTGGAGGTCAGTGTAGTCAAACATGGCCACCAACCTCACAGCCCAGGAGCTGCAGGGTTACATCAAGCTGCTGGATGCCAAAAATAGCAACCAAGAAGCCACTAGGTAAGGACCAATCGGCCTCAACTGCATCCCACAGGCATCCCTTTCATGCTGCTGTTGCTGACGTGTGCTGGCTTCTGCTACCATGCCAACCCAGGTATCTAGCTGAGGCCTTGCAGCTTCCGGACTACACACATGATGCCAGGAGCTCAGTCAAGCTGGACTATGCTGCCTGGTTGTGCACGTGAGCACCAGCTGACACCCTGGCCGAGGTCCCTCCAGTATTCCGCCTGGCCAATCGTTCATCACCACTCTTACTACTGTATGCAGACTGTGTCACAAGCTACAGCTGGACTCGAGGCAGAGTGCTGCTGTCATCCAGGTTGGGCAGCAGCTGCTGGAAGGCTGCACAGGTGAGCGCTCAGCGAGGAACATAAAACAGCTGGGGCTTGTTTGGTCAGTGTACACAGCACATGCTCTGCCCACAGCAAGCCCTTCCTGAGGGCTGCACTACAGAAGTTCATGCCCACTGTCACCCCAAACGAAGCCGCTGGAGGGCCTCCACCCAGCGCATGTGCCATGCCATGCAACACCCGCGCACAAGCTCTCCAACCCATGTCACTTCCCATCGTCTGTGTATGCAGTTGGAGTGCCCCGCAGCCAGGCTCAAGACCTCCTGCGCAGCGCACTCCTGCAGCTGTGCATCCCAGCACGAGCCCCACCCGCAGCTGCCCCAGACAGCACCCCAGCTCCTGCTGCAGAAGCAGATGCTGCACACACAGCACCCACAGCAGAAGTAGCAGCATGTGGGCCGCCTGTGCAGCTTCCTGCAGATGTGGTCACAGCTTTGGCGGCCAGCTTCACCAGCACACTGCTGCAGCACTACAACCTGTGGAGCTTTGTGTTCACGCAGGAGCAGCAGCACGTCCAGCACCAGCACCACCTCATGGTGAGCTACAGCAGCAGCACCTTCCTGCACGTGCATGTGCAGCAGATCAATGAGCACGTTTACAATCAGGCCAGCCACACCGAGCAGCCAGCTGTTTGTGCGGATGACAGGCTCCAGCTGTCGCTCCTCAGCAGCATGTGCTGGGCTTTCATGCAGCAACGAGGCCTGCCAACCCCACGTTCCTGCATCCCTTGCACAGGAGACATGCATGCTGATGGCAGGCCCAAAATGCTTTGGATGATCCCTCTTCATCAGCATGCAGTAGGCCCTGATGCAGTAAACAGGCCTGCCACCCCACCAGGTGCCTCAAGTGAAGCTGCGTGTTCCAGTTTGCATCTGCCAAACCCCAGTTCTATGTGTACGCATGTGCTCCTGCAGGTGGAGACACCCGTCCCCCCACAGCCCCTGCAGGCTGCGCTGATTGAGTCAGACTGGCAGGCGCACCTGGCTGCTGAGCAGGCGCAGCGGGAGGCACAGGCTGCAGCAGCAGAGGCGGCTGAGAGGGAGGCAAGGGAGGCGCAGGAGGCAGCGGAGGCAGCAGCAGCAGAGGCGGCAGAGGCAGCCGCACGGGCAGAACAGCTGCAGCGGGTGCGCCGTGCAGATGCGTGTGGCTGTTATGATATTCTTCTGCCCCTACACACAAGCGAGATCGCTCAGCAGTAGCAATGATGAGTAGTGCTCAAGTCAAGGCAACTACTTGGCTCCATAAACAGGGCAGGCAATCCTGCTGTGTAGGCCAATGCACCATATTGATAACATGCCTTGCCAAGTGCTGGCAAATCTGGCAATGCCCAGTGGGCAGGCAGAGAGTTCCCTGTTGTGCTGTGTGGCATGATGGTGTGCTGTGCTGTGCTGTGCTGTGCTGTGCTGTGCTGTGCTGTGCTGTGCTGTGCTGTGCTGTGCTGTGCTGCAGAAGCCCAAGACCCTTGATGAGGCAGTTGACAAGCTAGTAGCCCTCAAGCTGGAAGACGTGAGGACGGGCCTCACAGCTGACTATGCAGCCAAGGCAGCAACTCTGGCAGCACGCATTGAACACCTGCAGCAGCTGCAACAGCAACAGCAGCAGGCGGCTCAGGCAGCAGCAGTAGTAGCGTCTGCGAGCAACAGCAGCCACGGCGGCAGGGCGTCGGGGAGCAGCAGGCTGGGGAGTGCTGGCAGCAGGGTGGCCAGTGCAAAGCCAGCAGCGAGCTAGACTTTTACATATTGTATTGCCTGTTTTGATGTAACTTGGGACGGGAGCACACAGGCGTACAGTTAGGTGGGACAGTGCCCGGAACCAGGGAGGTAGCAAGATTTCCTGTGGAGACACTGGGAACACACAAAGATGGGAACACAGAACACAATGTAACTAGCACTGGGTCCCCCACCGCCAACCCAGGCAACGAAAGCCTAACAAAGCAACCTCACAGTACAATAGAAGGCGTCCAGACCAAAGCTGGGAGTCCAGCAGCCCCATCAAGCCTAGTAGGATTACCTGCAAGCAGCACCACCACCGCGCAGCGAGCGTCAGGAACAGTTCACCAGGATGCCATGAAGGAGCATGTAGGCACAAGGGGGGAGGGTGGGGGTCCTCCCCCACCCCCAGCGTAGGCTGGCAGCACCAAGTAAGCCGTCACCGTGGGACCTGAACAGGCACAGCATACAGAAATAACACAGGACAGGCGGGGCACACAAAAAACAGACAGCCGGGCGGCAAAGAGCACAAGGCACAAGGAAAACCACCCTGCCACCCAAAAACTTAACGCAGCACGGTGTGAAGTTAACCACCAACGGGGCAAAAAACCCCGCCTTTGCTAAACGGTGGTACTGACACTGCTACAGGAACGCACCGGGCGCAGCCCGAAGAGAGACAGGTTGAAGAGATATGCATATGTGTATGAGTGACAGCAGAGGTTTCATGTAAGTGAGTGGGCACAAGGGGAAGAGAGGGTAGGAAGAAGATGCGGGGCGGGCGCCGTAGCGGTCCCCACCCCCAGCGTGGCCCTGTGTCCCTGCAACAGGCACAAGACAAGGAGAGGCAAGTAAGGCAGTGCAACACAAGGTGGGGAGGGGGTGGGGAGGGGGGTGGACCATGCAGAGGCGACTGGTGAGGTGGGTGGACCGATCCGGGTGGCTGGTTTCAGCAGTGCTTGATGATTGTGATTCTGTTCATGAAACTGATGGTTGTCCGTTGGCTACTTCACGAGCTTCGGGCTCCCTTGTGGATTGTACGGCTTTGGTCGTGCCAAGTGCTGTATCTGTATCCGCAACTGAACAAAGTCCAAAGTCATCTGTTCCAAGAGTTCAAGAATCACGGACGGCCGCCACAACATCATTCCACAAAGGGTCCACGGAAATGTCGCCATAAGTGGCAAAATGATGGGACAAAAACCGACGAAGAACCTTGAACAACGAAGACCGAACGTGCCCGCGCTTTTCCAGGTTCACAATGCACCGGGCTGCCTCCTCCACAAAGTTAGACCTGTCCATAATGATGGTGCTGAAACGAAACAACTGCCCGTGCAAGACGTTCGGGCCCACGCGCGCTGAGACTGCGCTAGCAACATGAACGTAACCCACCACAGGAATGTCAGCATAGCAAGACTCCCGGCGTTTGTCATACAAGTGTGTAGTGCTGCAAACCCGTCCGTCAACCACCTGTGACACAATGCGGATGTCCAAGGTGGGGTAGGGTAGGGTAGGGTAGGGTCCCCCCCCCCCCCACACACCCTTCCCTGCGTACAGTTAGGTGGGTTGTGATTTCCTGCAGTGTGCTGTCCAGCCTCGGTGCCTGTGATAACAAAGAGCTGACAGCATCTTGGTGGTAGTGTCATTTTTAGGACTCAGTCCCGTGGTACATGCCCTGCTGTTGAGGGGCTCATCACTGATTGAACGGCTGCTGACATGACGGTTACATGCCCGGCATCGGACAAGATGGAGGGCGGAGGGGCTGTTCATGGAAAATGTCTAGGGAGCCTGCCAGCCATGGTGACTTGGCACTCGCTGGTCATTGCCTTACGCTTGGTGGCACCCAGCCAGTTCCCTTCTGTGTCTGCATCTGAAGGGGGCTGCCCGGACACCAAGTGCTGTTTGTGAGCAGGCTGCTGCTGGTGGGCGCATTTCAATGGACTTTGTGCAAAGCCACAATTGGCACCGTCACTAGTGCGATACAATACCATATAAACGGCACATGCCAAGGACCATCCAAGAAAGCTAAGCACACCTTTGTTACACACCCTCTCTCATTCAGGCTGTATGATACACGACCCCGTGGGGGCTCAGTGATGACCAAACACTGCTAAAACCTATTCCCAAGGCAACGTTGAACCCTACGTGCAACTCAACACCCACCCCAACACCCACGCCCAAGCACTGTGGGTATGCTGTCAACATGGCGTGCGACCATGCTCTCACATGGTGTCACACTATCAGACTCTCACAGGCACACAGGCCACTCAACAAGCAACACAAACCAACTCAGCTAAGACCTGGCAACAGTGGCACTGAGTGATGGGGCACACCCACATGGCCCAAGTAGGTATGTGCCGACCGGTCACCGATACATCTGCTCTCTCAAGGGAGCTACTGTACCCTCAGCTGCTGCGACAAACTACACTGTACACACCAGATGCAACAGCAACCACCAGCCAACCCTTTGGCACAGCCAAACACAAACCAGACACAGCAGAACACTCTGCAGCATGAGACAGGCTGCCACGAACAACATGCAACCTCATACGCAGCTGGTCCCCCTTCACGGCAGCCGTGGGCAAGCTGCTGCTGCTCCACTCAGCACACCTGCTGCAGCTGCTCAGGAGGCACACCAACTACAGCTGCTGCTGCCATTGCGGCTGCAGGCCTGGCTTTACCATTGCCACTGCTACTGCAGTCTGCCTCACAAACACTGCCAGGCTGGCGCAAACCAGGTGCACCACAGACTTCTGAGGGAGAGAGGGCAGGGCCAGGTGCAGCAGCAGCTGCTGCTGCAGACGGCATCTCCGGCAGCAGCACAGCAGACTGCAAGCTGCTGTACAGCGGTGGCGGCTCCTGCTCATATGCATGCCCTGCAGACAGAACCTGCTGCTGCTGCCATTGCTGCTGCTGCCATTGCTGCTGCTCCCATTGCTGCTGCTGCTGCAGCCGCCACTGCTGCTGTCCCTGCTGCTGCCACCGCTGCTGCTGCTTGTAATGCCTGCGCTCCTGCAGGTGCTGCTCAGCTGAGGGCAGTACAGCAGGCCCTGGTGCTGCCACACCACTGGCAGCACCAGCAGCAGGCACAGCCACCACCCATAACACAACACCACCAGCACTGCTGTCACCACCCTTCCTAGTATCCCCACCCCACCCCCACCACCGCCCCTGCTGATGCTGCTGCTGCTATCACCACCGCTGCCGCTGGTGCTGCTGGTGTGAGAGAGGGGCTGTACAGTGAGGTACAAGTCCTGCCCTGCAGCTGCCAGCCTTTCCCGTACTGCCACTACAGCCTTGAAGGCTGCCAGCGCCCCAGCTGGAGTGGTGAAGGCAAGGCCAGTGGGCCAGCTACCCCTCAACAGACGCAACACCTGCCAGCCTAACTGGTAGAGGGAATCGGCAGCTGGCCGCACACTGCTGCCGCTGCTGCTGCTGCTGGTGGTGGTGCTGGCACTGCTGCTGCTGCTGCTGGTGGTGGGGATGGTGGTAGGTATGGTGGCGGCAGGTGCAGGAGGCTGCTGCGTCTTCTTCCGCCGGCGTTTGAACGTCCTGCTGCTGCTGCCGTCAGGCACCGGATTGGCCAAGTGGTCACACTGCAAAATGTGACACGTGCGAACCTGCTGCTGCTCCTGCTGCTGTCCGTGCCGCTGTTGCAAATCCTGCTGCTGCTCCTGCACCTGCGGTTGCTGCCCCTGCTGCTGCTGTGCCTCCTGCTTCTGGGTCACCTGCTGCTGTTGCTGGGTCTGTACTGCCAGCCACGACAGCCGCAGCTGATACTGCGACACCTTGCTGCTGCTGCTGCTGTCAACCTGGCTGTCAGCAGCATCACCACCAGCACCATCATCACCAGATGCTGCTGCTGCTGCTGCCCCAGCCAGCTCGACAGACTGCTGCAGCAGCTGTGGCTGCAGCAGTAGCTGGCAGGGCTGTGGCTGAAAGCTGGAGGCCTCTACTGTAGCCCTGCTAGCTGCCTGCAGTGCCGTGAGCAGCGCTGCTTTGCTGGTGCAACACAACAGCACATCAGGCACTCGCACAGCAGCACCAGCAGCAGGCCCAACCACAGCCCCAGCACTACTGCAGCTGCTGCTGCCAGCAGCGCGGCCAGACTGACCAGCAGCAGCAGCTGCGTGGATAGCACGCGCTGCTGCTTTGGGCTGTCTGCTGGCAGGCTGCTGCTGCTTGCGGTGCTGCTGTTCCTGCTGCTGCTGGTGCCGCTGCTGGTGCTTGTGCAGCCACAGGCGCAGTGCACTGGCCAAGTGTGCGACCTGTGTGCTGTTGGCTACCCTGAACTCATGGAGGCCAGAGCTGCCTTGGGCTTGCTGCTGCTGCTGCTGCTGTCGACGTGGGGGTTTGTGGCCTTGCTGTTGCTGCTTGTGCTGCTGCTGCTGCTGATGTCGCCCCTGCACACGCTGCTGCTGCTGCTGCTGTTGGTGCTTGTGCTGCTGTTGGTGCTGCTGTTGGTGCTGCCGATGGAGCGCCTGAGCATGCAGGTGCTGCTGCCGCCGCTCCTGTTGCTGTGCGGCAAGCGGCTGCTCAATCATCTGATGCTGCTGCTGCTGCTGCTGCTGCTGTATTAGCTGCCTGCAATGCTGCGTGTCGACTGCAGCACCGTTATGCATTGCGTGCCGCTGCTGCACATGGGCCTGCTGCGACTGCTGTCCGCCCAGCTGTTGTGCTGCAGCATCTTGACTGATAAACACACGTCCCTGCAACGCAGCTGGTAGTTCGGCTGTGTGCCATCCGTTGCAGGGTGGGGAGCCCAACTGCTGCTGGTGGTGCTGCTGTTGCTGCCATGAACCAGCGCCAAGAACGGCAACTTGCTGCAGCCCATTCTGTGACAGCTGTTGCTGCTGCTGTGGCTGCAGCTCGCAGTGCTGTTGCTGCTGCTGTTGCTGCTGCTGCTGCTGCTGCTGCTGCTGCTGCTGCTGCTGCTGCTGCAGCAACGGCGGCAGTGTCGATTCGATCAGCGCCAGCTGTTGCTGCTCAGGTTGGTGGTGTACTGCCGACCCCCATGCAGTTGGCAGCACCACATGCTGCATCTGCAGATCCTGCTGCTGCTGTTGCTGCTGCTGTGAGGGCGCATGCTGTGTGTATTGCTGCTCCTGCAGCTTGATCGCATGCAGCTGCGCCACCTGCTGTTGGTGCTGTACGTCATGGGCTGCATCTCCTGCAACAGCATTGCTGCCTGCTGTCTGGGACACTTCTGCGATGCAGATGGCCGCTGATTGGGCCTGTGGGAGACCTAACAGCGTGCTGCTCTGCTCTACACCCCTTGCCACAGCGTGTAGGGGGGCAGTGCTGCTCCTGCAAGGTCACACATCAAGTGAGTAACAGCCCAGACCCGGCAAAGGCGACTGAAAACGGCCTTTTAGTATGGTGAGCTTACCTGAGCCTCACTGCAGCCCTGCTTGCCGCTTTGTGTCTCGCTTTGGCATGCTGGGGCACCACACTGGCTCCATCTGCAAAGCCAGACAGCATGCTGGTGCCAACCCCTGCACACCCGGCCCACAAGCTTGAGGGGATCTAGCACCACATTGGATAGGGACGATATAGATTGTTTTCAGCGAGATGGATGGCACAGGTGCGCAAAATGCGGAGAAACAACAAGCTTTCAGTGCCGCGATTGCAGCGAGTGAACTGAGCACGTAAAATCAGTACATGTGACGCAATGCGATCCACAGCGTTCTTCCTGTGCCATCCATTCAGATCACAGCTGCAGTTATGTACCCTAAACCATTTTGACCTTGCAAAGAGGAGGGAAGAAGAAAGACAAGGGTCAGCTTTCTCTTTCTGGACTCACAGTTTCTGTTGTGCTGCAGACACCGTGCCCAGTGTGTTCCGACCTCTTGTTGATCTGTCAACAGAACAGACAGAGTGGGGCCCGTGACGTCCCGGGCTGTCAATACAGCTTCTCTTTATCAGCGCTTTTATCACCGTGAGAAGCTCGCTGGTTGGTTGGGGCTTGCGGCAGATACAAGCAGATCAGCAGTTGCTGCTAGCGGTTGAGTGGTTGCAGCCTACGTGACAGAGCGAACTTCTTGTCGCAGGAGGCCGGGTTTAACTCACGCACGCACAGCTCGGACAGCAGAGCAGCAGCAGCAGCCTTCTGCAGCAGGGCCCAGATGTGGGCTCATGCCGAGACGCTATGGAAGCGCTATGTCGCTTCCCCAAAGTCGCAGGAGGTCATTTTGAGGCTCACAATCCTGTCACTCATCTACCTTTGGGCCTTCAGCATCCGCCTGGTGAGTGTTTAGTGCTTGTAGGGACAGCTTGTTGGGTCCGCGGTGCCTCAGGGTGACTGCAGGTACAACACCTGTGACAACTGACAGCGGTACAACAGTTGGGCGGCTTTTTTTTGGGTGCGTTTCTAGTTGGTACTTGCAGCGGGGTGGTATTGCAGCAGCAGGCAGCGGGAAGGTTTTTTGTGGGTCAATCTGGCCTTACCACAGGCCTCGACAGCTGATGCAGCTATCAGCAACTACAAGGAACAGCGGTGATGTCGGAAGCCAGGTTGTGCCCAGGGAACTGGGCCGGCCGCAACAGGAGAGGTCACAGAGATGCGTGTGGCTGTGCCAAAGGCTGCCACAGGGTGCTAGCTGTGTTTTGATAAGGGGAGTATGGGTGTGGGAGTGTGGGTTTGGGAGCGCCCTCCCTGCCCTCCCAAGTTATGTCATGGCAGGGTGCCAGTATTGCCTCATGTACAGCATGTGACTGCGTTTGTAGCAGTCTCTACGCTATGTGTGACCACCAACTGCCTCATTTAGTCTGTGTGGCTACGTATGGGGATGGAAGTTACACCAGTAGCCATGGGGCAGCTATGGGGTCCTGCCAATTCAGTGGACAGGCAAGGCAGGCCTGGGCCCTCAGGGGTTCCCTAGGCATCCCCTTCCTGTAAATTTGGATGTAGCCCTTCAGGTTACTTTTAGTCATGGGGTGCTTGGTCTGAGAGGCAATGGGTGACACCAAGTGCCTGGTGAACCCAAAAAAAAGTGCCTGCAAGAAGCCTAGCTTATAGCTTAGCAAGCCTGAACCTCATACAATTGGTTGCTTGGTTGCTGGCATGGCTGGCCAGACGTGCGGGTGCTGCACCACCGTGTTTGTTGTCCGCTTTTGAACAGCGCAAGCAGTCTTTGTTATCTGTTCCTGTTACATGAGCAGTCTCTTGTTTTGCTTCTCGCTTGTGGTGTCGAAATTGGTGGAGTGTTGGCCGTCCACACATATTTGTTGCTGCCACACCCTCACTTGACGTGCCTGCCTGCCTGCCTGCCTGCCTGCCTGCCTGCTGCAGTTCTCTGTGCTGCGTTATGAGAGTGTCATCCACGAGTTTGACCCCTACTTCAACTACCGCTCAACAATCAAGGTAAGCACTGCACATGGCTGGCAGCCGTACAGCGTACAGGTGTTGCCAAGTACACACGTGTTGCTCTTTTCCTGCATCTCAATTGCGAAGAATCATAGTTGTTGTTTTTTGCCTAAACACTGTGTCGTGCTGCGCCATGCTGTGCTGTGCTGTGCCCCCTGCAGTTGGTGTCTGAGGGCTTCTATGAGTTCTGGAACTGGTTTGACAGTGACAGCTGGTACCCCCTGGGTCGTGTGGTGGGAGGCACCGTGTACCCGGGCATCATGATCACTGCTGCCACGGTCTACAAGCTGCTCACAAAGCTCACTGCGTGGGTGCAGCTGAGGGACGTGTGTGTGCTGACAGGACCATTCTTTGCAGGAAACACGGTAGGCTGGTGGTTTTGTGTGGGAGGGAGTGGGGCTGTGTGCAGTGGCCTTTGGGGGAGAAGGCACGGTTGTGGGCAGGGGCCAGCTGGTGGTGGTTTGGGGGGGGAGGAGGGGGTTGGCAAAGGGAGGCACTGTGTACCCGGGCATCATGATCACTGCTGCCACGGTCTACAAGCTGCTCACCAAGCTCACTGCGTGGGTGCAGCTGAGGGATGTGTGTGTGCTGACAGGACCATTCTTTGCAGGAAACACGGTAGGCTGGTGGCAATTTGGGCGGGGGGAGGGGGGCTGGCGAGGGAGAGGGGCTATGGGGTGGGGCGAGGTTGTGGGGAGGGGGGCAGGCGGGGCGGGGTTGGAAAGGGGTTGGCGAAGAGGTTCATGGGCAAGCGATGCATCTCTTTGCCAACCCTCCTTCCAACCCCCGCCCCGCCTGCCTCCCTCCCCACAACCTCGCCTCACCCCACAGCCCCGCTTGCCCGGGCATCAAGATCACGGCTGCAATGGTCTACAAGCTGCTCACGAAGCTGACTGCGTGGGTGCAGCTGAGGGATGTGTGTGTGCTGACGGGACCACATGCAAGCAGCAAGCAAGCAAAACAAGCAAGCAAGCATTACAACTGGTGTTGCTGTGTCTGTTGCTGTGTGCACAGGCCCTGATTGCCTACTTCTTTGGCAAGGAGTTGAAGGACAGCGGGACAGGCCTGGTGGCTTCTGCACTCATGGCAGTGGTGCCAGGTGAGGGCCCAGGGGCCCCGGTGGCGCCCGGGGGGGGGGGGGTCATTTGGACTTCGAGGGGGGGGTAGGGCTGAGGGTGATCATGTGGATTGTCTGGACAGAGCGGGGAATGGGACTGTAAGTTACCTTCACACCTTCAGTCAAGAATGTGGGCCTTTTTGCATGTGTATGTGTGTCCCTTGACCAACCAACACCCCTCTAGGTTTAGTGTGCCGGGTCTGCATCACAAAACCCACCCCCCTCCCCCTCCGCCTTCCACACCTTCACACTGCTTTGCTGTTGCCTTGGTCAGCTGCTTGCAGCTGCTGCATCCCGTGACCCGTGTTTGTGCTGTCAGGAGCTGTGTATGTGCCTTGAGCGTCGTGGCTCGGTAGGAACTCAAGATGGCTTCCTACCCAGCCACGACACTTTTGGCACATATCATGCTCATGTCGGCACATACATGGGGCAAGGGAAAGCTGTGCTGCCATGACCATGCGCGGAACATACAGTGCTTCATGTCAACGCAAACCACATGCCTTCACTTGTCAAGGGCAGGGGGCCCTGCCGAGTGCCATGTGGCACATGGACACAGGACTTCCAACTGACATCTCTCACGCAACCCTGCCACTGCCATGCATCCCTACGCCCCCCCCCCTGCACGTGCACGTGGCCACAAACAGATTGCGAATCCCGCAGTGTTGCCGGCAGCTTCGATAACGAGGCAGTCGCAATTTTTGCCCTGCTCACAACCTTCTACTGTTTGTGAGGGCGGTGCGGCTGGGCACCGTTGCTTCTGCCGCCCTGGCCGCCTTGCCTATCTAATCTCTCTTACACCCACCCTGCCATCACCTCTTGTCCCTCCGCTCCCCATGCCCTGCCTTCACCCCCCCCCCCCCCACCAGATTACGTCTCCCGCAGTGTCGCTGGCAGTTTTGATAACGAGGCCGTGGTCTTTGCCCTCCTTACACCTCTTCGTGAGGGCGGTGCGGCTAGGCACCGTTGCTTCTGCCGCCCTAGCACATGCGCTCGTCTGAACCCTCTTCCACCCACCCTGCCACCACCCTTGTCTCCTCCCCCACGCCCTGCCCCCCCCCCCCCCACCCCAGGTTACGTCTCTCGCAGTGTTGCTGGCAGTTTCGATAACGAGGCCGTGGCGATTTTCGCCCTGCTCACAACCTTCTACCTTTTCGTGAGGGCGGTGAGGCTGGGCACTGTTGCCTCTGCCGCCATGGCCGCCTTTGCCTATCTGTACATGGCGGCCAGCTGGGGAGCCTACGTGTTCATCAGCAACCTCATTCCACTGTATGTGCTCATGATGATCGCCATCAGGCGCTACCACAGGTGTGTTTGGCTTTGATGATACATGTGCAGCTAACGTATAGAGAATGATAAGAGTCAGATGCAAGCAGTGTGGGTGGGGGTGAGGGGGGGGGGGGTCACTAGCAACCTCATCCCACTGTACGTGCTGATAATGGTCACCATCAGGCGCTACCACAAGTGCTTGTGTGTGTGCATACACCGTCGGATCCGTATGCTGCAACCATCTGAATTATTATCAAGTGTGTTCTGCAAACTTCTCTGTAAGTGGTAGTCGGCATGCTGCCCTGAGTAGGTCTTACAGGTTGCTGAAGGAAAAATTATGTAGCCCCAACCGGGAAGCATCATGATAGGCACTGGTTGATGTAAGGTCAATTTCACCATCAGGCCAGGTAGTATGGTGGTGCTGTCCCTATGATCGCTGCCCACTCCCTGGTTGTTGTGCGTTTCTTCACCTGCAGGCGGTTGTACTTGGCCTACACAGTGTTCTGGGCCATTGGAGGTCTGCTGGCTATGCAGGTATGCAGGGGCTGCTGGTGGCAGCTTTTTCTCAATGGTTGGGACCTTTATGATAACTGGCTAGACAACACTTCGGTATGTACAATGTGTGCGGCACGCCAGGTTTGTGACACCGCAGCCTTGTTGTAATGCTTCTATTTCATGCTGCCCGACGTGCCTGCATGTGGGATCCTGCTGCGCCTGACCCTGCTGCGTCTGCTGCTGCTGCTGCTGCTGCTGTAGGTTCGCTTCATTGGCAGCAACCACGTGACCAGCCATGAGCTGCTCAGCTTCAACATGGTCTGGCTGGGACTGCAGGTGAGTGAGAGATACAAGCTGCTGACGGCTTTGGTTGGATGTTCGCCATAAGTCGCCCTAACAGCATCCAGTGCTCTGTTGCGTGGGAAAACACAGCGTAGGAGGCCTGTGTCATGCAATCAATGAACGGAACACCAAAGTACTCAAGCTGCACAGTGGCTGTGCGAGTGCATGAGGAAGACTTGTGGACCAATGGGCTGGTTCTACCCCGGAGGGCAGGGTGTGACATGTGCATTCCTGCAGACACGTATAGGGGCTGCATTCCACCCTTTTTTTCCCCTCACTTTGGCCCACGCTGAAGCCATGCTGTGCTCTTGCTGTGCCATGCTGTGTGCTGTGCTGTGTCGCGTACAGGTGTGGGAGCTGCTGCTGTGGCTGAAGGCTCGTACCACCCCCCAGCAGTTTGGCCGGCTGATCAGCCTGACCATCATGAGCGCTGTGGGAACGGTGGTGGGCACTATCGTGCTGCTCACACTCACAGGTGTGTGTGTGTGTGGGTGGGGGGGGGGGGGGTGACACATGAGTTGCAAGCAGCCATCTCAACTCAGCAGGACAGTGTGTGTGTGTGTGGGGGGGGGGGGGGGTTGCAAGGATTGTCGCACACTAGTTCGGGTCAATACATTGTTGTGGGTGTGTGTACAGGGGACGCATGGGGTGTGTGTGGGGGGTGAGGGGGCACTGTGGTGCTGCTTACGATATCAGGTGGGAGGGGGTGCAGTGGTGGGCACTATCATGCTGCTCACACTCATAGGTGCAGGGGGGGTTTGACACATAAGTTGCATCCAGCCTTTGCAACTTAGCATAACAGTCAAGGATGTATCATGGGATGCAGGATGCCACATACGTTGAAGAAGGTGTGGGGGTGGGGCGGGCTGCGGGGCGAGTGGGGTGCAAGGATGGCGCACACGAGCTTGGGTCAATGCGTTGTTGTGGGTGTGTGCCTGGTGTGTTGGCGCATGGGGTGTGTGGGGAGGGGCAGTGGTGGGCACTGTGGTGCTGCATGAACGTCAGCCTTCTGCATCAACTTCACTTCTCTCCCTGCCCTTCCCTCCAAACCCCACCCCCGCGTCCCTCTGTTACTGAACCCCCCGCCCCCGCCACCTCCCCACCCCCCCCCACCCCCTCCGTGACAACCCCAGGCAAGATGACCCCTTGGACAGGTCGTTTCTGGACGCTGCTGGACCCCACCTACGCCAAGAAGTACATCCCCATCATTGCCAGTGTCAGCGAGCACCAGCCCACCACATGGTCCACATATGTTTTCGACGTCCACCTCCTTGTGTTTGCGGCCCCTGCTGGGCTGTATTTCTGCTTCAAGACGATGAACGATGCACAGCTGTTCCTGCTCACCTTCGCACTCACAGCAATCTATTTCAGTGGAATCATGATCCGGTGAGAGAGGGGGGGGGCTATGTTTGTGTGTGAGGGGGGGGGGGAGGGAGGAAGGGCATGGTGTTGTGTATTGTTGGGGGCAGAGGTGTTGAGGCGCGAGCACCAGCCCACCACATGGTCCACATACGTCTTCGACGTGCACCTCCTCGTGTCTGCCGCGCCCGCTGGGCTGTACTTCTGTTTCAAGACGATGAACGATGCACAGCTGTTCCTGCTCACCTTCGCACTCACAGCCATCTATTTCAGTGGAATCATGATCCGGTGAGGGGTGATCCTGCGCGATGGGGGGTGGGGAGGGGCTGGTTTGGTGGGGCGAGGGGTGCGTGTGGGGTCCCGCCCACAGTATGGTTGTCCAAGCCTTTGCCGGCACAGTTTCCTGCGGGAATGTATTTGATCTTCAAGACGATTGATGACGCGCAGCTGTTCCTGCTGACACCGCTGCTCCTGTTGTTGCTGCTGCATCTTCCCCCCCTCTCTGTGCAGTCTGATGCTTGTTGCCGCCCCGGCCTTTGTGCTCTGAGTACACCATTACCAACACGTTCTGATTTGTTACGTCCCTGCCACCGCTGCTGCTGCTGCCTACCCATGCAGTCTGATGCTTGTTGCCGCCCCCGCCTTTGTGCTGTTGGGTGCTCTGGCCCTGAGTTCCATCATGGAGATATACGCGGCAGACCTCAGGGAGGGGGATGGCAAGGCGGACGAGGGAGGCAAGGGGGCAGACGCAACCACCAGCACGGCACCAGCACCCTCACGACAGAAGAGCAAGGGCAAGTGAGTGGCAATAAAGTTGCTCTGGGGTGTGGCTGGTTTACTGCATTGGCACTCCCTAAGCATGATGTACCACTTTGATGATCTTGCAGCTGCAGCATGTGGTGGTGAGGGCTGAGCGAGGAGTGGCAGGGGGACGAGGGGGCCCAGGGGGCACATCACCATCACCATCAGCAGCACCCGCGTACAGGATCTCTGCTGGTGCTGGGTCAAGTAGTGGTGCGTCATCCAGTGGGTTCGACTCGGTCAGGTGCCCGTGAGGGCGTGAAGTTTGTGATCGACCGCCCCCTGCATCTGCTGCCGCCGACCCCCCCCCCCCCCTGACACCCCCCCCCCCCCTTCTCAATCTTCCTCTTCCAGGCGTTCTGCTGGTGGTGCGTCCAGTGGAGGTGCTTCATCCAGTGGGTTCAACGTGCCCAACATGGTGTAAAATCTGTTGGCCGACCAACCCCTCCATCTGCTGCCCCCCCCCCCTCCCCCCAAACAAATTCTCACCCTCCCCCCTTCCAGGCGGTCTGCTGGTGGTGCGTCCAGTGGTGGTGCTTCATCCAGTGGGTTCAACGTGCCCAAGCGTGAGCTGGCCTTCGTGGTGCTGTTCCTTATCTGTGGAGGACTCATCAACTACAGGTGGGGGAGGCTCTGAGGGGGACAGCCTGCACTGCGTGGTAGATACAGGGTGGTGCGTGCGATGAAGTCAGTGGAATACGGTGCTACTAGGGTTTAGGGGTGAACCCTAAACCCTCAACCCTACCTCGGGCTCCCGGCAGCTTCGGTTGTTGTATGTGTGGCCAACCGGTGGGGGTCCGCCCCCCTTGTCCTTACCAAAAAAGACACGGTGCTTGCTTGCGGGTGGTCAGTCCTCACTTAGTGAGCCTGGGCTATGCAGCTGCAGCCCAATGTTGGGCGGTCAAAGCGCAACAATACACCAAAGTATTCAGCAGATACATTGTGTTCCCCACCCCCACTTATCAACTACAGGTGGGCTGGGATGGAGGAGAAAGGGAAAGAGCTAGAATCAGCTGCATTTTAACCAAAGGGTGGTGCATCTCGTGGATGCAGGGGCCTAGGCTAGTGCTTGCGATGTGGGCCCATATACAGTGAGCAAGTTTACGTGGTTGAGCACTGTCGGGACGTAAAGCCGCAGCATTCAACGTCTCCAGCAACCAAAACTTGTATACTAGTGCGCGTGCGGATATGTGCCCCCCCCCCCCCTAATCCCAAGTGCCGCACCCCCTCCCCTTGTGTGTCTGTCCCTACTGTTCCCATTTGTGTCGTGCAGCCGTCACTGCAACTGGGTAACCAGCGAGGCCTACAGCAGCCCTAGCATCGTGCTCATGAGCGGATGGGGACCATACAGGTGCGGGACAACTGGCGGCTGACATGACTTGACACAGCAGCTGTATACATGACGCCTGTGGCGGCATACTTATTCACAGAGGGGCTTTGTAAAGCGCACTGTTGGCAATTTTGCTCGTGTCTGCAGTATGCCTCCTGAAAAAATAATCCTGTGGGTGCTGTGTGTGTTGGTTGCACAGTTGAGTTGCACCGCAGTAAGGTAGTTTGCAGGGTCAAGGCATCCAGTTACCCAGGCACAATGCTCCATGCTGAGCTGGGCTGTGCTGTGTCGTGCGGCGCAGGGTGATTCTTGATGACTTCCGTGAGGCCTACTACTGGCTGAGGCACAACACAGCACAGGATGCAAAGATCATGTCATGGTGAGGCGGGGGGGGGGGGGGGCGTTGGGGTGTAGGGGTGACGGGGTTTGGTTTTGGGGCGAAGTCATGGTGGGGCGAGGGGGCAACAGTTCTTTTGCTTAGGAGGCATGTAAATGCCATGGTGACAGAAGGCCCCGCCAGAGAGAGTGGACTGGGTTGGGTTGGGGGTGGGGTCTGTGAGGATGGGGTGTGTTTAGACACAGGGAGTGCATCCAGCCAATGCATCAACCATCTCACCATCCAAGGATGTGGCATTCTGAGGTTGGGCATGAGTGCGTGGGAACGCACAGTAAAAACACATTCAATAAAGAACAATAAAAAATGAAATCTTTCACCTGATCAGGTATGTTTTAGAGTCACGCCATGTTGGGGGGAAGGTGTGGCAGCATAACTGTGGATCATCCAGGGCGCTGAGCTGCTGCTATCTGCACAACTTGCAGATGTGCATGTGGGGCAGGGGCGTGCAGCTTGATGCTTCTGCTAGGCGTGGTTGACTGTGTGGGGTTTCTTGTGTGCACGTGTGCGTGCCTGCATGATTGCTGCTGCTTACAGCTCAAACTGCTATCACAGCAGCTCAAATGTAGTGCGTGCTGGGTGTGGTCGGGCTCAGAGTGGGTGTGTTCGTTGGCGTGCTGCTGCTGCTGCTGCTGCTGCAGGTGGGACTACGGGTATCAGATCACGGGCATGGCGAATCGAACGGTGATAGTCGACAACAACACGTGGAACAACACACACATCGCCACTGTGGGACGTGCAATGGCCTCAAATGAGGATGACGCATATGAGATCATGCAGGTATAGTTTTGAGGGGAGGTTTGTTGCTCCAGGGTTCGATGGCAATAGGGTTTTGGGGGTAAGAATAGGTATGGTATTGGGGAGGGGGGGATAGGGTTTTGGTGAAGGGTTTGCAGGTAGGGGGGTGTTGATCTGTTGGGGGGGGGGGGGCATGCACGACCCTCACCCTGCTGCATGTGGCAGTCTTTATGGGGGGAGGTTGTTACAAGTAGATACTTTCACCGCAAAGCGGTACTCTCTTTATCACCATGCATGTGCTTGCAACTCCGTTGGGCGTACCGTGTGCTGTCACCAAGGTGTGGAAACTTGATGTTGACTACATGCCCACATGCTGCTTTCTTTTTTCTACAGTCCAACATCCAAGTCATTGGGAGGGTATCATGTTAGGCATTATTGGTAGGAACCACAGCTGTTGTGCTGTCACTGTGCTGCAGCAACTTGATGTGGACTACGTGTTGGTCATCTTTGGCGGCCTGCTCAGCATGCAGTAACCTCAACCCCCTCATTCACTGATGTGCTTGCAACTCTGTTCATGAACGTACTGTGTGCTGCAGCAACTTGATGTGGACTATGTGCTGGTCATCTTTGGCGACCTGTTCCCAGCATGCAGGAACCTCACCCCCTGCTGCATGTCTGCAGTCTGTATTGATTACATGTGCTTGAATTTCCGTTGTATGTACTGCAGCAACTTGATGTGGACTACGTGCTGGTCATTTTTGGCGGCCTGTCTGGCTACTCCTCTGACGACATCAACAAGTTCCTGTGGATGGTGCGCATTGGTGGGGGAGTATACCCTGATCACATCAAGGAAAAGGACTTCCTCACTACCAACGTGAGTGGGTGGCAGGGGCACGGGAAATGCTGTGACTGCAAAAAATAAATGGGTGACTACCAGCGACCCAGGCAGCAGGCGAGAACGTGTGTTATGAATAAACTTACAGACAGCTATAGCTATAGCTAGTCACCTTGGTCGAGGCTCATCAGGGTTAGAAATCAAGAAAACACGCGGATTGCATGGGGGGGGGGGCGGTAGTCTACCCTGAACGCATCAAGGAGAAGGACTTCCTCACTACAAACGTGAGTGGGCGGCAGCACGGGGTCAACACCCAGTTGTTTGGACTAGGCCACAGCAGGACGGCTACCGTCTGTACTTTGCCAACACTGTGCGGTGCGGTGCTGTGCTGCACATGCGGTCGCGATCAGTACATGGCAGTGCAGTGCAATCAGCAGTACATCTCAGTGCATGTGATCCGTACTGCACGGATTTGGGGGTGGGCTTGCAATCAATTACAGGTGGCTCATAAAAGAACGAGCTACCCACAAGGGGCAAAGTGGCATTGTTTGGGGAGGGGGGGGCTGAGCGAGTGAGACTGGTGGGGGCTGTGTGTGTGGGGGGGGGGGGGGGGTAAAAGCTTTGGAAGCACTCAGAGGATGCTGGCCATTTCCTAGGTAGAGTGAAGCGCCAATTGCTGACACGGCTGCTGCTGCTGCTTGTTTTGTTGTGCTGGCTGCAGGGCGAGTACACTGTGGGCACCTCGAGCCCTGAGACGCTGCTCGACAGCCTGATGTACAGGACATCCTACTACGACTTTGGAAAGGTGAGAGGGGCTGGGTGTTGTGGTTTGTGGTTTCCACGCAGCTCGGTTTTCTCCCCGCCATGTCAGCGTGATCACAGCAACAACACGTGTGCAGGGTGTTTCCAAAGCTGCAACAGCCGTGCACAATCAGTCACTCCCTGCCGTGCGGTGATGAAGCTTGGGAGCTGAGGCAGCCGTTGCATCCTTGCACACACTCTACGCTATTGCCGTCGCCATGACGTCATCCACCAGATGGGATGATGCTGAATGCTGGAGGAAACTACAAGATATCTGCACATCAGCATGCTTGGAATAGGTGGTACATGCATGGAAGGCTGTGGAAGTGCGCAGTAAGCCAGTACGTGGTCCTGAAATGCAGCAAACAATACAAGGAGTACTGAGCATCCTCGCCACACTCCACCCCTCCCGCCCCGCAGGTGATGACTGAGCACAACAAGCCCACTGGGTACGACCGTGTACATACCTGCATACCTTCTCACTATCCTGCCCCCCCCCCCCCCCAACTCCACCGCCCAACTCCACCGCCCCCCACCCTCCCTCTCCACTGCAGGTGATGACCGAGCACAACAAGCCCACCGGCTACGACCGTGTTCGCAACTACGAGATAGGTCTGAAGGACTTCGAGCTGCAGCACCTGGACGAGGCATTCACCAGCGAACACTGGATCGTCAGGATATTCAAGGTCAAGCGGCCCGCTAACAGGGCAGAGCGGTGATCCAATCGGGGAAGCTGAGGGCTTGGGGTTTAGGGGTGGGGATCTTTTTGATTGGTGTTCAGTGAACAGTGGTGTCTGAGAAGTCTTACATGCAGAGCTGTAGGCCAGGTTGCTTGTGCACACACATTCTTGGGTGGTTCCAAAAGGCTGTCGCGCGACCAGAAAACCAGCAGGGCAGCAGGGCGGTGGGCCCTTGGGAAGGGCCCTTGCAGGCTGGCTAGGGATGCTGATGGTGGTGCTTGTTGCCTCAACAGTGCCGCTGCAGCTAAGGCTGGGACACCTGTGCAGCTGCTGTGTCTGGTGGTGCTGTTGTGCTTCGGAAATCAGCGCTGGTGGTGTTACGGTGCAACAGCTGTTGGCTTGTGGTTTGCTGATGCAGCAGCTTTGCCGTCTGGCAGAGCTTGTGTATCTTGGAGATCTGTGTCTGGTGTTGCTGCACACATACAGCCGCAGCTGCTGCCACAATTGTCCGCTGTGCATCTTCAGGAGGTTTTAGGGTCTGGGGTTGAGGTCAAATGGGTAAACCCTAAACCCTAAGCTGTGCATCTTCAAGATGGCGGCCAGCGGTGCTGGGGTTCAAGGCAAGCCTCTGCTGTTGTACAGAGCGATGGCCCATCGCCCCTAGTAGGGCTGTGCTGCGCGGCTTGCAGGGAAGGGGGTGGCTACAGTTGGCGAGAGGGAAGGGGGGCAGGGTTGTTGAATGTGTGTGTGTTTTGCTGGGACGAGTGTTGGATCTACTAGAGAGTGGAGGCTGGCTAGGCAGTGGCAATGTAGGTAGCAGTGGGCTAGTACCTGTACAGAGCTTGTCATGGTGGCAGCCTGACTTGATTGCTTGGCAGCCTGCATTTTCGGCAAGTGTACGGTACACTTGCTCGCTTGTACAGCTGTGCTCGTGTGTACAGCCGCGTTTTGAGTGACGCTTGTGATTGCCTGTAATGTGATCAACCAACCCCATGGCCAAGCAGAACCAACAAGGCACCATACAGCCTGGAACATGAACCAATCTGGTATTGGCTGCTTCACAGTGTGTCAAATGCACATTTACAATCCTGTGTACAGGATAATCCACCTTACCTCGCCCGCAAGTCACACACACACCAAATCCATCAACTTGCATCAGCCACAATATTGTGCCATTTGTGCAACGCTACGTTCGCCACTATCTGAGCAGGGTTGTTGGGTGCTGCGTCGACCGCAAACAGTGTGTGTGTGACGTCTGCCAAGCTTCCCCAGCTGCAATGCACACCAAGTGATGACTCAAGTGGTGGGGGGGGGGGGCACTACAAGCCACCAGTGCCCTCCACCGCACCACTACTACACTCACAGCCTGGCTGCAGCTGCAGCCAGCTACAGCATTGCACACAACTTCTATGCATATGAGTATGCATGCATTGTCAGGCACCGTACATGGCAAGTGCGAGCTGGGGCAACTTGTCAGCAGAATGTCTGCCCCTGGTAACCCAAACGCAGACTGCATGCGTCCCATACTAAGGACCACCTCCTTCTCGAACTGCAACCACCATGCTGGCTGCTTCAGTATGCATTGAGCCATGATACACCAATCGTAAGCCTGACGTGTTACTGAACAGCTACACATTCAACTGCCTGTGGCACAGAAACCACGCCAGGCGGCCTGGATTCTGGGCCAATGGGGAGCTTTGGTGTGCATCGACTCCCCTGCACTGTGAGATAACCGCTTCGCCGTGCTGTGCCTGCAGTGCCTGCATGGGTAGATGTTCAAGGTTGGTCGTCCTCTGCAGCAGGAGGTTCCTCCACGGCAACCTTCAGGCCGGCAGAGCTCTCGTCGCCGCACTTGGCAACCCTTGAGTTTTCAGTGGCGTTCTTCTGGTTGCAGTCGATCTGCTTGGGGGACAGGCGGCGGGAAGGGGAAGAACAACAGCATTAGCCTGACGGCAGCATCAGCCTGAATCTGTCTGCATCTCTCAGGGAAGTCTAACCTAAGATTGGCGCTGGCAAGTGGTGCTGCTGTCAATGCCCCCGATGATCGGACAGCAGACGGTTCATGTAGGAAGTATTGCTGTGACAAGGACGCACAACCTGTTTCTACAGTGATACACACATGGCGAACACACGACTACCATGGTGGCCATACTATGCATTGGCAGTGCACGGGCAGAGTATGGCTGGATACTCGGGTGCAAGTTGACAACTGATCTGACGTCATGCAACACACCAACTGCGATTCCATCTCAACACAGATGCAAGAAGCATCACTACATTGGATAAATTGACTCCAATGCAGCATAACCACTGCGGCCCTCACTGCACAGACTCTTTGGGGGCCGTCACTCACCCGGAATGTCCTGTCATCAAAGCAGCGCACAATGCACAAATCAGCGGTGGGTGCAGGCGCCGGTGACTCAGCCGAAGTGGGCTCTGTGTCACTTAGGGTTGACTTTGTGGTGGAGTCCGACTCCACCCCGGGGGCGGGGGAGGGAGATGTAGCATTGGCGTCTGGTGAGGGGCTGGGGCTGGCACCTGCACAATACATACAGACTAACTGCTGGGCTCACTGAGGTGGTGCCGAAGCAAGTTGCATCAAGCCCTTTGCAGATGCTCAGTGCAACATGTGGACTGCGTCTGCCCCCTGCTTGGTGGCAACCTTGTGCTTTGTGGGGCAGCAATTCGGCACCGCAGTTGCAAGTGAGTGCAAATGAAACAGTGGCGGTTGTGGGCACTGTGCCGTGAGAGTGCCTGAGTCTTACCATCCTGCAGCAGCATTCTTGACACAGTAGTGGGCCTTGGAGCAGGGGCAAGGCAGGCAAGGAGAACACAGCAATCAGCTGCTGTGTACTGTTTTGTGCGGTTGCCAACAGATGCATGCATCTCTCACCTGGCGTGGGCTGCAGCAGCAACTGCCACCAGCAGCACCAACACCAGGGCACAGGGCAAAGTGAGCTTGGTGGGTGCCATTGTCAATGAATGAGTTGAGGGAGTGAGTGCGTCAGGAACAAGAATGCAGCTTGTAGGAGGAGATTTATGGAACGTCGTCAGGTGTGCCCAAAACAGGATATCGCATAACAGCGCGGCGATGTCGCGTGAGCCAAGTCGCCTCGCGGAGTAGTCGCTGGCCCCCCTCGGCGACTCCAAAAATGCCGATTGTGGCAAGCACGAGCAACCGCTAGCAAGGTTGTCGAGGCGGCCATGTTCGCGGGTGCCATTCTTTCAATCTTGGTCAACGGCCCTGCTTCTCCCAGCGCTGCTACCTCTTCGTGTCACGGGCAAATGAAGCTAGCCTAGCGGCATATTGATCATGTTATGAGCTGTGCAATGCAGCACCTGAACGACTGGTGCCTAAGGTACCTCTTCCGTACTGAGTTCTGTACTGGCTTGCTGCGGCGGCGGCATGGCTGTAGCCAGAACTAAGGAAAGCTTGATGTTTGCCAGTGCTCCATATGTGCATTCACTGTCACCACTCAACGCGGACACCACCGTCAAAACACCCATCAGCTAGTGCGTACGAAGGTTTGCGCACACCGACTTTGTGCTCATGCTGAATGCTCGTTGACACACACCACACCGTCAACACAACCATAAGATGCCTGGGGAGGGACTTGAACCCCACCACCCTTCCTGTCACACCCTGTTACTGGGCATGCCAGAGTGCTCGACCCTTGAGCTACCAGGCAACGCAGAATTGAACACCATTTGACGCAGGTGCAGATCAAGCTGACACTAGGCGATAGCAACAGGTCACCGGCTTATGGCCTGAACCAACAGGCCCCATGTAACATCCCTACTACTTCTACTACTAGCAACAAGGCGTCCCTTGAGTGTGCAATAGTCCACAGGGCATGCGTGCATCGGGTGCAGTGGACCCGCACTCCCCTGCTGCTGCTGAGCAGTCAACATACACCAAAGCAGCTGCGCGCTCTGACTGACAGCCTGGGTTGTTGCAGGCTTGTTCTCCAGGGGGTACCTGTGGCCGCACAGTGGTGGATTGTCAGTGAATCGTGACAAGCACAGCACCCCACACTACACAAGCGTGCATGGGTAGCATGCCGACCTAATGCCCTATCGCCATGCGCTGCTGCCCGCACTCAAAGCACCGGTAGGGACGGGTCCCTACCTTAGGCAACTGCTGGTTGGGTGCGTGAAGGGCCTCTCAACAGCCATGCTTGCTTGGGAGAGCCAGCCTGGGTTGTTGCAGGCTAATTCTCAAGGGGGTACCTGTGGCCGCACAGTGGTGGATTGTCAGTGAATTGTGACAGACACAGCACCCCACACTACACAAGCGTGCATGGGTAGCATGCCGACCTAATGCCCTATCGACATGCGCTGCTGCCCGCACTCAAAGCACCGGTAGGGACGGGTCCCTACCTTGGCCAATTGCTGGGAGGTGCGTGAAGGGCCTCTCAACAGCCGTGCTTGCTTGGGAGAGCCAGCTTGGTTGTTGAAGGCTTGTTCTGAGCGGGGTACCTGTGGCCGCACAGTGGTGGATTGTCAGTGAATCGTGACAGACACAGCACCCCACACTACACAAGTGTGCATGGGTAGCATGCCGACCTAATGCCCTATCGACATGCGCTGCTGCCCGCACTCAAAGCACGGTAGGGACGGGTCCCTACCTTGGGCAATTGCTGGGAGGTGCGTGAAGGGCCATGCTTGCTTGGGAGAGCCAGCTTGGTTTGTTGCAGGCTTGTTCTCAGGCGGGTACCTGTGGCCGCACAGTGGTGGATTGTCAGTGAATCGTGACAGACACAGCACCCCACACTACACAAGTGTGCATGGGTAGCATGCCGACCTAATGCCCTATCGACATGCGCTGCTGCCCGCACTCAAAGCACCGGTAGGGACGGGTCCCTACCTTGGGCAATTGCTGGGAGGTGCGTGAAGGGCCATGCTTGCTTGGGAGAGCCAGCTTGCGTTGTCGCAAACTTGTTGTGGGGGTACCTGTGGCCGCACAGTGGTGGATTGTCAGTGAATCGTGACAGACACAGCACCCCACACTACACAAGTGTGCATGGGTAGCATGCCGACCTAATGCCCTATCGACATGCGCTGCTGCCCGCACTCAAAGCACCGGTAGGGACGGGTCCCTACCTTGGGCAATTGCTGGGAGGTGCGTGAAGGGCCATGCTTGCTTGGGAGAGCCAGCTTGCATTGTCGCAAACTTGTTGTTGGGGGTACCTGTGGCCGCACAGTGGTGGATTGTCAGTGAATCGTGACAGACACAGCACCCCACACTACACAAGTGTGCATGGGTAGCAGGCCGACCTAATGCCCTATCGACATGCGCTGCTGCCCGCACTCAAAGCACCGGTAGGGAAGGGTCCCTACCTTGGGCAATTGCTGGGAGGTGCGTGAAGGGCCATGCTTGCTTGTAGGAGCCAACTTGGGTTGTTGCAGGCTTGTTCTCAGGCAGGTACCTGTGGCCGCACAGTGGTGGATTGTCAGTGAATCGTGACAGACACAGCACCCCACACTACACAAGTGTGCATGGGTAGCATGCCGACCTAATGCCCTATCGACATGCGCTGCTGCCCGCACTCAAAGCACCGGTAGGGACGGGTCCCTACCTTGGATAATTGCTGGGAGGTGCGTGCAGGGCCTCACAACAGCCGTGCTGACTTGAAAAAGCCAGCTTGAGTTGTTGCAGGCTTGTTCTCAGGCGGGTACCTGTGGCCGCACAGTGGTGGATTGTCAGTGAATCGTGACAGACACAGCACCCCACACTACACAAGTGTGCATGGGTAGCATGCCGACCTAATGCCCTATCGACATGCGCTGCTGCCCGCACTCAAAGCACCGGTAGGGACGGGTCCCTACCTTGGGCAATTGCTGGGAGGTGCGTGAAGGGCCATGCTTGCTTGGGAGAGCCAGCTTGCGTTGTCGCAAACTTGTTGTGGGGGTACCTGTGGCCGCACAGTGGTGGATTGTCAGTGAATCGTGACAGACACAGCACCCCACACTACACAAGTGTGCATGGGTAGCATGCCGACCTAATGCCCTATCGACATGCGCTGCTGCCCGCACTCAAAGCACCGGTAGGGACGGGTCCCTACCTTGGGCAATTGCTGGGAGGTGCGTGAAGGGCCATGCTTGCTTGGGAGAGCCAGCTTGCATTGTCGCAAACTTGTTGTTGGGGGTACCTGTGGCCGCACAGTGGTGGATTGTCAGTGAATCGTGACAGACACAGCACCCCACACTACACAAGTGTGCATGGGTAGCAGGCCGACCTAATGCCCTATCGACATGCGCTGCTGCCCGCACTCAAAGCACCGGTAGGGAAGGGTCCCTACCTTGGGCAATTGCTGGGAGGTGCGTGAAGGGCCATGCTTGCTTGTAGGAGCCAACTTGGGTTGTTGCAGGCTTGTTCTCAGGCAGGTACCTGTGGCCGCACAGTGGTGGATTGTCAGTGAATCGTGACAGACACAGCACCCCACACTACACAAGTGTGCATGGGTAGCATGCCGACCTAATGCCCTATCGACATGCGCTGCTGCCCGCACTCAAAGCACCGGTAGGGACGGGTCCCTACCTTGGATAATTGCTGGGAGGTGCGTGCAGGGCCTCACAACAGCCGTGCTGACTTGAAAAAGCCAGCTTGAGTTGTTGCAGGCTTGTTCTCAGGCGGGTACCTGTGGCCGCACAGTGGTGGATTGTCAGTGAATCGTGACAGACACAGCACCCCACACTACACAAGTGTGCATGGGTAGCATGCCGACCTAATGCCCTATCGACATGCGCTGCTGCCCGCACTCAAAGCACCGGTAGGGAAGGGTCCCTACCTAGACTTGGATATTTTGGAGCCACTGCTTGTCTGCTCCTCTTCTGCTGCTGTGGTCTGGAAGCATGTCGGGTCCTCTAACCTACGGAATACAGCGCGGGTGTATTGTTAGTGTACTTGCAGCACAATAGCAGCTGTCGGAGAGGCGCTGGTGTTGTGCCCTTGGAGTCCATGGTTGGTGCTGCTGCTGTTGTTAACCCAATCTGCTGCTATTGCCTCTGCGCAAGTCCTGCTGCACATGTACACAGCTTACTCACTTTTCAGCCGAATACATGTAGCTCCAGGGCTTGTTGGCTCCCATAAAGCTGCCTTCCGGAAGTTAACAACATATCCGTGCCGTTCCGTTCCATTCAGCTGTCCGTGTCGAGTCGAAGGTAAGACAATTCAAAGGCATGGTAGAGGACTGAAGTTGGTCTGACATATCTCTCAGAATGTGCTTGGCTATGAGGCCTTGCGGGAAGCAAGCGCTTGCTGCTACGGCCGTAAAACCTGACAATGTAACAGACTTGCCATGCACGGTGTGCCAAATACGGAACAATAGCGCATTTTCTATTTTTGTTGCGAAAACAATAGAAATCCAAATTGCCCCTAGTGTCGGTGCAGTGATTTAACGGAGTGCACAAGTACCTTGTACTTGTACCTTGCCTCATCCTCCACGCTATCTTGGTGAAGCTATACCGTAGTGGCTTTCAATATTTATCTTACTCAATATCTGTCTTACTCAAGCAAAAACTCAAGTGCCGCAGCCACGCCATCATGGGTACATGTTGACACAACCCAAGCGACACTGCCGTCCTCTACCACACTGGCCCAATGGGGCTGCGTAACCACAGGGCATGTATTGATTTGGCCTGGCAACTGGCGCTGACCTGTTCCTGTTGACAGGCATAGTCTAGCAGTTTATCTCACTGCTGAGATCGTACCTCCCACCACGCCAGCAACGTTGTCGATGGCAAAGGTCAACAACACCACCCGACAAAAGCTAATAGCCCTGCTGCAGGTTGCCTAAATCGCATTTGCTTGCTTGTCCTTGTTACACGACCAACACCCCAGCCACAGGACTGGCACACATAGCTGACTCAACAAGCATAGCAGTGCCATCATGTGACACATGCATGCAACCACTGGCCTTGCGGCAGCACTTTGCTGTGCATCCCCCAGGAGGCCACCCAAATCACTGTGACTGCTATGCCTAGACTGCTGTGCGAAACGTGCTGCCGCAGCCCTGCAGTCAAGGCGCTGCTGGTGCTACAGCAGCTGTGGCTGCCACGCTGACGGCTGCTGCCCCTCCCGGCTGCTGGTGCTGTTGGCAGAAGGCCTTGTGTGCTGGCCAGTGTGCAGCCTGGCACGCCACGGAGCAGTACCTGCAGGCAGAAAAAGGAATGTATGCAAGGCTCACTGGCAGAAATACTACCCTCACTACTTGTGGCAAGATACTTACTCAGCAGCAGGAGGCACTCACAATGTGCCTCAACAACACGCATGTTCTCTTGGTCCATGCCATCCACCCTGCATGCCAGCCCCTGACCCGATCAGCAACTCTTCCCATGCCTAACACCAATCCAGACCTGACACCCTCCTTCAAACCCATACGCCTCACCACAAAACCTCCCACAAGCACATGCAAACCAACCTTCCTGTCATGCCCAAACCCACGCACTCCTCTCCACCCTGCTTCCCATCCTACCCACCAGCCCCTCACCTGGCCTGTCTGCACCCTCCACACACGCAGGCCTGGCCCCGCACCAGGCCATAGCCCTCACTCACACCCGACAGCCTCACACAGCCCGGCCAGTTGCAGCCAAATCGGCTGGGCAGCGACGCCGCCAGCGCACAACCAAAACCCTGCAGCGCATCCGCCAAGCCGCCCAACTCCCCAAGGAATGCCAGCTGTTGTTGACGCTGCAGACCCCCACGCTGCGAACCGGCCGCAATAAGCAGAGTCCCAGCACGTGATGTTCTTGTTGAAAGTTCACTCTTTCCCGCCTGAAGCCCTGGGTGTGACGCGCCTCCTAAAGCCATGCACGCTATGTTATGGCCGTCCTCAATCAAGCCGCAAAGAGCGTCAAAACGAGAGTCAGCACGGGCTGCTACTGCAGCAGCCATACTGCTGCTTTCGCCAGGCAGCGGGATGATTCTAGGCGGCACGTTTTCAGAGAGCCACTTAGCAGCACCCACTGCATCCTCTGAGGCCACCCACTGCCGCAGCTGCTGCTCGAAGCACCTCAGGTACCGGCTGACGAGCTGACAGACCTGCACCCCACCAGACGCCGCTAGTGCTACCTCAACTGCTGCTGCTGGCGTGACGCAAGTGACACGCGGTGATCTCACTACCACGCACATGCAAGCATATGCGGCCGCGGCAAGATGATGCGCACCCTCTAATGGCAGGGTTGGATGCAGCCCCCCTTGCCACAGCTTGGAGCACGTGAGCAGCATCGACAGCATTGCTTGCAGCAACTGCAGCAGTGAGCGAGAGAGGCCTCTGCTGCTGGCACTGCTGCTGTAACTGTGGAGCATCAGAGCAGCATAGATGCCCCTAAGTGACAACTCCACACATGCGACAGATGGAGGAACAGCCTGCTGGCTGTTGCTGCTGCTGCCGCCGCCGCTGCTGCTGCCACTGCTGCTGCTGCTGCTGGCCCGCAAAGTACCGCCTGCCGCGAGCAGGTGCCGTACTGCTGCCTCAAACAGCTGTAAAGCCTGTGCCATGATGCCGCTGCTCTTCTGGTCAAACAGCACCAAACCACCCTGGTTTGGCACAGCTGCAAGGAGGTCGGCAACCAGCAAGGACACCTCCCCGCCCAACGCATCAGCATAGTACAGAACGACTGTCGTCAGCTGCTGACGCTGCTGCCGCAAGTGCTGGCTGCTGTCAGCTGCTGCTGCTGCTGCTGGCGCTGCCATCCTCAACAGCTGCCGCAGCAGGATGCTGCTGCAGCCCACAGACACCAGCCTGCCAGCAGCACATGCAGCAGCAGGGGACTTGTTCACATCGCCATGCAGCTGCCGCAGCTGCTGCTGAAGCTCCTGGTGCTGCTTCCATACGGCGCACTGCAGCAGCATAGCAGCCTGCTCCTCTGCTGTCAGCTCCCCACACAGCAGCCGGCTGAGTGGGGGCCAGGTGTTGTGGTACATATGTAGCAGGTAGGCCACCATTGGCAGCTGATGCAGCACAGCACCCCGGCTGCTGTTGGCAGCAGCAGCAGCAGCAGCGCCGCCACCGCCCTGCAGCCACTGCATCTGCACTGCTGCCCCTGCTGCTGCTGACAGCAGCCCTGGAACCTGCAGGCAGAAGCAATCAACAAAATTTGCCAATTTCCGTCAGGCAGGAGCTCACAGGCGTAACAAACATGCCAAAGGAAAACAAACTTGCTGGCCTGCGCATGCAATCACGTACGCGTGTCATTTAGACAATGGTGTGCAACCTGCAGACCACACAGCAAAGGACAGCATAGCATGGCATAAGATAGCACAACATGACTACAGAAAGATGGGGTTACATGTCATGAAAAAAAAACAGTCCTCATTGTACACACCTGCATAAAGAAGTCAGCCACAATCAGCTCCTCTGCTGCCGTGAGCTGCCGCATATTTGGCTCAGCACTGCTGGCCCTTCGGGTCAGGGGATCCACCAGTCTGCGGGCCATCCACATCATGAACGCCGCATTACCCACAACAGCCAGGCAATCAGCGGCAGCAGCGCTGCCAGCCGCCGCACCCTCACTGCTGTTGCTGCTGCTGCTGCTGTACTGTTGTGTTTCATTGAAGCAGGCTGCCACTTCTGCAAACAAGCCATCTGAAAACCCAAGACTCGACGCAGCACGTTGGAACTGCCGCTGGTACTGCCTGCACAGCGCTAGCTGCTGCTGCTGCAACTGCTGCTGTTGTTGGGAAGGGCAAGGGGCGGCAGCAGTTCCCTCCAGAGCGGCAGCCCCAAGCAGCAGCCAACCCTCTGCATGTTGCCACAGTGGTCTGCTCCTGCTGCTGCTGCTGCTGCTACAGCCGCCACTCAAGTCACCAGCAGCAGCAACAGCAGCAGCAGCAGGAGTTGCTGTACACCCCTGCTGCTGCTGCAGCTGCTGCAGCTGCTGCTCCCATTGCCGCAGCAGCTGTGTGCCATAGAAGCACAGCACAGGGGCCCCAAGTGACCACAGCTGTGCGTAGTTCTGCATCGTCGTGTAGATCTTGGCAGGCAAGCGGCCAGCGACTTCGAGGGGCCCCAGAATGGCCTGGCTGTCGTGCTGCTCCTGGCCTTGCTGCTGTTGCTGCAAGGGGCTGAGGTACAGGGGCGGTAGCGGCAGCGCCTGTGGCTGCTCTCCATGCTTCTGGTTTCCTAGTCGTATGAGCGTATGCTGGTAGGGGCTGAGTGCTCCAAAGACCTGGACTGCTAGGTCAATGGCTGCTGCCACTGCTGCTGGCGAGGGCTGTGTGTTGAAGCTGATGCCTGCTGCTGACAGCCTGCCCATGGTGGTGGTCACGTCCAACAGGGCGGCAGCAAGGCCAGCAGCGGGCTGCACCAAAGTAACTGCATGCAGCAGGGGTGCAAAGGCATTGAAAGGGAGACCAGGACACAATCATTAAGAGGGTGTGAAAAAGAAATTGGGTATTAGCGAGGGAGAGAAGGAGTGAGAACAGAGCGTGCATGCATGGCAGGGTGTGTGTGCGTGTGTGCTTGCATGTGTGCGTGTGTGAGAGTGATGCGGCAGGACACACTCAGGAAGGTCAGGTATGGACAAAGTCTGGTATGGATACATTTTTGTCAAGTGTGGGAGGCTGCACCATACATCAGCAACAACAGCTCAGACATTGCACAACAGTGAGTGTAACCACAATTTTGTGTATGCACATGGGCGGGTTCCCTTGTTCCCCGGGATCACCTGCTAGCTGCCGCATGAACACATTCTCACTCGCCACCCTGCACGCTGCTGCTGCCCACAGGATCATGGTGTGGCTGGGTTGCAGCAGTCCGTCCATCTTGCTGTCAATGCCCTTGGGCCCCTCACAGATCCACACAGACAGTGTGGACGCATTAGCTGGCTTCATGGGCTGGTTGTCGAGGGGCACGGCCTGCAGGAAGGGCGTTGCATGACAGAAACACAGCATGTACGGTTGCCCATCGCACAGCACAGGACCATTGCTGACATAGACACAACACAGCATAGCACGGCAAGGCAAAGGACTGGCACGACACAGCATATCGTCAAACAGTTGCCACAGCATCACACACCCTGGCACTGCATGGCCTATCATACCACAGCAAAATTTGGGAATTTCTTTCAGCACTACAGGAGGGCACCCAGGAGCACCCGTTTCAAATGTGGTGTCACGCCACGCAACAGTTGCTTTGTGCATGCCACAAGCTTTGCAACACTGTATGGCTGTGCCCAGGATATTGACTGCGGTTGAGCGCACCTCTGCTGCTTTCTGCAGCTTTCGCAGCACTTTGTTCCACAGAGTCATCAGCCCCTGGTAGAAGGATGCGGGCCACACCAGCCCCTTGCAATCGTACAGCCGCTCCTCAACAGGAGACACAGTAGCCCTTTCCGAACGTGCAGCACCTGCTGCTGCTGTTTCTGCTGCTGCTTGCGCCCTCCGTCTGTACTCCGGCAGTGCTATCAGCCTGCATGGACAAATGCGGCACAGGAGAATGTTTGCATCGCGATTGGTACAACCGCTGCTGCCATTGCTGCTGCCATATGTTGACTGCTGCAGCCGCTACTGCTGCTACTGCTGGTGCACCTGCTACCGCCGCTACCACTGCTGCAGCGGCTACCACTGTGATCATCAATGTGCGCACTCTTGTCAGTGGTAGGCTTGGCCACCACAGGGGTGCAAGCAAGCCCCTGACCTGATACGACCTGTGCGGCAATCAGCTTGAACACTTCAGCCCGTCCATTTTCAACAGCCTTGCCCCCCATGATGAGAACCCTGTTCATACACACCCCTTGAGTCCTTCCTCCCTTAGCAGTCCCTGCGCTTACTTGTAGTATGCTTCGGCGACAGCCAGCCGTGCTGCAAGAACATGTGGACATGTAGGGAGCTGGTTTGAGAACTCAGGCAGCACCATGTGCACACCCAGTTCCAGCAAGTCCTCTAGCCGCGGCCGCTGCTGCGCTGCTTTTGTCAACAGCTGCTGCAGCCCAGCCTGCAGGTCCTGGCACAAGCAGCTGCTGCCCTTGCACTGTGCACCCATGGAAGTGTAAAGGGCAGTCACAATTCGGTCCCACTCGTGCCCTACGCCACCTAGGTTCTGCTTGATAGCTGCCTCCATGAGAGCTCCTTTCTGTGCTGCTTCTCGCAACACTTCAGCAATATGACTCATGGCCGCTGCTGATGGTGCTTGGCACAGCTGACGGTGCTGAAGTGTCTATAAGACGCCTGTGTATTGAGTTGATGCGCCTGTGGCTCAAACGTCCTGATTGCACAAATGCATGCCAGCAGGGAGCAGCAGTGAATGATCAGCAGCAGACATACAGTCCAGGAGGCAGTGGCCGAGACAATAGTTGCGACAATGTACCACATGCGAGGAAGGTAAGGCATGCGCTGGTCATGGTTCCCTCATCGCTTTGCTGCAGGAATTTGAAAAAGTCAACATCAAACCGAGATGACGACAGATGCCAACCAGTCGTGTCAAAAGCTTTGTGTCATATTTCGGGCCTGTAGTAAACCAGTATGGGAAGGCTGCATTCACATGAGCGTTTGCATTGGGTAGCTGGTGTGCTATGCATGAGATGGCCCTGATCAGGTGAAACCAGCTCGTCATGGGGTTGCGACCAGGGCACTGGCCATGAGGGTAGCGGTTACATTACTCCCCAGATACTTTTTCTGCTCCGTACAGCCGCAGTAGGTGGCAAGTCCATGAGAGTGCCCCCGGGGCCAGGCTGCATGACCAGCCGCACTGCGGCAGAACACAAACAGACATCGTCCTGTCATTTTGTCAGCAAGCCCGTTTGTCAGATATTACAGCCGTTGCCACACACTGACTCCTCGCTGTCCCTTTCCTGCGAGCAACACAAGCTATGTACACACTCAAGTTGAGTGTGACTCAACTTCAACCGCTGCCAGAACCTGCTGATGGTGTGCAAGAAAAATGCACCGCATGCCTGCTGTCCACATTGCAGTTGCTCTTCTAGGGGTGGATACTGCCACCCAGCTGTGAACAAACCCACTTGCTTCGTCCTCCCCTCAAAATTTCGCACCGCTGGTAAACCAGAGATTGGTGTGTGCAGCTTCTCCTGTCCTGCCAGTCTGCATGAGCCACTGTAAGCAACATGGTGGGCACAGCCCTGAGCCAGCTGCCCGCTCCTTCATGCAAACTCGGAAGCAAACGTCGCACATGCACAATCGTCCTGTTGCACCACGAAAGCAAGCAGGGCGGCCAAGGGGCCTACACTATTATGGAAAGCTGGGCCAACCGTTATAAGTAACCGCACATGAGCGCACCACCCGCTGCCACATATCAGCGGGACCTACATGGCCCGCACCCAGGCAGCGCACCCGCTGCATCAAGGCCCAGCAACATTGATGCTGCTGCTGCCGCCGCTGCTGCTGCTCCTTCTACACATAGCCACACAAAACACACATAGCATACGCAATCACATTTATACACTCACAGCATTACCGCTGCACCTCTGCAGGCTGGACCTAAACAGAAGCCAGACATGATCTAAGGCGACATGTTGCACATCGGCCACAAGCATAGGTGCTTCTAATGCTACGATAAGGCGCTTCTGCTGTAATGCACCAACATCCTGGTCACGTCAAGCATGTTGTCCTCCTAACTGCTGTCCTTCCAACTGCTGTCCCCCCCCAAATTTCCTTGTAGCACAGGAGAGCCTGCTGCCCCCACAACACAGCACCTTGCCCGCTCACACACCAGTGAACATGTGTATGCTCAAATCACAAGCACTAGACCCAGTTGACAAATACAAACCCCAACTAGGACTAAACTCAACTACAAATCACTAACACAATACTACCCCTAGTGACCAATGGCAACTGGGGGACGACTGCACGAATGCTGTACACTTACTCCAGGCTGGCGATATACATGTCGATATCACACATTTGAGTGGCAAACCATAATGTGTGCATACGATGTATAACACCTCTGCACAGGAAAACAAGAATACCAGAGCCTATCACCGCCACCCAAGAGAATGCTGACGCCCAAGCCAAGGCTAAGGAACAGCAGGACTCCAACCAGGCCTGGCCCTGGAAATGTGCTGACGCCCCTTTGGCAAGGATACGTTA
Organism: Desmodesmus armatus; assembly: GCA_007449985.2. Lineage (NCBI taxonomy): Eukaryota > Viridiplantae > Chlorophyta > Chlorophyceae > Sphaeropleales > Scenedesmaceae > Desmodesmus > Desmodesmus armatus. The sequence goes on from VIIQ02000636.1 coordinate 69,251, forward strand.
TGAATAATCACCACCACCACACTGACAGCACCCAGGCACTCCTGGTGTTACGACTCATCAACAACCCTAAATCTGGGTGACTTAATCCGTCACCCACAGGGCACATTGGCCGCCCCAGCGTGCGGGTGCCTACCAGCCGCTGTGTGATGGCAGTGGCCCCATGTGGTACACCGGCTGCTGTGCGTGGTCCCTGCAGCGCCGCTCAAAGGCATCCAGCAGCAGCTCCTTCAGATCAGGGTCAGCCTGGACGTAGGGGTTGCGACGCATCTGGGGTTGGGAGCGGAGGGGAGACAGGCGGTAGGGGCAGCACACAGGGGATGAGTGATAAGCAGGAGTGGATCCATGGATAAGATGATGCCAGGCTGTTGCCTGGGCTCTGACAGTGGCCGTTCAGATGGGAGACCCTGGGGTGTGCCATCAATGAGGCTGAGCCTCCCTAGCAGCTCTAGCAGGCAGACTAATTTGTATTCAGATTTAGCAAGTGTGAATCCCCACCCAAATTGGCAACCTCAACCAACAGACGTGGACAAATCACCACAACCTAAAGCCCCCACCCCCTCCAGGCGTTGCCCCACCACCCACACACCTGTGACAGCTCATTGTCCCGCATGGCATCAAAGTCAAAGCACTCGTACAGCTGCTGCTTGTACTGCTCACGCTCAGGCAGGTGGTGCAGCCACGCCATACAGGCCAGGAACAGAGAATATTCCGGCCGCCGGTGCCGCTGCTGACCCCCCAGCGGCCTCCCGGTGCGCTGGTATGCTGCTGCTATGTCCTGCCGGGTGAGGTCTGCGTCACCCTGGGGTGCCAGCGGTGCTGCTGCTGCTGCTGCTGCTGCTGCTGCTGCGGGCGGCTGGGCCGGTGGCACCGGGTCCCATGCTGCTGCATCAACCTCGACATGCCTGCAAAGCAGCATGAGAAAGATATGATGTCAGACAAATCCTGTCGGATTATGTTTGAGTTGGTTGTGAGCTGTGGTGGCGTGTGTTGAAGCCGTCATAGTGCAGGGGCAGCAGACCCTGGGTTCTGATAGTGTGTGCTGCTCCGTGTTGCATTGAGAAGCACGGTGCATTGAGCCCTGCAGCACCCCCCCCCCCCCCCAAACACACACACACACACAGCAGCAGCACCCACCAACGCCCACAAGCCCCCCACTCACTGTAGCAATCCCTCGATTGCATCGTCATCCGCCCGCCACCGACCAACATTCCTGGCAGCACCTCCATTCACGTTGACGTCTACGTCACCTCCTCGTCCCCATCCTGGCAATTCCCACGCTGCTGCTGCTGGTGCTGCTGGTGGTGCTGGTGGTGCTGCTGGTGGTGCATCATAGAAATTTGCTTCTCGAGCTGCAGCTCCTGGACGCACACCCCATGCTGGAGCCCGATCAGGTGCAATGACAGCCCTGCCTGCCCTACCACCAAGCCCTCTCTGCCCTCCAGGGGGTTCCCACCGAGGGACCTCATTCCTAGCCCCCAACTCCAACAGCCCCACATCCACTGGCAGTTCTTCTTCTAGTGGATGCTGCTGCTGCTGCTCCTGATGAGGCGGAGCTGCCGCAGCAGCCGCCGCTGCAGCCGCCACCGCCGCCGCCGCCGCCGCCGCCGCTGCTGCTGCTGCTGCTTCCTGCTGGCTGCTGAACAGCCGCAAGACGTCCTCAAACTCAAGTTGCACGAAGACGTCATGCTGCTGCACCAGAGTGTGCAGGTTGGATGACAGCTGCTCCCACGCCAGCTCCTGTACCAGCAACAGATAAGGTGCACCGGGTTTTGGCAAAAGCCAAGGCACAGGATTGTTATTTACATGCCAATGATGGAGGGTCAATAATGGCAGAATTGCAGAATTGCATGAACCGTATGATCAGCGATAAGCTTTGCATGCTGCAGATCAAAAAGGAAAGAGCAAAGCAATGTGTGCTTGCACGGGGCAGCAACCCCAACCCTACTGCCATGTGACCCTGCTAGGCTGCCCCAATTTTCTTTGCTGCTTCATCCCTGCTGACCTGTATCTCCTGCTGCTGGATGTCCTTGGCGGCCTTGTAGAACAGACAGCAGCACCTGCGGGGGGGGGGGGGGGCAACACCAGCACAGTAAGCGCATAAAGCTTGCTTGTTTGATGAGTGATGATACACAGATAATAACAAAAATATAAATATATAATAAAGAATTGAAAATGAAAATTCAAATCAGTACCCAAGGCCCCATTCAGCGTCTGGCTCTCTGGTGGGGTGGCTGATGACGTCACGGAAGTTGCCCTCACTGTTGCTGTCACGGTGTTTCTCCTAAGTAGGACCACATGGGCAGCGGCAGTAATAGGGGTGCTGCTGGTGATGGCAACCTTCCAAGCTTTGCCGCCCCCCCCCCCCCATTGCTGGTGCCTGGTGCACCCACCTGTGGTTGGTGGCATGCATGCACAGCTGCTGCAGCAGAGTGACATCATCCCAATCTGCCATGACATTCAGCCACATAATTTTTTGGTGGCTATGCTGATTTGGGAGGTGTACAACGCTTGCCCTGTCGTCCTCTTCACCCCGCGCCCTTGCCAGCCACAGCCCCCCCCCCCCCACCCCACCCATACACACTGTGCAGTTCACACCTACCTGTGGTTAGTGGCGTGCATGCGAATGGCGTCCATGCACAGCTGCTGCAGCAGAGTGACATCATACTGGTCTGCCATAGCTGCCAGGCCCACCAGCTTTTCGGGTGCTATGCTGCAGTGGCAGGTGTACAGGAAGCGGATGAACGCTGCCAGCACCTCGCCATCTACACCGTGGAGGGTGATGGCACGCTCCCGAGCCTCACGCATGTCTGTGGAATCAGGGAGGGAGGGAGAGGGGCAGGGGAAAACATGCAGTAAGCGGCAGATGGTCTGCATGTCTTGCTGTGGTGTCTGGTCTGCCTACTGCTTCAATCGATTGAATCGCAGGGCCTTCAATGACTGAACACAATGCGGCCCAGGGGTGTCCCTATCCTGTTTGGAGCGTCTGGTGGCGACCCATTCTTACAGGACTGCTCTGCATGAAGGGCCTCACATAGGCGGCTCCGTCACTGTAATGATTTCACTGTAATGGTTCACCGCTCCCTGACCTGCATTCCTTCAAGGCAACTCAACACGGCAGCTATGTGCAGACCCCTTCTGCACAAGCTGGCATGCAGGCACTTGCCTGCTGCCGCACTCGCGCACCCGAAAGGGGGCACGACCAAGGCAACAATGGCCGATTCTGGGGTACCATCAGGGCTGGGGTGTGCCATGCACGTATTGAACTTTGCAGTTATCAGTCCACATACCTCCACACAGCATCCTCCTGAGGGGTGCACTCCATCTGATGAGTACCAGCTTGTGGCATTTGATGGCCTGGCCATCCTCCGAGCAAATCGTGATGTCACTCAACACTTCGCTGTTATGCAGCTCTGCGAGGAAGTCACCGAGGCTGGGTGCTGATGCCCTGTTGGTGATTAGCTGAATCACTTCCACATGCTCCTCTACTGCTGCTGCTGTTTGCTGCGGTGGAACCATAATGGGCACATGACCCCAACCGAACATGGTGTGTGTTGCTGAACGCAATTTGACCTGCTTGCTGGTACTCGCAGAGACGGGACTCTGAGCAGCAAAAGGAGTTGGAGTTGGGATCAGCAGAGTCAAAATACTGCGCAAGAGCCCGCGTTCAGGACACGTTGAATGGTTTTTTGATGGTGAACGTAACTCCGGACACAGACTTGGGATTTAAGAGCCTGATATGTATTGGTTTCGAGGGCCAGCCTGGACCACTGCGGTTCATCAGTGCTGGGCTTTGTTGCGGATGTACCTGCAACCAAAACGTGGTTGACAGTTCCAACGTCACTGACGGCCTTTGTCTGCTGTTTGTATGCCGATCAAAGTTCTGCCAGGGTTACTCACTGTTGCTCCCAGCCTGGGCACACTGTCACAACGCACTCCAGTCACGCTGGGGCCCAAGCTGCACTCTACATAGCTTCAGTTATACCATATATCTGTGTAACACCTTCAGCTCTGCTGGGCACCTTCACACAGCACCATGGAGCATGTGGAGCAGATGTTAGCAGCACAGTTCAGGGCGGTTGAGCGGCAGTACTGGGATGGCATAGGCAGTGTGTGCCACGATGCCAGAGAGGCCCTCATGGTGTTTCGCATGTCCAAGGCGCAGTGCAGCGGCGACAGCTGCTCCTGCCTGGACCTACAGGCTTGCCTGCAGCGGTTGTTGCAAAGAGCAGCAGAGCTGCAACCACAGCTGGACACGCTGGTAGAGCTAAAGGTGCACATGTGCCTGCCAACTTACTGCTCATACATCACGGACTGCCCACATTCTGGTGCAACCAAGCTGGCAGTTGCAGACGCATACTACAAGTAAGGGCAGGCACCCACGGGCGTGGGGTGCAAGTAATAGTTGTGACCGGCTGGGCCTGAAACCGGCAAGATGACCATCGCGAGTCTGGCTACTGCTGTCAGTGTAAGACAGTACTTGTACTGTGGGGCCATGGGATGGTTCCCGTTTGACGGGTTATTTGAGCTGCGACTTTGCTTATAGAGGCAGGCATTGGGCAGCGCCCAGCTCAATTTGGTACACGAGCACTCGTCTGTGATGGTACATCTCACAAATGCTGCGGCACCAGCAGCCATAAGCACCCATTTGTGTGCCTCATGTGTCTGTGCAGGCTGATTGCTGTGCCTCAGTACAAACACAGGGCCCAAGTAGCAGCAGCAGCAGCACACCCACCAGCCGCAGGCTGTAATCTTCTTGCCAAGGGCCCGGTCGAGCTTTTCCTCACCGAAGCCAAGGAGTTGCGGCAGCCGCCTGCCCTAGTTGTGGCGCTGCAGTCCCAGTGGGTCAAAGTGCTGCAGCGGCTGCAGAAGGCAGAAGAGGTATGCACATAAGTCATGCGCACGTCTGTTTCAGTTTACGTGCGTTGCACACATGGTGGATGCAGTTCATGTGACAACCAACAAGTGTCTTGCTGGCATATTGGGACTTCAGAGGTGCTGCTTTGCTTCGTGGGCCTCACTTTTTATTCGCTCATTGCTGGATAAAATCAGCTCAGCAGCAGAATGGGCTGTGCTATGCTATTCCATGCCAAGCTATGCTATGCCATGCTATGCTATGCCTGCCAATACATCTCTTGCTACGTGCTGTGCAGTGCCAAGCTGCTGCTGCTGCAGTTCTGTGCAATGTGCATCATGCTGTCCTGCATCTGTTCTGTATTCCACCTATGCAGTCCCTACCCCCCAACAACCAGCCCTTGTCAGCAGCCAGTGCATCCAAGCTGTCTGTGTGGATCTGTGAGGGGCCCAAGGGCAATGGCATTGACAGCAAGCTAAACGGACTGCTGCTGCAACCCAGCCACACAATGATCCTATGGGCAGCAGCAGTGTGGAGAGTGTGCAGTACAAACGTGTTGACAAATGACCTTGCAGGTGACTGGGGGTATGCTGTACTTGGGCAGCAGGGGAAATCAACGAGTAGTGGGCATGCATGCTGTTGTGACAACCCACGGCACTTGGGGGCTGCCAACCACTACGGTGCTTAGTGGCTTCGTCTGTAGCGCCCATCAGCAGCTCTTGCTGTTGATTCATTGTGTCTTGCCCACCCATCCACACGACATTGAATCACATCTCAGGACCGCCCTGCCACCTGGTGTTGTGCTTCCTGTGCATGTAGAGATCGTGCAGCCCGCTGCTGACCTGGCTGCCGCCATGCTCAATGTGACATGCACCATGGGCAGGCTGTCAGCAGCAGGCATCACCTTCAACACACAGCCCTCAACAGCAGCAGTGGCAGCAGCCATCGACCTAGCAGCACAGGTGAATGCAGCACTTCACCCCTTCCACTACAAGCAGATGCGCTGTCAGGAGGAGGAGGAGCAACAGCAGCAGCAGCAGCCAAAGCCGCTGCCGCTGTCGCCGCTGCCGCTGCCGCTGCCGCTGCCGCCGCTGTACCTCAGCCCACTCCAGCATCAGCAGGAGGAGGCTTTCAAACACGCCTTCCTTGCATCGAAGGATGCAGCAGGTCGGCTGCGTGGCCAGCAAGTTGAAGACATAGTCACGTTGCCTGCCAACACGGCGCTGCAGCAGCCAAGGCAGTTTTGGTCACTGGGAGTCCCTGTGATCTGTGTCCATGGATCCCTACTGCTGCGGCACTGGGAGCAGCAGCTGCTGCAGCAGCAGCTGCAGCACCAGGAGGGTGTGAACCCTGGCCCTGCTGCTGCTGGCAGTGGTTGTGCAAGCTGTGGCAGCAGCAGCAGCAGCAGGCCGGCTTGGAAAGAAGCAGAGGGCTTGCTGCTGCTTGCAGCTGCTGCTTTGGACGGATCATCCCACCAACAGCAACAGGAACAGCAGCAGTTGCAGCAGCAGCTAGCCCTGTGCAGGCAGTACCAGCAACAGTTCCAGCAGGCTGCAGCCAAGCTGGGGCTGTCCAGTGAATTGATGGCAGCAGTGGCCGCCTGGTTCACTGAAGCAGAACAGTACAGCAGCAGCAGTGGGGGTGCGGCGGCTGGCAGCGATGGTGCTGCTGCCTGCCTGTCGGTTGTGTATACCGCATCGCTGCTATTTGAGCTGGTGTACCCCTTGATCAGCACAAAGTCACAGACAGCTGGGCAGCAACAGCCGCAGATCTTCACACCAGCAGAGGAGCTGCTTATAGCGGGCTTCTTCCTGCAGGTGTGGCACGCAAGGGGTGTCACTTTGAGATGCTCGAGTCACCACACACGTGCTTCTTTGAGGCTTGGGGGCTTAGGGCACTCTTCTTGCCGCACACATTTCAGCTGCCTGGCTTGTTCAGCACAACTCCCAATGCTGCATGTGTCAATCGCAAGCAGCTCAATCCCTGTTCTGTACATTCCACATAAGCACCACAAACAGACGCAGACTCTGTGGTCAACGCCATGTGCTGGCTGTCAAAATGCTTGTTGCTGGCTTTGTCCTGCAGGTGCCAGAGCTGCTGTCAGCAACAGCAGTAGCAGCAGTCATGCAGGCACAGTCAACCAGTGCTGCTGCTGCTGCTGCTTCTGCAGGCCCTTTGGCCGTGCTGTCTCAGCTGCCAATGGTGGCATATGTGTTGCAGCTGTTCAGAGGGCCCTGGAACTCAATCAAACAGCTGATGTGCACGAAGCTAGCAGTGCCAGTATCGCAGCAGCAGCAGCAGCAGCAGCAGCAGCAGCAGCAGCAAAGCGGGAAGCAGACAGCGTATGCTATGTGTGCTGCTACTGCGCGGGTGCTGCTGGCCAACGGCAGCATCATCTTGCAGCAGCTGCTCTTGATGGCAACAGCAGCGACGGACACGCAGCAGCAGCAGCAGCTGCTGACGGCTGCCGTCCGGTACTGTGCTAATGTGTTGGGTGGGCAGGTGGAGGCTTTCGTAGTCGATCTACGTATGAATGAGCTTGAAGGGCTTCTCAATGCCTCTTTGCTGCTGTACGGCAATCAGAACGCCAGCACCCTGGCACGAGCAGTACAGGCCTTTGAAGCAGCGGTACGACACCTTCTTGCGGCAGCACCACCTGCTGCTGCAAGCAGTACGAACCCAGCAGGCAGCAGCAGTGCTGGCAGCAGCAGCAGCAGCAGTGCTGGCAGCAGCAGCAGCAGCAGCAGCAGCAGCAGGCTGGTTTTACCGCCGTCCATCAGCCAGGTGGAGCGGGCAGCTGTTACCATATATCGCATCCTGATCACCCATGCCAACGGGGACGGTAGCAAAGGCAGCATCAAGTACCTGGCCTGTCGGCAGCAGCAGCTGCTGCAAGCTGCGCTTTCGCTGCTGCTGACGGCCAGCAAGCTGTGGCAAGCAGGGCTGCAGCCGCTTTTCCCATTGGACCCGATGCAAACGGTTGCATGCGACGCGGTGTTCTACACACGGTGTGTGGCAGAGGCACTACAGCCTGTCAACTGCGGCGAGGCGGCTGCAGCGCATCGGCTGCAGCGCATATGCATCGGATGCATCGGCTGCGGGGCATCGACTGCAGCAGTGGCGGCAGCACTAGAAGCAGCTGGTGCGGTGCAGGTGTGCCACCTCGCAGGCCGGTACCTGTTCATCCTGGAGCAGCAGCTGCGGCAGTGGGTGGCCTCTGGGGACACAGCGGGTGCTGTGAAGTGGCTCACAGGTGCCGTTGAGCTGAGGATGACATCGGCCCTGCTCCCTTTTCAACCTCCAAGCAGTGCAGCAGCAGGTCGTGCCCCTCCTCGTCTGCTGTCCCTTATCACTCTGATTGAGTCTGCCAATGCCTTCGTGCCTGAGGCTGAAGGCTGGGTCAGTGGGGGTGGAGACGCCTCGTTACAGCATCTCAGGGTGTTGTACAGCCAGGCGATAGGGTGTTGTACAGCCAGGCGAAGCCGCTGTTAGACACACTGAAGGCTGGCACAGGGGGTCAGACTGGCAGCAAAGCACAGCAGCATGCCCGGCAGAAGTTAATGAAGGTGCAGCGGGATGGGCTGTGGGCGAAGCTGGGTGACTGGGCAGACGCGCTGCGGGGTTTAGGGTGTGCGCTGGCGGCATCGCTGCCCAGCCGGTTTGGGTGCAACTGGCCGGGCTGTGTGAGGCTGTCGGGTGTGAGTGAGGGCTATGGCCTGGTGCGGGGGCACGGCTGCGTGTGTGGAGGATGCAGACAGGCCAGGTGAGGGTGGCGGGGGTTTGAGAGGAGGGTGTCAAGGGTGGTAAGGGTGGCAATCAGTAACTGACAAAGTTGGGGTTTGACTAGAAGGGGAAGCAGGGATCAGAAGCATGGGCGGAGGGTCTGCGTGCACGTTCTGGGTGTGCGTATTGCTGCTTTCAGGCCTCATTAGTGTCGTGGTCACTCTTGCTGCCTGCAGGTACTGTTCGGTTGCGTGCCAGGCTGCACACTGGCCAGATCACAAGGCCTTCTGCAAACAGCAGCAGCAGGAAGGGCCAGCGGCTCTCAGCATGGCAGCCTCAGCCTCAGCAGCAACCGAGGGCGTAGAAGCTAAAGCAGAGCAGCAGCACCCCCTGAACTGCCGTATGGGCACAGCACAGATTAGTTGGGGTTGCGAGTTGTTGACAGCATTATTGGGTTGAGGTGGCTGCAAAGATGCTGGTGGGTGGGTGCAGCATGCATGTGGTAATGTCCTGCACCTTTGTTGGCCCCAGTTGCAACTGCGAATTGGCTGTACTGTACTACAGATGTGTCAGTGACACATATGCCTGTGGCTGCTGGCATGTGGCAGTACAAGCATATGAGTGTGAAACCCTTAGGCTACGATAGCCTATCGCTTGGCATGGTCGCTCCGGAGCGATCCGGATCCAAGGTTTCAAATCCATTATTTGGGGTTATTAGGCACCTGCTAGGTAAGGGCAATCTGTTTGGGGTGCGCCCTATTCAGCAACCGGACGGCTATGTGGCTGTTATGCCCTACCCAGCCTGCTTGCACCGTGCGACAAGCTTACCCCTGTCTACGCAGTTGCTCAGGCTCGGGGTTCGGCACTCTGATACCTTAGCATTGGCAGCAGGAGCACTGGTAGTAGCTGTGATGTGGGTCCTGCTCTGCCTGCTAGCACAGCAAATGATTGGCTTGATGTGTTGACTTCTGCCTATGTTGAGACTTGTCTGAAAGACTGACCCATGTGTGTGCGTGCACGGTGTGTGGAGACTACCAGCTTGCAGCTGAGTCATGAATGCACGATCCTATACCTGGTGTGTGTGGCAGTTGCCCTTGGTGGTGTGTGTTTTTTTGGGGGGCTGGTCTTGTTTGCCGGTCTTGCTGCAGGTTTTTCTTGCAGGTGTGTCTTCCCAGTTCATCCCGTGTGGAGAGTACCGCTCAGCGGTGAAAGTATCCACTTGTAACAACCTCCCCCCCATTATTGGAGTGACAGTGCTCAGCACGACGCATAAGCTCTCAACCATTCACCCGTTCTGTTGATCTACCAGTCGAGCCCCGTATGTATTGGTGGTAAGGGCCAGCCTGGACCACTGCGGTTTATCCATGGGCTTCGACACGGTGATGGGTACATTGTAGGGGGATTGAACCCCCACGGCCTTGCTGACAGTTGTCGTGTTCAGCAACTTCAATCAACGGCCTTCACCTGCCCGTTCAATGTCGATCGAGCTGTCAGGGTTCCTCACTGTTGCTCCCAGCCTGGGCACACTGTCACAACGCACTCCAGTCACGCTGGGGCCCCAGCTGCTCTCTACATAGCACCTTGTAGACCATTATTCGTCCTATCACCTTCAGCTCTGCTGGGCACCTTCACACAGCACCATGCAGCACGTGGAGCAGATGTTAGCAGCACAGTTCAGGGCGGTTGAGCAGCAGCACTGGGATGGCATAGGCAGAGTGTGCCACGATGCCAGGGAAGCCCTCATGGTGTTTCGCATGTCCAAAGCGCAGTGCAGCGGCGACAGCTGCTCCTGCCTGGACCTACAAGCTTGCCTTCAGCGACTTTTGGAAAGAGCAGCAGAGCTGCAACCACAGCTGGATACCCTGGTAGAGCTAAAGGTGCACATGTGCCTGCCAACGTACTGCTCCTACATCACAGACTGTCCGCATGCTGCTGCGACCAAGCTGGCAGTTGCAGATGCATACTACAAGTAAGAGCAGGGACCAAGGGGGTTCAAGGTGTGGGAAGGGGTGCCAGTGCTGTGTGTAACTGAGAGGGCACTGAAACGGCCAGGGTATCACCGCCAGTCCTGCTGCTGCTGTCAGATCAGGCCTTGAAGGTGCAGGTATTGCAGTGTGCCTTGTCTGGTGGGCTCGTTGTCCCGCCGGACACAACACACTGCAAAACCTGCACCTCATTCAGACAGCAGCAGCACGACTGGTGGACCTCCCGCCCCCTGTTTGATTGCAGCCTGCGTCTACATGAAGGGATACATTAGTGCTTATTCGTCTCTAAGCTGGACTGGGTACAGGTGGACAACTTGGCGATGATACACTTCATACAAGCAGCAGGGCACAACAGCAGCAGCCATATGTAACCACCCACATGTGCCGCCTGTGTCTGTGCAGGCTGATCGCCGTGCCCCAGTACAAACACAGGACACAAGTAGCAGCAGCCACGACAGCACAAGCATCAGCCTCGTGCTGCGATGCTCTTGCCAAGGGCCCTGTAGAGCATTTCCTTACCGAAGCCAAGGTGTTGCGGCACCCCCCTGTCCAACTCGCGGTGCTGCGGCTGCACTGGGCCATTGTGCTGCTGCGGCTGCAGGAGGCAGAGGTGGTACGTATGCGTGTTATGCACACTCCTGATGTTGTATACGCGTGTTGCACACATGCTCGATGCAATTCATGTTTTGTGAACACAAGCAGTTTCTTGCTGCCTTGTTGGGGCTTCAGAGGTGTCGTTTTGCTTTGTGGGGCTCAGTTGGATGTTGCTGAGTCCTAAACAAACTTGCCGTAGCCACAAGCAGAGGGCGTGCTGTTCTTGTGATGTGCTTGTGCTGTGCTGTTGTTGTGCTAGTGGTGTGCCGTGCCATGCCATGCCATGTCATGCTATGCTATGCTATGTTATGGTACGCTATGCTGTGTTACGCTATGTTACGCTACGCATGATATGCTGTGCTGTGCTGTGCTGTGTTGAGTATGATACGCATGATGTGTTACACTATGCCGTTGCAGGCTCTGCCCGCCAGCAGCCAGCCCTGTCAGCAGCCAATGCATCCAAGCTCTCAAAGTGGATCTGTGAGGGGCCCAATGGCATTGACAGCAAGCTGGAAGGACAGCTGCTGCAACCCAGCCACACACTCATCCTGTGGGCAGCCGCGGTGTGCAGGGTGTGCAGGCACAACGTGTACACAAATGACCTTGCAGGTGACTCAGGGTGTGCTGCTGCCGGTCAGTACAAGGAGCGGGTATTCATGCTGTTGTAAGAAGCCACAGCACTTGCACTCAACCCCTGTGGTGCTCAGTGGCTTGTCTGTGAGGCCATCAGCAGCTCTTGCTGCGGACCTATTGTGTCTTGGCCACCCATCCACAAAACACAGACTCACATCCTGACAACCCCTTGATCTTCTGTGTAATGCGTCCTGTCGAATGCAGACATCATAGTGCAGCCCGCTGTTAGCCTTGCTGCCTCCGTGTTGGACGTCTCATGCACCATGGGCAGGCTGTCAGCAGCAGGCATCAGCTTCAACACACAGCCGTCACCAGCAGCAGTGGCAGCAGCCCTTGACCTAGCAGCACAGGTCGTTGCAGCACTTCGCCCCTTCCACTACAAGCAGTTGCGCTGTGAGGAGGAAGACCAGCAACAGCAGCAGCAGCAGCCACAGCAGCAGCCCAAGCCGCCGCCGCTGCCGCTGCCGCCGCTGTACCTCAGCCCTCTGCAGCAGCAGCAGGAGGAGGCCTTTAAGCAATCCTTCCTGGCTTCGCAAGAAGCAGCAGGCCGACTGCGCGGCGAGCGGTTTGAGGACATAATTACGGTGCCTGCCAATGCAGCACTGGACGAGTCTCGGCAGTTCTGGTCACTGGGAGTGCCCCTGATCTGTGTGCATGGGTCCCTACTGCTGCAGCACTGGGAGCAGCAGCTGCAGCACCAGCACCAGAAGGGTGTGGAGCCTGGCCCTGCTGCTGCTGGTTCTGATCCAGGGTGTGGCAGCAGCAGCAGCAGGCCAGCCTGGCAAGAGGCAGAGGGCTTGCTGCTGCTGGCAGCTGCTGCTCTGGACGGTTCGTTCCATCAACAGCAGCAGTTACAGCAGCAGCTCGCCCTGTGCAGGCAGTATCAGCAGCAGTTCCAGCAGGCTGCGGCCAAGCTGGGGCTGTCCAGTGAATTGATGGCAGCAGTAGCCGCCTGGTTCACTGAGGCAGAACAATACTGCAGCAGCAGCAGCAGTGAGGGTGCGGCGGCTGGCAGCGATGCTGCAGCTGACTGCCTGTCGGTTGTTTGCACCGCATCGCTGCTGTTTGAGATAGTTTATCCCCTACTGATCCCAAAGTCACAGACAGCTGGGCAGCAACAGCCACAGATCTTCACACCAGCAGAGGAGCTGCTTGTGGCTGGCTTCTTCCTGGAGGTGTGTCACGCATGGGGTGTCACTTTGTTTATGCTTGAGTCACCACACACCCGCTCCTTCGGGGCTTCATTCTTGTGCTGCACAATGTTCAGCTGCCTGGCTTGTCCAGCACGATCTGCAATACTGCATGTGTCAATGACAAGAAGCTCAAACCCTGCGATTTAGCTGCTGTGCTACCCACAAGAACCTTGCAGACGCCGTGTGGTAAGCCCCGTGCGCTGAATGTCAATCTGCTTGTTGCTGGCTTTGCCCTGCAGATGCCAGAGCTGCTGTTGGTATCGGCAGTAGCAGCAGTTATGCAGACACAGCCAGTTGGGGCTGCTGCTCCTGGTGCAGGCCCATGGGCTGTACTGCCTCAGCTGCCGATGGTGGTGCACTCTATGCAGCTGTTCAAGGAGGCCTGGCCTTCAGTCAGTCAGCTGCTGGGCACCAAGCTGGCAGCCCCAGCATCGCAGCAGCAGCAGCAACAGCAGCAGCAACAGCAGCAGCAGCAGCAGCAGCAACAACGACAGCAAGGCGGCAAGCAGACTTATGATGCTATGTTTGCTGCTGGCACGCGGGTGCTGCTAGCCAACGGCAGCATCCTCTTGCAGCAGTTGCTGAACATGGCAGCAGCAGCAATAGACACACAGCAGCAGCAGCAGCTGCTGACGGCGGCCATCCTGTACTGCGCTGATGTGGTGGGTGGGCAGCTCGAGCCATTCTTGGTTGATCTACGTGTGAATGAGCTAGAAGGGCGTGTCGATGACTGTTCCATGGTGTACAGCAAGCAAAACACCAGCACCCTGACCAGGGCAGTACAGGCTTTTGAAGCAGCGGTACGACACCTTCTTGCGGCAGCACCACCTGCTGCTGCAAGCAGGACGATATCAGCAGGCAGCAGCAGCAGCAGTGGTTGCAGCAGCAGCAGCAGCAGCAGCAGCAGCAGCAGGCTTGTTGTGCCGCCGTCTATCTCTCGGGTGGAGCGGGTAGCTGTTGGCATATATTGCATCCTGATCAACCGTGCCACTGGCGATGGCAGCAGAGGCAGCGTCAAGCACCTCACCTGTCGGCAGCAGCAGCTGCTACAAGCTGCGCTGTCGATGCTGCTGACGGCCAGCAAGCTGTGGCAAGCAGGGCTGCAGCCGCCTTTCCCATCGGACCCGTTGCAAGGGGTTGCATGCGACGCGGTGTTCTACGCGCGGTGTTTGTCGGAGGCACTACAGCCTGTCGACTGTGGCGCATCGGCTGCAGCAGCAGCAGTAGCGGCAGCAATTGATGCAGCTGGTGCGGCGCAAGTGTGCCACCTCGCAAGCCGGTACCTCTTCTGCCAGGCGCAGCAGCTGCGGCAGTTGCTGGCCACTGGCGACGCAGCGGGTGCTGTGAAGTGGCTCACAGGTGCCGATGAGCAGAAGTTGACGACCACCCTGATGCCCTGTCAACCCACAAGCAGTGCAGCAGCAGCATCAGCAGCCCGTGCCCCGCATCATCTGGTGTCACTTATCACCCTGATAGAGGTCACCAATACCTTAGTGCCTGAGGGCGCAGGCTGGGTCAGTGGGGGTGGAGAAGCCTCATACCAGCGGCTCAGGGATTTGTTCAATCAGGTAAAGCCGCTGTTAGACACACTGCAGCTGCAGGCTGACACAGGGACCAAGACTGGCAGCAAGGCACAGCAGCGTGCTCGGCAGAAGTTGGAGAAGGTGCAGCGGGAGGGGCTGTGGGAGAACCTGGGTGACTGGGTGGATGCGCTGCATGGTTTTTGGGTCTGCGCTGGCGGCGTCGCTGCCCAGCCGGTTTGGCTGCAACTGGCCGGGCTGTGTGAGGCTGGCGGGTGTGAGTGAGGGCTATGGGCTGGTGCGGGGCCAGGCCTGCGTGTGTGGAGGGTGCAGACAGGCCAGGTGAGGGGCTGGTGGCTGGGTTGAGGAGAGGGTGCAAGTGTCGAAAGGTTGGCATGAAGTGATTGGCAAAGATAGGGTTTGACTGGAGGGAGTGCAGGAAACATAAGCATGGGCGCTCGGTCTGCACGCACGTTTGGGTGTGCACATCGCTCTTTACAGACCTCATCAGTGTTGTGTTCACTCCTGCTGCTTCTGCAGGTACTGCTCTGTGGCGTGCCAGGCTGCACACTGGCCAGCACACAAGGCCCTCTGCCAACAGCAGCAGCAGCGACAGCAGCATCGAGAAGGGCCAGCAGCCGTCCGTGTGGCAGCCACAGCTGCTGCAGCAACCAAGATGTAGAAGCAGGGCAGTGCCGGAGAACCACCAGAAGTGCCGTATGGGCACAGCAGAGATCGGTTGGGGATGCGAGCTGTCTGACTGCATAGGTCCAAAGTTGCTGCATAGACGCAGGGACACCATGTGTGGGTGCAGGATGCATTGTTCTGCACCGTTGTTGGACCCGGTTGGCTGTACTATCGATGTGCTAGTGGCACCCATGGCTGTGGCTAGTGCTTTATAGCGATGCAAGCACGTGACGGTGCAACCTGTAGGCTAGCCAATGGCATTGTCGCTCCAAGGTTTGAGAGTATGATTGGATTGGCAGTGCATAATCACCTGTCTGGTTGATCAGATCAATCCCGACATGCTATCATGGCATGCAGTCATAGTGCTAATACATCATGAGCTGTTACCTTTGATGCAGGTTATGCTACCAGCTGATCAGGGCTTCAACTTGTTGCTTGTAAGCTTCGAGCCACGTCAACATTGGAGCGCCGGGACCAACAAGCAAGTCGCGTCAACGTTTGCGCCTCGGACGACCGCAACAAACGCATACATTTCTTACATGGCTGTTTCCACCATCCATGCCAGTACTTGCTGAGTCGAAACCTCTGTTGCTCAGTGCGGGACATAACTGGTGCTGCTGCTGCTGGACTACTTGCGGTGAGATTCTGGCCCTCACCACCCTGTCATGTGCAGCTCCTAAGCATTGAACTGTTGCGCCTTGTCAAGTGGCATTCTGAAATGCTGACTCGCACGCTGCTGTGTGCTCTCTCCCATGCTGCTCCCTGCCTGGGTCACCAACACGTACTTCAGTCAAGCTGCGAATTCACCCAGTCACACGCCACATAGGATCAGATCAACATATTCTGCTGTCAATTCAATCACCTTCAGCTCTGCTAGCCAACTTTGGCAGCAGCTATGGAGCAGCTGCAGCAGCTTGCAGAAACGCTCAACGTCGCCCTGCAGGAGAACCGTGGTGGCATAGCAGGCGTATGGGTCCCAGCGTTTGATGTGTTGATGGAGTTTCGCATGTCACGGGCGCAGTGCAGCGGCGAGAGCTGCTCCTGCCTGGACCTACAGGCTTGCTTGGAGCGGCTGATGGAGAAAGCAGCGCAGCAGCGACCACAGCTGCATTTCTTGGTTGGCCTCAAGGTGCACATGTGCCTACCATCATACTCAACCTACATCCCAGAGTGCCCTCATGCTGCTGCAGCACGGCTGGCGATTGCTGAAGCTTACTACAAGTGAGGGCGGGGGGGGTGGCTGTGCTGGGAGGGTGAGGGCATGAGAGGGGGTTGATATTCTGTGTGTGTGTGGCTGTGTGGGCATGGGGTGTGGTCAGGAAAACATCAACAATCATGCTGATGCTGTGGTGAGTGACTCCAAACCAATCCCTACCAGTTGTGATAGCACAGCTGCCCAGTGGGACATCGCTGTGGTTGTTGATTTGGCCAATGAGCCTAGTGTTGGCTCCTCAAACGGCCGGTGTTTAGTGTAACATCCAAAAAATGACTCCAAATAATGGCGCTGACAGTGTGTGACCAGCGGGGCAGTCTAATGGGTGCCAGCAAATGCTGGGCCAATGATATATGGTCACCAGAAATCCATGGATTGTCCAGGGCAGGTCCACAGGGGTAATATTCATAGGGGTAATCTCAAGTCCAGGACCTAAAGCTGTCCTGGATAAGCCCTGGACGGCAGTAGTTGTAGTGATGTCTGATGATGTACCGTAGGGTGCAGCCTTGCTTGTGGAGCCTGGCTGAGCCAAGGAGTGGGTCATGCCACTGTGTCTTCTCCTGGGCAGATGGACACTAGGTATCGAAAGGCAATACCACGGCAACAAGACGTCACAACACCAGCCACCCTGAACCAACATTGTGTGGGTTCCCTTGCCTGTGCAGGTTGATTGCCCTGCCAGAACACAAACGCTGGGCCCAAGCAGCAGCAACAGCACCAGCACTTGCACACCCACCAGCACCAGCTGATGATCTCAGTACAGAAGAGGGTTTCATTGAGCGGCTACTGTGTGAGGCCAAGGTGTTGCACTCCTGGCCAGTGTTGCAGTCACGCCGAGTCCCACCCCAACTCCTGCAAGCCCAGTGGGTCAAAGTGCTGCTGCGGCTGCAGAAGGCAGAAGAGGTAGGCACATGCGGCACTGGCGTGCACACATACATGAGTTCTCATGGTTGGGTTGGATTGCCAGGGTTTCAAGCGTTTTGGTATGCTATCAGAACTGGACTTGCTCACTAAGGCCTGAAAAAGCAAGGAGCTGTCGGGAAGAAAGCAGGATGCTGTGCTGTGCTGTGCTGTGCTGACATGCAGGCCCTGCCCTCCAGCTCACAGCCCATGTCAGCAGCCAGTGCGTCCAAGCTGTCTGTGTGGATCTGTGAGGGGCCCAAGGGCATTGACAGCAAGCTGGGCGGACTGCTGCAACCCAGCCATACCATGATCCTGTGGGCAGCAGCTCTGTGCAGGGTGTGCAGGACCAACTTCCTATTGACCGAGTTTGCAGGTGAATTGTGGATACCATCAATGGTCACTGATTGTACTGGCAGTACAGCCGCAAGTTGAAGAGCGGGCATGCATGTTGTTGTAGGAACCCAGCGTGGTTGGGTATACTCAATTCGCCAAGCTGGGTATATATACTCAATGCGCCTCCGAAGGCACTTGTCCATCAGCATATGCCTCTCGCGCAACCCTGGCACAACCCCCAACCGGCACAATGCATGAACTCAGCATGCTTTTGAGGGTTGCACCCTCTTGATGAGTTTGGTTTGGTTGTGTCATGGCTACCGTGGTTGATCAGGCCACTGCCATCTTGTGTGCCACAATCTGCATGCAGAGGATTTGGTGCGGCCCGCTGCCGGTGTGGCTGCCGCCCTGTTGGACGTGACATCCACCATGGGCAGGCTGTCAGCAGCAGGCATCAGCTTTAACACACAGCCCTCACCAGCAGCAGTGGCAGCAGCCATAGACCTAGCAGCACAGGTGAATGCAGCACTCAGCCCTTTCTACTACAAACGACTCCGCTCCGCAGAGCAGCAGCCGGTGTTGCTGAAGACAGTGCTGCCGCTGCCGCCGCTGTACCTCAGCCATGTGCAGCAGCGGCAGGAGGAGATGTTGATGCAAACCTTTCTAGCTTCAAAGGTTGCAGAAGCAGGCGAGCGGTTTGAAGACGTCGTGACCATGCGTGCGCACAAGGCACTGCAGGAGTCACCACAGTTTTGGTCAGTGGGAGTCCCTGTGATCTGTGTCCATGGGTCCCTACTGCTGCAACACTGGGAGCAGCAGCTGCTGCAGCGGCTGAAGCAACAGCAGCAGCAGGAGGGATTGGAGCCTCCTGCTCCTGGCCCTGCTCATACCGTTGCTGGTGGTGAAAGCTGTGGCTGCAGCAGCAGCAGGCCGAGTTGGCAACAGGCAGAGGGCTTGCTGCTGCTTGGGGCTGCTGCTCTTGAGGGGTCTTCACCCCAAAGTGAGCAGCAGCAGTTGCATCAGCAGCTAGTGCTGTGCAGGCAGTATCAGCAGCAGTTCCAGCAGGCTGCAGCCAAGCTGGGGCTGTCCAGTGAATTGATGGCAGCAGTGGCTGCCTGGTTCACTGAAGCACAACATTACAGCTGTAGCAGCAGCAGTGGGGGTGCGGCGGCTGGCAGCGATGCTGCCGCTGACTGCCTGGCTGTTGTGTGGACAGCAGGGCAGCTGTTTTTGCGGGTGTACCCCCTAGTGGACCCACTGTCGGGGGCAGATGTGCAAAAAGCATCACTGTTCAGTCCAGCAGAGGAGCTGTTGGTGGCTGGCTTCTTCCTGCAGGTGTGTCAAGCATGGGGTGCCACATGTCTGAAGTTTTGAGCAATTTCCAACATTTACCAGCCTCTGAAGGCAACTCTTTCAAGTTGGCTCCCTCGGTCAGCACTGGCCTGATCAGCAGTGGGTTTTGGCAACCCCCCCCCCCCCCCATAATTACATATTACACCTTGATGGCTTTGGCTTCAGTTGGCCAGTTGCCCCTTGTCTTGGCTACAACTTTTGGCTGCAACACCCTCCTCCCCAAGCGGGCCCTCCAGCGCAACATCTGCTTGTAGCCATCTCGTAACAAGAAATAGCAAGATGTGGCTAAGCTAGCCAACTACAGGAGTCCTGCTCGCCAGCTGTGACGATCCCGCCTCTTTCTCACAAGCAGCTCCCTTTAATCCCTACAAATGTGCCAACATAAACCCCCGGCGCTGACTGCAGGGCTGTTTGTGCCAATGCTTCTTTCTGCAGGTGCCAGTGCTGCTGTCAGCAGCAGCAGTAGCAGCGGTCATGCAGGCACAGCCAGCCGGAGCTGCTGCTGCTGCTGCTGCTGCAGGCCGTGTGCTGTCTCAGCTGCCTCTGGTGTGTCACTTATTGCAGATGTATGAGAGATCTTGGCCGTCAGTCAGTCAGCTGCTGTGTGCGAAGCTGCCAGCAGCAGCAGCAGCAGCAGCAGCGGCAGCAGCAGCACCTGCAGCAGTGAGCCTGACTGCGCCGGCTTTGCGGCAACAACAGCAACAGCAAAGCAGCAAGCAGCGAATTGTTCCTGCTGTATGTGTTGCTCCTGCCAGGGTGTTGCTGGGCAGCAGCAGCATTCTTTTGCAGCAGCTGCTGAGGACGGCAGCAGCAGCAGCAGCAGCAGCCGCAGCCGCAGCAGCAGCAGCAGCACCAGCCGCAGCAGCAGACATGCAGCAGCAGCAGCTGCTACAGGCTGCCACCATGTACTGTGCTGATGCCTTGGGTGCACAGGTGTCAGCATACTGGCTTGGTCTGCGTACAAACGAGGCAGCAGGGCTTGTCGATGACTATTTGCTGCCGTTCAGCAGCCAGAACGCCAGCACCCTGGCAAGGGCAATACAGGCTTTCGAGGCAGCGGTGCGACACCTTGCGGCGGCAGGACCACCTGCTGCTGCAGGCAGTACAAGCTCAGCAGGCAGCAGCAGCACTGGCAGCAGCAGTGGTAGCAGCAGCAGTCCTGTCGTGCCACCAGCTTATCAGCAGCTGGAGCGGTCAGCTTTTGCCATGTACTGCGCCCTGATTTCCCACGCCCGTGGCGACACCAGCACCAGCCCCGGCAGCAGCAGCAGCAGCATCAGAGACCTCTCCTGTCCGCAGCAGCAGCTCCTGCAAGCTGTGTTGTCGCTGCTGCTGACGGCTAGCAAGTTGTGGCAAGCTGGGCTGCAGCAGCCTTTGCCACTGATGCTGTCGCAGTATCTTGCAGGTGAAGCAGAATACACTGTGCGGCACATAGCAGGTGCACCACACCTTGACAGTTGCCCCCTTGTAGACCCAAGTCCAGAAGAAGAAGAAGCAATGATGACAGCAGCAGCGGCAGCAGCAGATGCGGTTGGTGGGGTGCAGGTGTGTCACCTAGTCGCCCGGTACCTCGGCTGCTGTGAGCAGCAGCTGCGGCAGTGGGTGGCCGCTGGGGACGCAGTGGGTGCTGCTCAGT
This sequence comes from Desmodesmus armatus, assembly GCA_007449985.2. Taxonomy (NCBI): domain Eukaryota; kingdom Viridiplantae; phylum Chlorophyta; class Chlorophyceae; order Sphaeropleales; family Scenedesmaceae; genus Desmodesmus; species Desmodesmus armatus. Next base: position 89,876 of record VIIQ02000636.1, read on the forward strand.
GGCTCTCGGGTGCCGCTGACAAGAGCTTCACCCCGGGACCCATTGAGTCTCAAAGCAGTGCAGCCGCTGCTGCAGCCGGCAATGCCCCCACACCTGCTCGTCTACAGGCACTGGTCGCATTGATCAACGTTGGTTGCCTCATGGCGCCTCTTGGCTGGGACAGTCTTGGAGGAGAGACCCAACTGCAGCGGTTTACGGAACTGACCCAAAGCACAGAGTCGCTGTTGGGCACATTACTGCCTGGCAAACGGACCAAGACTGGCAGCAAGGCACAGCGTCGATCCCAGAATATAGTGGCAAAGGGGCTGCAGGATCGGTTGTTGGTGAACCTGGGTGACTGGGCGGACGCACTGCAGGGCTTTGGTCCTCTTCTGGCGGCGTGTCTGCCCAGCCGGTTTGGCTGTAACTGGCCGGGCTGTGTGAGGCTGTCGGGTGTGAGTGAGGGCTATGGCCTGGTGCGGGGCCAGGCCTGCGTGTGTGGAGGGTGCAGACAGGCCAGGTGAGGGGGCGGGGGGTGGGAGGGGAGGGAGGGAGGAAGAAGGGAGAGGGGGTGCTAGTACGAAGGAGTGAGGGGCTGGCATGAAGGAAGTGAGGAGTGAGGGGTCAGTGAGAATGAAGGCTTATCATATGATACATGGATGGAGTGAGGGGTTTGCATGTTAGAGAGGTCATGGGTGTACCCCATGACACACATGTACCATACATGTACCATTCATAGTCACGGCCGCAGCACAATTTTGTTGAACACCTCGGCTGTTGTGTTGAGTTTTGTAAATGCTTTGACAAGCTGAGCTCAGAACAGTTTCGCCGTCGGCCCATGGTGGTCGAGCGTCAAGAGGGAAGTGATGCGCTTGCATGGGTCACACTTGATTGCTTGCAGCCAGGTGGTGTCCATTATGCCAGCATGGACCTTGCTGACTTGGCCCTTTGACACCATCTGCTTTTTTTGTCGTGGCAGCACTAGAAACATGCACCCTGTGTGTTGCTGCTTACAGGCCTCAACAGTATTGTGGTCACTGCTGCTGCCTCTGCAGGTACTGCTCTGTGTCGTGTCAGGCTGCACACTGGCCAGCACACAAGGCCTTCTGCCAACAGCAGCAGAAGGAAGGGGCAGCAGCCGTCAGTGTGGCAGCTGCAGCTACTGCAGCAACAAAAACGTAAAAGCAAGGGCAGTGCTGAAGCATCAGCACCAGCTGAAGTGCAGTATGGGCACAGCATAAAGTGGTTGAGGTTGCAAGCTGTCGACAGCATTCACGACCCAACGTGCCACATTGTGACACTCATGGATTGGGGAGCATGCGCGTGGCGTTTTCTGCATTTGTTTTGGGCAGCTGGCTCCAGCATGTTAAACATCACGCACTGCATGTACAGAGTACATGTGATCCCACACAGGCGCAGGGCAAGGGTGACAGCTGCTCATGAGCAGTCCATGAATGGACTGCACATGGACTGCACGCAGCCAGGGGCACTCTCCAAACCGCCGTTACCTTTCCTGGCCGTCAGCAGAGGCTTGAATGCAGATGCCAGGCTTGCACTGTACTGCACTGTCTGTACCTGTACCAGGGGTACCTGCCTGTGCAGTACAGTATTATACTGCACTGAAGCAGATTACGTCCCTTGCCAAACAAGTGTACGGTAGCTAGATTTGCTGTTCAAACTTACTGTGATCTATTGTCAGGACCCTGAAGGGCAGATGTAGCGCCGTAGTGCAGATGTTCATGTTCATGTTTCCACAGGCCCCAGTACTTGGCTCCTTCGATGCTGCAGGCTTCACACAGAGCGCTGAAAACGGATGCTGTGGCTTGGATTAGCGGTAGGCAATTCGGTTGTGTAGAAAATGATCGAGTGTGACTATATAGTCACAAATAGGTAACCAGTGTGATATGTGATCTTGCGCTTGTTGGCTGGGCGTGCACTGAATACGTGTTGGTCAACAGAATCAATACATCTCTATTGTCTGAAAGAAGTTTTTGTCACTGTGGATGCGAACTCGCTCTTGATGTCTCCTGCTGCTGCTGCTGCTGGTCACTCGCTGCTGCTACCTGCTGTCACCGACACATGTGCACCCATGTCATTCCAACACTAGGCCATTCCACACACTATACAAGCCTCGCATAAGCACTCCAGCACCATCACCTCCATCCAGGCATCCTCAGCATCAGCAATGGACGGTGCTGCGGACTTGTTCTCAGCAGTACAGCAGCTAGCAAGCACAGCAGCAATGAGGGAGGCAGTACTCAAGGACAACGTGTGGGACAAAATCACTGTTTTACTGCTGAGTTTCCAGTACCAGCCACCATGCACGGGCAGCAGCTGCACATGCCTGGAACTACAGAAGTACCTGCAGCAGCTGTTGACAAAAGCAGCACAACAGCGGCCTGGGCTCGATGATTTGCTGAAGCAGGAAGTGCACAGGGTGTTGCCTGAGTTTACTGACTCAATACCAACATGCCGGCATGCTGCTGCAACACAGCTGCTGGTTGCCGAAGCATACTACAAGTAAGGGCAGGGACTGCTGGGGTGGGGGGGGGGGGGTGCGTGTCAACAGTGCGGTATCAGTACATTAGGTGCAACATGTCGGGGTCCACTGGGGTCAAGTGTCCCTGGTTTTGGCGGCGAGGTATGCTCAGCTCTTTTATGGTGGCATGCAGAGTGTGGAGTCTGGGTCTGGTGTCGCCAGGGTCTCCCATAGCTCCCCTCTGACAAGGATGTGCACATCGAATTCACGACATTGGCACCGCAGCAGCAGTGGCAGCAGCAGTGACACTATAAGCCACCTGAGGATCCATCTGTGCCTCATCCGTGCAGGCTCATCGCTCTGCCCCAGCACAGACACAAGGCGCAAGCAGCAGCAGAAGCGGCGGCAGCAGGAGTAGAAGTAAATTCACCCACAGGGCTTATCACTTGCCCTATCGAGCAGGAGCTGTACCAATGCAGCGGCCTGGTGCACCCAGCATCCTTCTACCAGGGGCTGATGAGTCAGTGGGCCAGGGTGCTGAAACGGCTGCAGAAGGCAGCAGAGGTGGGTACAAACAGTGTGTGTGTTGCACAAGATACAGCCTTACAACCCTGCAATTATTGTGGACTTGTGCCATGCGCAAAACAGCAGTATGATGCACGACACCACAATTTTTGTGGGAAAACGCTGCCGAGCGTGGTGTACAATACGGGAAGTGCCGGGGAATCATGCAAGTGTGTGCTGTTGTGTGAGAAGCAGCGCCATGCCGCCGGTTGTCATGGTGTACTGTGCCGAAGTTGTGGTGATGTGCCATATGATGCTGTCCTTTTGCGCTGTGGTGTGATGCGCTGTGCAACATCCGACCGCTCATGCCATGCGTGCCTTTGAAGCCTCTGTGTCAGATGATGCCATGCGTGATGCGTCATGCTGTGTCATGCTGTGCAAACATGCAGGCCCTGCCCCCTGACAACCAACTACTGAAGCCAGCCAATGCGTCCAAGCTGTCTGTGTGGATCTGTGAGGGGCCCAAGGGCATCGACAGCAAGCTACATGGACTGCTGCCAGCTAGCCATTCCATGATCCTGTGGGCAGCAGCAGTGTGCAGGGTCACGAGTGAGAAAATGTTCTCGCTACAGCTTTCACGTAAGTACGGGAGTGGTGGGATAGTGTGCATGGTGTGTAGGCTGCTGTCAGTGCTGGCGATGGCTTTGCAGCTGTTCTTACTGCTGATGCTGGCCTTGTGGGTGGTTTGCGCATGAGCTGCATGTATATATGCACAGCGCATCCTCTGAACACACACTATGCTCCCTGCTCTGCGACAATACTTCCCTCTGCCGGTGTGGCCCCTGCTACCTGCAGTTACTTTGGTGCGGCCTGCTGCTGGCCTTGCCGCCGCCCTGTTGGACGTGACATGCACCATGGGCAGGCTGTCAGCAGCAGGCATCAGCTTCAACACACAGCCCTCACCAGCAGCAGTGGCAGCAGCCATAGACCTAGCAGCACAGGTGAATGCAGCACTCAGCCCATACCAGCATGCGGTGTCATGTTCCTCAAAATTACGGCGTCAGCAGTACGGTCAGCACCCTGCGGATCGACCGCCACAGCCGCTGCAGGTACCGCCGCTGTTCTTATATCCTTTGCAGCAGCAGCAGCAGTACCAGGATGTCACCGCTGACCTCATCCCTTGGCCGGCCGGAGAGACGATGCGGGATTACACGCTGCTATGGTCGCTTGGCACACCCTTGGTGTGCTTCTATGGCACACAGCTACTGTTGCAGTGGGAACAGCAGCTGCAGCAGACGGAGCAGCAGAGCTGTGTCGCTGCCACTGCTGCTGCTGCTGCTGCTGCTGCTGCTGCTGCTGCTGCTGCTGCTGCTGCTGCTGATGGTGGTGGTGGTGAGGCCAGGGGCGGCTGTAGCAGCAGCAGCAGCAGCATCAGGCCTGCGTGGCAAGAGGCGGAGGGTTTGCTGCTGCTTGGTGCTGCTGCTCTAGCGGGACATGCAGCCCCTGGTCCCTCCCAACAGCAGCAGCAGTTGCAGCAGCAGCTCGCTCTATGCAGGCAGTACCAGCAGCAGTTCCAGCAGGCTGCATCCAAGCTGGGGCTGTCGGGTGACTTGATGGCAGCAGTTGCCGCCTGCTTCACTGAAGCTGAGTGTACAGCAGCAGCAGCAGTGAGGGTGAGGCGGCTGGCAGCGATGCTGCTGCTGACTACCTGTCTTCCTTATATGCTGCTGCGTCGATGGTGACTCAGGTTTGTATACTGATAGATCCGATTCACCGGGAAGATGACAGATTGGAGCTGTCACGGCAGTTCACAGCAGCAGAGGAGCTGGCTGTGGCTGACTTCCTCCTGCAGGTATGTCACACATGCTAGATTGGCCACTGCTGCTTTTTGAATGAAGCACATGTCAGTTAACAATACATATAATTATTTATGCATTTACTTATTTATAAGTAAGATGTAGTTGGATGCCATGTGTCAAAGCACTGCTTTCATGCTTTTGTGCAAGTCACCCGCCAGGTGAATATACTCCACAGCATGCAGGCCCAAATATAGTCCTGGCTTCTTTCACTTTGATACATGGTTCTCAACTGAAGTCAACCCCACACACTGACTGTACATCTCATGGGTGGTTGCTGGCTTCCTACTGCAGATTCCAGGGTTGCTGTCAGCAGCAGCGGTTGCAGCACTACAGATGCAGCAGGGTGCTGCTGCTGCTGCTGCTGGAGGTGTAGGTTTAGGGGCTGCTGTGCTGCCTCAGCTGCCACTAGTGGCATACCTGCAGCAGCAGTACCACACCACCTGGGGCTCCCCTAGCCGGTTGCTGTGTGGCGAGCTGACAGCAGAGGAGCAGGCAGCAATGCAGCGCACATGCCCTGTGTGGAAGCAGCACCAGCAGTACCAGCAGCAGCTGCAGCGGCTGCACGGCACTGGGAAAAGGTCTGCCGGTGCTGTCCGCGCTGCTGCTGCACGGCTGCTGTTAGCCAACAACAGCATCGTGCTGGAGCAGCTGCTGAGGATGGCAACAGCAGGCAGCAGCCAGCAGCTGCAGCAGCAGGAACAGCTGACAGCGGCAGTCCTTTACTGGGCTGAGGCATCGGGTGCGGTTTTGACACTCTTGTGCAGTGACCTGATGCAAGTTGGGGCGGGCCTGCAGCCTGTTCTTGATGACTCTTTGTCACTGATCAGCAAGCACTCCTGCTGCGTACTGGCGCGGGCACTACAGGTCTTCGAGGCAGCAGTACGACACTGCATCACGGCAGGCAGCACACTGTCGCCAAGCAGTAGCAGCAGCAGCAGCAGCAGCAGCAGCAGCACCAGGCAGGCAGTTCCGCCATACATCACCCAAGTGGAGGCGACGATTGTGGTCCTGTATCCCATCATGATCAACTTCGGCTATAACTTAAGCAGCGGGGTCAGGGGCCTGTCTTGTCCGCAGCAGCTGCTGCTGAAGGCTGTGCTGTCAATGCTGCTGACCAGTGCCAAGCTGTGGCAAACAGGGCTGCAGCCGCCTGTGGGCTTGGAGCGTATCTGGGGTATCGCCATGGCTCCAGCTGCCTTCAGAAATCGAACACAACAGGCAGCATCTGGCTGCCCCCCTGGATCCTCGGCAGCAGCACTTTCTGCAGCAGCAGCAGCAGCAGCAGGAGCTGAGGCAGGCCTCGCACTCAGCTTCAAGCCATTGTGCGCCTCGCTCAGGCTAGTTATGAGCTGGCGGGGGTTGCAGCTGAAGACGGCTTGGGTCTAGAGGCTGCCCTGTGTCGTGTGGAGGCACTATACTCACCAACTAAGATGCTGGTAGACTCAGTGGTGGACGACATGCGTGCTGGTTATCAGAGTATGCCAGTGGCTGATGGGGCGTCGACCTGGTTGCCCGATGAGTATGCGCAGCACAACTTGGCAGAGTTGCTGGTCGAGTTGCATGCGTTGGCGGACGCGCTGCGGGACTTTCGGTGTGCGCTGGCAGCGTCGCTGCCCAGCCGGTTTGGCTGCAACTGGCCGGGCTGTGTGAGGCTGTCGGGTGTGAGTGAGGGCTATGGCCTGGTGCGGGGCCAGGCCTGCGTGTGTGGAGGGTGCAGACAGGCCAGGTGAGGGGTTGGCGGGGTTTGGAGGAGGGGTGAGGCATGAAAACAGTAAGATGGGGTGGAAGGGAGTGAAGGTGGATTGGGGGGTCTGCATGTGCGTGTGAGAAGTCGGGGTTGGGGTGGTGTGAAGCATCGCGGGGGAGACTGCGCTTGCTTCAACACTTGGGTTCGCTAGCCTATCAACCAAGTACTAGTTGATACGCTTAGCGCCAATGGGGCGCAGCTCAAGTTTGTTGTACTTGCTGCCAGGTTGAACGTCAGGCCAGCCCGTGACGGCTAAAGCCGGCACTGGCACCTGGACAAGCAGCACCAATGATGCCCACGCTATGGTGCTCCTCTCAAGCCTCAGTGATTTGGTCACTCCTGCTGCCTGCAGGTACTGTTCGGTGGCATGCCAGGCTGCACACTGGCCAGCACACAAGGCCTTCTGTGGCAGCACCAGAAGCAGCAGCAGCAGCCACGATGAAAAACGCGATGCAGAGGCAGTGCTAAAGCCGTAACTAAGTGTCAGTCAGGACGCCGTCGGCGTTGCAGTCTGGGCACAGAGGTGTTCACATCTGGCAAGGTGCCACCATGAGGCTAGTGGGTGCATGATGTGCATGCGCTTAGCATTTGTGATCTTGAACATTGCAGTGGCTATGGCAGCGCTGCCGCTAGCGGTGTTGTAACCTTCACAAGGGTTTGGCAGCACAAGGAGTCAGGGTGTGTCCAAGGTTCCGATCAAGCCAACTTCAGTCGGAGGTACAGCGTGAACTTCGGCTCATTTCGAAAAGTGTCACCAGTGAGTGAGGAATGAAAACGTCAAATTGGTCAAGCTGACAAGATCAGCTCCCCAGGAATAGCAGCAGCCAAGTCCCTCCGGTTGAAACTGACATCGCCTCGGACGGCTGCTGCTGATTTGGAAGCCACATGTATCAAAATGAAGTTGGTTGATTACGCTACAAATACAAGTATCGCTGGTTTCAACCCGCTGTCACTTACTGCAGGGCACACGGCCCTAGGGTGACTGCTGCTAGCAGTTACTGCTGCTAGCAGTTATGGTCCCGAAACCATCACTTCTGGGCGAACTCGGAGTATACTTACGTGCGGAGCTCACTCCTGTGATAAATTGCTAAATCCAACCTATCACTGTCAATGAGCAGTCTACAACGCTGGACCAGTTACTGCTGTCACTGCACTCCCTGCAGCTGCACATTGAAGCATGCTCCCAGCCATGGTCACCACGACGCACTGAAGTCAAACCTAAACCCTAGACACAATTCAGATAGGACCATACCACCCTTAGCTTCTTCAGACACCTTCAGCTGTGCTGGTCACCTGCAGCAGCAACAGCAGCAGCAGCAGCAGCAGCAGCCATGAGCATGCAGTTTCTCCCAGATGATGCTCCACCTACGCAGCTGGAGCTGCTGTCAGCCGCAAAGTACAGGGCAGTCGAGCAGCAGCACTGGGCTGGCATAGGCAGCGTGTGGCGCTATGCCTACGAAGCTCTCATGGTATTCCGAGCGTCCAAGGCGGAGTGCAGAAGCTCTGTTGGTATGCTACGCATCCCAGACAGCTGCTCCTGCCTGGACCTACAGGCTTGCCTGCAGCGGCTGTTGGAAAGAGCAGCAGAGGTGCAGCCACAGCTGACTACCTTGGTAGACCTGAAGGTGCACATGTGCCTGCCACTGTACTACTCGTACATCCCAGATTGTCCGCATGCTGTCGCAACGCGGCTGGCAGTTGCTGAAGCTTACTACAAGTGAGGGCACAGGCTGGGGCGCGGGAGGGGGTGCAAGTCATGGGTGTGACTGACTCGGCAAGCGGCCAGAAGAGCCTATCAACAGTCCTGCTACTGCCAGGGAACCTGCAGTGTGTGACCGGCGGCTGCACTTGCAGTCTGTTACCCTCGGGTTAGTAGTTTGAGTAAAGGTAGTCGCTCGCCCTCCTTGTTTGAGGGCGACTTTGCGTGTACACTAAGTGTAGATGCAGGTACCAAGCGACATCCATGTGTGGCTCGATGGGTACACGTCAGTTTTGATACAATCTATGATATGACGCGACGCCGTCAGCAAGAGCAGCGACAACCCTGTGCGCCACACATGTGCTTGTGTCTGATCTCTGTCTGTGCAGGCTGATTGCCCTGCCATACTACAAAAGCAGGGCAGAAGCGGCGGCAGCAGCGGCGGCAGCAGCAGCTGCACACACACCAGCCACCGCCTGTGATGCTGCTGTCGATGCACGCATCGAGCACTTCCTATACTCAGGCAAGGCGCTGGACTACCCGCCAGCCCAACGCCAGGCGCTGCAGTCCCAGTGGGCCAAGGTGCTGCGGCGGCTGCAGAAGGCAGAAGAGGTGGGTACGGTGTATTCGTACATTGACACAGGAGGCAGCAGAGCGTGTATGCGTGCAAATGCATGAGCGCATGCACATACATTCCTGTTGTGAGGTCTCACCCTAGCTTGTACTTCGCACTGTGTTCAAGAACCAATGTGCTGCTGCAACTGTAGCTGGCAGGAGAGGCACCATGCCATGACGCATGACGTCCACGCGTCATGTGCACAAACCCCTGTAGTTGTGTCAGGCTTGACAGGACTTTCCAATGCTGCGTTGGGTGCCTGCAGGCCTGGTTTGGGTTGCGCTCAGCCATGAGCAAGAACCGTAGTGTGAATGCAGGGGACATGCTGTGCTCTGCTGTGCTGTGCTGTTGGTGCGCTATTAGTGTGTTGTGCTGTGCTGCAATTTGCCTGAATAACATGTGTTATTGTGCTGTGTTGTGCAAGCTGCTCCATGCTGTGTCGTGCTGTGCAATGCCTTGCCTTTCATCCAGGCTCTGCCCCCCAGCGACCAACCCTTGAAGCCAGCCAATGCCTCCAAGCTCTCAAAGTGGATCTGTGAGGGGCACAAGGGCATTGACGGCAAGCTGGACGGACTGCTGCAACCCAGCCACGCACTCATTCTGTGGGCAGCAGCAGCGTGCAGGGTGTGCAGGAATAACCTGTTCCCAACAGACTTTGCAGGTGACTCGGCGGCAAAACGAGGGGATTGATGTGGACTGGGCGTGCATCCTATTTCAGAACCCCAGAGTTTGTGGTCAACATCAGCAGCTCTTGTAGCATCACCCCCGCTCACAACCCACCGCCGCTAGCATGCATGAGTCAAGCTCATGCGTCGCAACAGTAACCCCATCCTGCACTTATCACAGTTTGTCATGCCTACTCAGCGCAGCCACTACCATCTTGTGTGCCTGCATGCAGATGATTTGCTGCGGCCCGCTGCCGCCCTTGCTGCCGCCCTGTTGGACGTGACATCCACCATGGGCAGGCTGTCAGCAGCAGGCATCAGCTTCAACACACAGCCCTCACCAGCAGCAGTGGCAGCAGCACTCGACCTAGCAGCACAGATGAATGCAGCACTGACGCCTTTCCAGTGGAAACGGATGCGCTTCAAGGAGGAAGCCCTTCTGCCGCAGCGACAGCAGCAGGAGCAGCAGCAGCAGCACACACCGCTGCCGCTGCCACTGCCGCAGCTGTACCTCAATCCTCTCCAGCAGCAGCAGGAGGAGGCTTTCAAGCAAAGCTTCTTGGCTCTGAAGGCTGCAGATAGTGACGAGCAGTTTGAAGACACCGTCACAGTGCCTGCTCATGCGGCACTGCATGAGCCTCGGCAGTTTTGGTCACTGGGAGTCCCTGTGCTCTGTGTCCATGGGTCCCTACTGCTGCGGCACTGGGAGCAGCAGCTGCTGCAGCAGCTGAAGCAGAGGGGCGAGGCTCTCCCTGACCGTGGGGCTGCTGCTGGGTATGGTGGCGGTGGCGGTGGTGGTGGCAACAGCAGCAGCAGCGGCAGCAGCAGCAGCAGCATTTCTGCGTGGTACGAGGCAGAGGGCTTGCTGCTGCTTGGGGCTGCTGCTCTGGAGGGCTCATCCCATCAACAGCAGCAGCAGCTGCAGCAGCATCTAGCGCTGTGCAGGCAGTACCAGCAGCAGTTCCAGCAGGCTGCAGCCAAGCTGGGGCTTTCCAGTGAATTGATGGCGGCAGTGGCTGCCTGGTGCACTGAAGCAGAACAGTACTGCAGCAGCAGCAGCAGCAGCAGCAGCAGCAGCAGCAGTAGCAGTGAGGGTAAGGCAGCTGGCAGCGATGCTGCCGCTGACTGCCTGGACGTTGTGTGTACCGCGTCTCTGCTGCTGCTGCTGGTGTACCCCATGATGGTCCTGCAGCCCCCCACAGCTCAGCAGCATCCATCACAACACTTTTACCCAGCAGAGAAGCTGCTTGTGGCTGAGTTCTTTGTGAAGGTTGGTAGCGCATGGGATGTCACTTGACATTCTGTTTGATGACTGACATGTTGACATCAACTCAAACACCAGCAAATTGCCTGCTACTTGGGGCACACTTTGCAAGGTCCCACTCTTGAGCAGCAGTCCATGCACAACTTTGAAAGTTACTATTGCCCACCAGCTGCTCAACCCCTGCTGAAGTACTTTGGCAACATCACAAGCTGACTGCAGGGATGTTTGTGGCTGGCTTCCTCATCCTGCAGGCGCCAGTGCTGCTGTCAGCAGCTGCAGTAGCAGCAGCTAAGCAGACAGGGCCAATCGGATCTGCTGCTGCTGCTGCAGGCCCATTGGCCGTGCTGCCTCAGCTGCCTATGGTGGCTTATGTGAATCAGGTGTATGTGACCACTTGGCCGCTCCTCAGCCGTTTGCTGTGTGGGCAGCTCACACAGGCAGAGCAGGTGGCTATGGGCGTCACTGCCTCGACATTGCAGCAGCAGCAGCAGCAGCAGCAGCAGCAGCAGCAGCAGCAGCAGCACAGCAAGCAGACATCTCCTGCTATGTGTGCTGCTGCCATGAGGGTGCTGCTGGGCAGCAGCAGCATTCTCTTGCAGCAGCTGCTGCGGATGGCAACAGCAGCAGCAATGGAACCGCAGCAGCAGCAGCAGCTGGGGCCTGCCATCCTGTATTGTGCTGATGGTTTAGGAGAGCAGGCGCAGGCACTCTGGACGACACTGCGTACAGTTGAGGCGGAAGCACTTGTTAATGACTGTTTGCTGCTGTCCAGCACACTGGCAAGGGCAGTACAGGTCTTCGAGGCAGCAGTACGACACCTGCTTGCGGTAGTACTGCCTACTGCTGCAGGCAGTACAGTGCCGGCGGATAGCTCCAGCAGCAGCAGCAGCAGCAGCAGCAGCAGCAGCAGCAGCAGCAGCAGCAGCAGCAGCAGCAGCAGCGGCAGCAGCAGCAGCGGCAGCAGCAGCGGCAGCAGCAGGCCTGTCCTGCCACCGTCTATCACCCAGGTTGAGCAGTTGGCTGTTGCCATCTCCTGCCTCCTGATTGAATATGCCACCGGCGGCGGCAACATCCGACCTTTGTCATGCTCGTCGCAGCAGCTGCTGCAAGCTGCGCTGTCGCTACTGCTGACGGCCAGCAAGCTGTGGCAAGCTGGGCTGCAGCCGCCTTTGCCAGTAGGGGCTATGCGATGTCTTGCGGTTGAAGCATCATACTATGTACAGTTTTGTCCGGGAGGCGGGATGGGCTGGGGCGCCTCAGTTTCAGCAGCAGCAGTAGCGACAGCATCACGGACGATTGGTGGGGTGCAGGTGTGTCACACAGTAGCCCGGTACCTCAGCTGCTGTGAGCGGCAGCTGAGGCAGTGGGTGGCCTCTGGGGACGCCGTGGGTGCTGCGAAGTGGCTCTTGGGTGCCGCTGACCAGAGCTTCACCCCACTGCCCAGTGACCCCACAGGTGGTGCGCCAGCTGCAGCAGCAGACGATGTGCCCAATCGTCTACGGGTGCTGGACAGTGTGGTTGAGGCTGCTGCTGCCTTGGTGCCTGGGGACCATGTGGGGGAAGAGGTCATGTGGCAGCCGTTCAGCGCTCTGTATGAGGGCACAGAGATCATCTCAGTGTCAGCAAAGGCGATGCTGACACCGGAGTTCAGTGCTGCAGGCAGGGAGACACAGCAGGCCGTGCGGGATGCGTTCCTTGAGAGCCTGCGCGAACGGGCGGACGCGCTGCAGGGTGTCGTGTCTCTGCTGGCGGGGTCGCTGCCCAGCCGGTTTGGCTGTAACTGGCCGGGCTGTATGAGGCTGTCGGGTGTGAGTGAGGGCTATGGCCTGGTGCGGGGCCAGGCCTGCGTGTGTGGAGGGTGCGGACAGGCCAGGTGAGGGGGCAGGGAGAGACAGATTGGGGGAGGTAGGCACATCGCTTGAAGGCTTGCCGGTTGAGACCAGAAGTTACAGCTTGGGTTGCATTGCGTGGCATGTGTTGGTTAATTGCTTGCAAATCAAATTTAGGCCCAGAGAGCGAGATGCTGGGCACATCAATGACATGGTTGCCTCTGTGTGGTGCTGATTCTGCATGTTGCATGCTATGCATTGGTTTTGCCTGCAGGTACTGTTCTGTGGCGTGTCAGGCTACACACTGGCCAGCACACAAGGCCTTCTGCCAACAGTGCCAGCGCGGGCAGGCACTGTCGGCAGAGTTTGCAGCTGCAGCCACAGCGAGAACTCGATGCAGGGACAGTGCTGCAGCAACAGTCTGACATGAGTCAAATGCAGCGCAGAGCAACCAACAGACAGATATGCAGTGGCCACTGCAAATCACCCATGGGTGGCCTCTGGGGACGCAGTGGGTGCTGCTTAGTGGCTCTGTGGTGCTTGCCACCATGACGCTGTTGAAAGGATTAGTCCAGGTCTTGATACCTAGTGGTTGGTGCATGCGGTCATGCTTTTGAGTGATCAGTGTGGGTCATGGCAGCTGGTGACTGCCCTTTCAAGGCTTGGAGGGAAACCTTGGACTGTTGCCTTGCAAGTAGCCCTCCTCAACATGCATCGGGAGATTAGTGGGAGTAAGAATGTGAATCGTGTCTGCTTCCGACAACGTCAGCACCAGAGCAGCTCTACAGTTCGAGATGAGCAAGTCCCGTCCATTCAAACAAGTGCATTCAAATCATCTGGAATTTTGCGGCATAAGAGGACAGAAACATCACGTACTTCTACCTGCAGTCGATAATAATCTTCACAGTTGAATTGTAACCGCTCTCCCTCATAACGACCTCAACTGCTGAGCAGCAGTTCAGTGCTCAACCCCCCCTCATCAGTTCTGCTGGACCACCTCGCATCATTGTTGCGTGCAGCGCCTTATTGATTGCTCAACCAGGCTTTGTCTGAACCTTTCCTGGCAATCAGCAGGCAACCAACGCTGACTCTGCTGTCGCTGCACTCACTGCTGCGCATGGCAGCATGCTCCCAGCCTTGGTCACCAATGCGCACTTCAGTCAGCCTTAGGCCCAAATCATGAACACATAGGATATCAGCGCCCCCGCTGGACACCTTCAGCTGTGCTGGCCTCCTTCAGCAGCAGCCATGGACATGCAGTTTCTTCCAGATGACGCTCCACCTACGCAGCTGGAGATGCTGGTAGCAGCACGCTTCAAAGCAGTCGAGCAGCAGCACTGGACCGGCATAGCTAGCGTGTTCCACGATGCCAGAGAAGCTTTCTTGGTGTTCCGCATGTCCCAGGTGCAGTGCAGGGGCGACAGCTGCTCCTGCCTGGTCCTACAGGCTTGCCTGCAGCGGCTGTTGGAAAGAGCAGCAGAGTTGCCACCACAGCTGGGCATCTTGGTAGACCTGAAGGCACATATGTGCATGCCTACGTACTACTCATACATCCCAGACTGCCCACATGCTGCTGCAACGCGGCTGGCAGTTGCTGAAGCTTACTACAAGTGAGGGCGCAGACCAGGAGGCGAGTTGAGCGGGTGACTGGCTGGGCACTGAAAGCGGCCAGGGTACCACCAATCCTGCTACTGCTGCTAGAGTGAGGGCAATCAATTGCAGTGTGTTGTTTGATTGAGGAAACTCACTTGCAGCGTGTTGTGTTGGGTGGGGGCTTACTCGGCCCCCTGGGTGCAACTGTGCAACCTCCTCGCCTTGGGCAAGAGCGGCAATCACTGCACGTATACATCTGCATCCACTTGTGCAATGTGTATGTCTGTGCAGGCTGATCGCCCTGCCAGACTACAACAGCAGGGCAGCGGCGGCAGCAGCTGCGGCAGCAGCACCAGCCGCCACAGCCTGCGATGCTGACATCGACAGACGCATCGAGCACTGTCTATGCGCAGGCAAGGGTTTGAACTACCCGCCAGCCCAACGCCAGGCGCTGCAGTCCCAGTGGGCCAAGGTTCTGCGGCGGCTGCAGAAGGCAGAAGAGGTGGGTACATACGTTTGTTCAGCAGCTTACGCACACACAATCATGTAAGTTCCTTCCTCTGCTGTGCACTTTCGGCTTGTCCTGCAACGGCTGCAGCGGGCGGGAAAGGTGCACATACATCTACGTATGTGTTGCAGCTTGTTGAGGTTTTTTGGGTGCTGCTTTGGGCTTTTTGGGTGCTGCTTTGGGCCCTGTATGCCCTGTTTGGTTTGCGCTCAGCCCCCAAAGAATATACAGCAGCTGTGCAAGTAGGAGACATGCTATTGAGCTGTTGTTGTGCTTGGTGTGTGTTGATTTGATATGATGCCTGCAGGTACGTACATGTTATTGTGCTGTGCTGTGCCGGGCTGCTCCCTGCTGTGCTGTGCTGTGCCCTTCATGCAGGCCTTGCCCCCAAACAACCAGCCTCTGTCACCAGCCAATGCCTCCAAGCTGTCTATGTGGATCTTTGACGGGCCCAAGGGCATCAACAGCAAGATGGATGGACTGCTGCAACCCAGCCACACAGTCATTCTGTGGGCAGCAGCAGCGTGCAGGGTGTGCAGGAACAACTTGTTCACAACAGACATTGCAGGTGACCCAGGGTGTGCTGTATGCGGCCAACAGAGGGAATTGATGCGGAGCGGGCAGGCATGCATTGTGTCATAGTAGCCCACCGCAGCCAGAGTTCTCCTTTGTGGTTCAATGGCGCCAGCATCAGCAGCGCTTGCTACATCAACCCCAGTCCCAACCCACAGCCACTCAACTGCATGATGAAGCAGACTCCCGACGTTGCAACATGCACACACATTGCCGTGACAGTCAGTGTTGTGCCACTCACCATGGCCAATACCATTCTTTGCCCCCAATTATATAATATGTAGGTGATTTTCTGCGGCCCGCTGCTGGCCTTGCTGCGGCCCTGTTGGACGTGACATGCACCATGGGCAGGCTGTCAGCAGCAGGCATCAGCTTCAACACACAGCCCTCACCAGCAGCAGTGGCAGCAGCACTCGACCTAGCAGCACAGGTGAATGCAGCACTGATGCCTTTCCAGTACAAACGGATGCTCCTCAAAGAAAAGGAGGAGCGGGAGCAGCGGCGGCAGCAGCAGCAGCAGCACACGCCGCTGCCGCTGCTGCCGCTGTACCTCAGCCCTCTCCAGCAGCAGCAGGAGGAGGCGTTCAAGCAAACCGTGAGGGCTGCACATGTCACCAATCAGTATGAAGACATCATAATTGTGCCTGCCCAGGGGGCGCTGCATGAGCCTCGGCAGTTCTGGTCACTGGGAGTCCCTGTGATTTGTGTTCATGCATCCCGACTGCTGCACCACTGGGAGCAGCAGCTGAAGCAGCAGCAGCAGCAGCAGGAGGGTGTCGAGCCTGCTGCCCCTGGCAGATCGGATGCTGTCGCTGGTTGTGGTGCAAGCTGTGGCGGCAGCAGCAGCAGCAGCAGCAGGTCAGCTTGGCAAGAGGCAGAGGGCATGTTGCTGCTTGGGGCTGCTGTTCTGGAGGGATCGTGCCGTCACTACGGGCAGCAGCACTTGCAGCAGCAGCTAGCTCTATGCAGGCACTACCAGCAACAGTTCCAGCAGGCTGCAGCTCAACTGGGACTGTCCAATGAAATGATGGCAGCAGTAGCTGCCTGGTTCACTAAGACAGAACAGTTTAGCAGCAGCAGTGGCAGCAGCAGCAGCAGCAGTGAGGGTGCGGCGGCTGGCAGCGATGCTGCCGCTGACTGCCTGGCTGTTGTGGTGACAGCTGCGCTGCTGTGTATGCTGGTGTTCCCCCTAGTGGACCCCAAGTCACAGACAGCTGAGCAGAAGCAGCCGCTTCAGGGCTTCACAGCAGCAGAGAAGCTGCTTGTGGCTGGCTTCTTCCGGCAGGTGTGTGACCAAGAGTTATCGCACTTGTTATATGTTTGTCATAACACATTGGCTTGCATAAGACACAAGATGCCTGCTTCGGTCAGCTACACACCGTGTGTGTCTCACATGCGGCTCAAAACCCTGCGATATGCTGTTGTAAACCCCACACACATCCTGCAGGCTGGCTGCTTTTAACCCCCGCGCTGACTGTAGGGCTGCTTGTGTCTGGCTTCCTTCTGCAGGCACCAGGGTTGCTGTCAGCAGCAGCAGTAGCAGCAGTTATGCAGACACAGCCTGTCGGGGCTGCTGCTGCTGCTGCTGCTGCAATCCCTTGGGCTGTGCTGTCTCAGCTGCCGATGGTGGTGCACACGCTGCGCCTTTATGGGTCAACCCGGCCCTCCCTCAGCCAATTGCTGCATGAGGAGCTCACACCAGCTCAGCGGGCGGTAACGGCTGGCCTACCTTTGCAGCAGCAGCAGCAGCAGCACAGCAGGAAACAGACACCTTCTGGTATATGTGCTATGCGGATGCTGCTGGGCAGCAGCAGTATCCTCTTGCAGCGGCTGCTGAGGATGGCACCAGCAGCAGCAGCAGCAGCAGCAGCAGACACACAGCAGCAGCTGCTGCTGAGGGCTGCCATCGTGTTCTTTGCTGATGCATTGGCAGAGCAAGCACAAGGTTTCTGGAGGGATTTGCGTGCGAATGAGGTACTACACGGTGTTGACGACTGTTTCCTGCTGTACAGCAATCAGAACGCCACCACACTGGCAAGGGCAGTACAGGTCTTGGAGACGGCAGTACGACACCTGCTTTCGGCAGTACCGCCTGGTGATGTGGGCAGTACGATGGCAGTACAAGCACCTGCTGCCGCAGGCAGTGCAATGCCTGCCGGAAGCAGTAGTGGCAGCAGCAGCAGCAGCTGCAGGTACAGCAGCAGGCCCGTGCAACCAACCATCCGCCGTGTGCAGGAGGCAGCTATCGGCATGTACGGCAGCCTGATCAACCATGCCAGCGGTTACGATGGCAGCAGCTGCAGCAGCTGCAGAGACCTCTCGTGTTTGCAGCAGCAGCTGCTGCAAGCTGCGCTGTCGCTGCTGCTGACGGCCAGCAAGCTGTGGCAAGCAGGGCGGCAGCCGCCTGTGCCATTGGAGGCGTTGCGATACCTTGCAAGTAAAGCAGCGCTTCATATGCAGTTAGTGGCAGAGAAGAAGCAGCCTGTCAACCGTCCCCCTGGTGTCCCAACTTCAGCAGCTGTAGCGGCGACACTAGAAGCTGCTGGTGGGGTGCAGGTGTGTCACGTAGTCACCCGGTACCTCGGCTGCTGTGAGCAGCAGCTGAGGCAGCGGGTGGCCTCTGGGGACGCAGTGGGTGCTGCGAAGTGGCTCTGTGGGCCCTACGAGAGCACCTTCCCCCTGCCTAGTGTGGGCCCTGCGACTGCAGCAGCATCAGGCAGTGAACTCACTCGCCTGCAGGCATTGTGCAGTGTGGTGCAGACCGTATCTGCCTTAGCGCCTGTGGGTGATGCAGGGGGAGAGGCCGTACAACAGCGGTTCAGGGAGCTGTACTATGCTACAGCGGCGTCTGTAGCGGCGCTGTTGACGGAAGTTCAAGGTGGTGGTGAAGGGGGCGAGGCTGGCAGCACGACCCCTCTGGCCCTGCGGCGTGCGTTGTTGGCGAGCCTGCGCGAATGGGCGGATGGCCTGAAGAGCTTCGGGTCTGCGCTGGTGGCGTCGCTGCCCAGCCGGTTTGGCTGCAACTGGCCGGGCTGTGTGAGGCTGTCGGGTGTGAGTGAGGGCTATGGCCTGGTGCGGGGCCAGGCCTGCGTGTGTGGAGGATGCAGACAGGCCAGGTGAGCAGAGGGGCCTGAGGTTGCGAGGGAGGTTGGCAATTCCCTTGACGGCTTGCCTATGGAGGCTGAACAAAACTGACAAACAAGGGCTGCAATGCATAACACGTGTTGGTTAGTCGCAGGCAGGTCTGATGTGGCAGGGGGGGGCCCAGAAGTGAGATGCTGGGCACATTAATGACATGGTCAACGCCTGTGTGTGGTGCTGCTTCTGCAACGTTGCATGCTATGCATTGTTTTTGCCTGCAGGTACTGTTCAGTGTCGTGCCAGGCTGCACACTGGCCAGCACACAAGGCCTTCTGCCAACAGCACCGGCAGCAGCAGCCGCCGCAGCAGACCGAGCAGCCGCCGGAGCAGCAGGCGGCTGCTGCAGCCATGGAGGGACCTTGCTGCAGGAGCAGTGCTGAAGCAAACGTTTGACATGAGTCAAATGCAGTACAGAGCAGCCGGCCGACAGGTTGATCACATTTGTCACTACCGACAGTGGTATGACGCGGTTGCAAGGCATTGTCCAAGTCTTGGCAGCTGGTGGGTGGGTGCATGCGTTCATGCTCTGCGTGTCGATGTTGACTGATCATGTGCCTGAGGCAGCAGTGATTTGAACGTTCAGCAGCGCTTGCCGTCAGGAGCTGAGCTAGTACTGCCCTTCCAAGGTTTTGACTGGAAGCCGTACCCGATTCAACTCACTGTGCAAGGTTAGGGTAACCTGTATTTGACGTCGCTTGCTTCCAACAACGTTAGAACCCACGTGTTCCGACTAGGTCACTCCCGTCAATTCAGATCGCCTTGGACTCCGTTGTTCTACGGTTTGAGTGCGGTCTCAATGCCTCAGTACTGAACGTTATGCTGAAGGAAGTTTCTGAGCGATTGTCGTCTGAAACAGTCTCCAGTCAATGCTGAAACTGCAGTACTGTCCTGCTGTCACACACTGCTTGCTGGACCTGCTCACCTCACGCATCAGGTGCAGCCCAGGCTCCAACCATCACCCCAAAGGATACTACAAATCCATTTGATCATCAGACACCTTCCGCAGCAGCCATGCTGGACTTGGACTGGATGCTCAGCAGGGCACTGGCAAAATACTCTAAATGGGAGGAGTCCGCCAGCCGCAACCGGGAGGGCATCAGCAAGGAGTGCGAAGACTTGTTGCCTGCTTTCATAAGCTTCCAGCTGGTCAAGGTGCAGTACAGCAGCAACAGCTGCCCCTGCCTGGACCTACAGCATCGCCTGCAGCGGTTCCTGGAGAAAGCAGCGCAGCAGCGGCCAGGGCTGGAGACCTTGATTGAGCTAAGAGTGCACACGATGCTGTGTAACTACTTTAAGGATATCAAAGGATGCCCACATGCTGCTGCTACACGGCTGGCTGTTGCAGATGCTTTCTACAAGTGAGTGCACAGTCTGCCCTGCAGCCCCCAATTTCTGTAACAGCAAGCAGTGATGTTAGGGAGGAAACAGAACTGCTTGTGCTTGGACGCAGTCAAGGGAAGCCGTCTCTATTTGTGAGCTAGGAAACCTGGTCTATACATCTAGAAGGGTTGCCACAAAGCTTCCTGATAACAGCACCTAGTATCGACGACAGCGGCCGCAACAGCAGCAGCCCTGGCATGACAGCAGCCCTGTGTACATGTGTCTTTGCAGGCTGATCGCCATGCCAGAGTACAGACGCAGGCAAGCAGCAGCAGCTGCAACAACACCAGCAGCACCAGGCGGCCTTGAAGCTGATGACACCTGCAGCCCCATAGACATCATCACCTACGCCTATGAGCCGCCCCAGTCCTCAGCAACACATGCTCGAGATCTGTCTTCACTGTGGCTCAAGGTGCTGCAGCGGCTGCACAAAGTAGTACAGGTGCGCACGTGTGTGTGTAGACACCAAGTTTGTGCAGGTGTGGCGGCCTGTGCGTGTGATTGCAGCTGTGAGTGAGGCTCTCTTCCAGCAAACAGCTACATGTGCAGTCAAATCTTGTGTAAGATATCGCAGAAACTGTTGTGTGTGCAGCCCATGCATGAGCCCGTGGGGATTTACCCCATGTGCAACATGTCATGCTGTGCTGTCCTAGTGGTGTGCTGCGCCGTGCTGTGGTTGTGCTGTGCTCTCCATGCTATGGTGTGCTGTGCTATGCCGTGCCTTCTGTGCAGGCCCTGCCCCCTGACAACAAGCCCCTGTCACCAGCCAATGCGACCAAGCTATCTGTGTGGATCAGCACGGGGACCAATGGCTTTGACAAAGGGCTGCAACGATTGCTGCCAATCACACACACGATGATCCTGTGGGCAGCAGCAGTGTGCAGGATCTGCACTGAAAACATCTTCACGCGCAGATCGGCACGTGAGTGGGGAGGCAATGCTTTGCCATGCGTGTGTGCTGTACAGCTGCCAGCGTCTCTGCTGGCACACACCTGTCCTGCGGGACCTATCTGTTGTGAGGTCACAGCATCTCACCCATATGAAGTACTGGCCAAGATGCGATAACTGCATCCCACCAGTGTCTTCTGTATGCGCATGCAAATCCCCTCTTCAATGCTGCATGCTCCCCCCCCCCCACACACACACATGCTAGCTACACATGTATGCGCATGCAAATCCCCTCTTCAATGCTGCATGCTCCCCCCCCCCCCACACACACACACACTAGCTAGCTACACATGTATGCTCCATGTCTAACACATGCACACACATAGCCTGATGTTCTACATACATTTCTTTTGTTACAGCATCCAATCATGCCCTTGCAAGCATGACACACCTGCAATCTCCGTGTCAGCACATGACACCCTACCGCTGTGTGTTTTTACATGTCCTCAATTTGCAGCTGGTTGCTCGCGACAAGCAGGCGAAGTTGTACGTGACGCAGCAGCCCTTGCCGCCGCCCTGTTGGACGTGACATGCACCATGGGCAGGCTGTCAGCAGCAGGCATCAGCTTCAACACACAGCCCTCACCAGCAGCAGTGGCAGCAGCCATAGACCTAGCAGCACAGGTGAATGCAGCACTCAGCCCATACCAGCATGAGCGCGTACGCATGGAGTTGTCTGAATCTCACCAGCAGCAGCAGCAGCTGGAGGCGCGGGATCCGCTGCCGCTGCTGCCGCTGTACCTCACCCCCTTGCAGCAGCAACAGCAGCAGGCATCGGAACAGTCGCTTCTCCACCTGCGGCAGTTGGGCCAGGTAGACCCTGAGAGTGGCATCCCCCTGCAGGCTCTTCTGGCTTTCAAAGAGCCACAGCAGTTTTGGTCACTGGGGGCACCCTTGATGTGCCTGCATGGGTCCCGACTGCTGCAGCAGTGGGAGCAGCAGCTGCAGGAGCAGTTACAGCAGCAGGAGCAGCAGCAGAAGGCTGAGGCCCCTGCCCTTCCTGCAGCTACTGCTGCTGCTGCCTCTGGTGATGGTGGCGGGCCGAGGGGCAGATGTGATGGTGGTAGCAGCAGCAGCAGGCCTGCATGGCAGGAGGCAGATGGTTTGTTGCTGCTGGGGGCTGCCGCCCTAGAGGGTCATGCTGCGGCTCCTGCCTCCCATCAACAACAGCAGCAGCAGTTGCAGCAGCAGCTAGCCCTGTGCAGGCAGTACCAGCAGCAGTTCCAGCAGGCTGCAGCCAAGCTGGGGCTGTCCAGTGAGTTGATGGCAGCAGTGGCTGCCTGGTTCACTGAAGCAGATCAGTACAGCAGCAGCGGCGGCAGCAGTGAGGGTGCTGCTGACCACCTGTCTACTGTGTGTGCTGCGTTGCTGCTGGTGATGGACGTGTATGCCTCGGTTCACCCGGTGTACAGGTCACCGGTGGTAGCTGCTGACCAGAGGCTGCGGCAGCTGACAGCTACGGATGAGTTGCTTGTGGCTGGCTTCTGCCTCCAGGTGTGTACAAGGTTTTTGGTTTTGATTCATGGTTTGGGTTCAGGGTGTGGCTGGAATGGTGTTGGCTGTTACTATGACTGTCACTCTGTACTGCTGTTACCTGTCACACTGCTGGGTCCGAGTGACATGTTCCACCCATTCCTCATGGGGCAGACAACTGCTGGTGTGACCAGAGTGTCAGAAAACGTCTGGGGCTGCACGGGCCCTTTTGACTTACAACATGCAGGCCCACATTCTACATTCCTGCTCAGCCGTAGTACGGCACAGGGATTGTTGCAGTCCTTTTGTCAACATACACACATTATCGGTGAAGCATTCACTTGTAACAACCCCTATTAACCCTACCTTTGTGCACTTACTTGATGTAGCGCTTCTGTCTGGCTTGTGCTGCAGGCGCCAGGGCTGCTGTCAGCAACAGCAGGGGCAGCGCTTCTGATGGCAACACACCAGGGCAGGGCTCCTGCTGCAGCAACAACTGCTGCTGCTGCAGGCACAGGGGCCGTGCTGTCTCAGCTGCCACTGGTGGCCCACCTACTGCATTTCGGCCAGGAAACCTGGCCCTCCCTCAGTCGGCTGCTGTGTGGGGAGTTGACAGAAGCTGAGCAGGCAGCAATGGAGGGGCATGAGCTGGTGTGGAAGCAGCACCAAGGTTATCAGCAGCGGCTGCGGCAGCAACGGCAGAGTGAAGGACGGTCACAGGAGTCTGCTGCTGCTGTGCGTGCTGCTGCCAATCTGGTGCTGTTGGGCAACAGCAGCATCTTATTGCAGCAGCTGCTGAGGACGGCAGCACCTGCAGCAGCAGGAGATAACCCGCCGCCGCCGCCGCACCAGCAGCAGCAGCAGCTGTCGACTGCTGTGCTGTACTGTGCTGACACTCTGGGTTACCAGGTGGGGGGTCTGTGGGCTGACCTGTTGTTGGCGGGGCCAGAAGGGCTCATTGCGGATGGTTTGGTGCCAGGGGAAAAGCAGAGCCGCGTCATCGCACTGGCAGTACAGGCATTTGAGGCAGCGGTACGGCACCTGCTTGATGGAGCCCCAGGCAGTACGTCACTGGCCAGCACCAGCACCAGCAGCGTTGGCAGCAACAGCAGCAACAGCAGGCCTACCGTTCCACCGTCGATCACCCAGGTGCAGCTAGCAGCTGTGAAGATATACTGTGCCACGCTAAAAAATGCCAGCAGCAGCAGCAGCAGCAACGACCGCACGGGCATCACAGACCGTTTTCATACACAGTATGAGCTGCTGCAAGCTGCGCTGTCAATGCTGCTGACCTGTGCCAAGCTGTGGCAAGCGGGGCTGCAGCCGCCCCTGCCGGTAGAGCTGCTATGGAAGATTGTCACTCCGGTGGCTGCTTGTGTGCAGCTGGCGGAGATGCCACAGCCTGGCACTTCCACCTCTGGTACCCCAGCAGCAGCAGCAGCAGCAGCAGCAGCAGCAGCAGCAATGGCAGCTGCAGAGGCTGCTGGTGGGGTGCAGGTGTGTCACCTGGTCAGCCGGTACCTCAGCTGCTGTGAGCAGCAGCTGCGGGGCTGGGTGGCGTCTGGGGATGCAGGTCCTGCTGCCGATTGGCTCTCTGGCACTGCCAACCAGGACATTACGCCCTTGCCACTTACAAGTGGGTCCAGATCTTCAACAGCAAAACCTCCCCGCAGGCGCCTGCAAGCAATCGCTCTGACAGTCAAAGCGAGCTGTGCTATCGCACGTGCTAGCAGTGGGGACGCCTTGGATGCTGCGGACAAGCTGGGGGTGCAGCGCGAGGGCGACCGCATTGACACATGCTACAGGAACACCTCGGCGTTGTTGGCTAAGCTTTTCCATCATGGGGGCAAAATGAGCAAACGGTCCAGTGCGTCGGAGTATTTGCAAGAGTTGAACGGCCTATATGCTGACATGCTTGGCAACGTGGAAGCCTTGGCGGACGCGCTGCAGGGTTTTGGGTGTGCGCTTGCGGCATCGCTGCCCAGCCGGTTTGGCTGCAACTGGCCGGGCTGTGTGAGGCTGTCGGGTGTGAGTGAGGGCTATGGCCTGGTGCGGGGCCAGGCCTGCGTGTGCGGAGGGTGCAGACAGGCCAGGTGAGGGGGCGCAGAGGGACAGGTCGGGGGATGTTGGCACATGGCTTGAAGGCTTGCCTGTAAAGACTAGAGCAAGATATGACAAGGGGCTGCATTGCATGACGTGTGTTGGTTGATTGCAGGCAGGTCAAGTTGGGCCCAACAGTGAAATGCTGGGCACCTTGATGGCATGATCAACGCCTGTGTAAACATGTGTGGTGCTGCTTCTGCAATGTTGCATGCTATGCATTTGTTCTGCCTGCAGGTACTGTTCAGTGGCGTGCCAGGCTGCACACTGGCCAGCACACAAAGCCTTCTGCCAACAGTGCCAGCGCCAGCAGGCACTGTCGGCAGAGTTTGCAGCTGCAGCCACAGAGGGATTTTGATGCAGGGGCAGTGCTGAAGCAACAGTGTGACATGAGCCAAATGCAGTGCAGAGCAGCCGGCCGACAGACATGTCACACTTGCCACTATCAGTATTGATATGATGCTGTGGCAAGGCTTTGTCCAGGCCCTGGCGGCTGGTGGGTGGGTGGGTGTATGCATGCGTTCATGCTCTGTGTGTCCGATGGTGACTGAACATGTGCCTGTCACACGCACATGTTCACAGGCCACAGTGTGGCAGCTGTGATCGTTTTTTTTTCAATGTATAGGGGGGGGGGGGGGGGGGGGGCGGACCCAGCTGTTCACAAGCGCTTGCCGCCAGAAGGAGCTGAGGCACCATGGTAAAGGCCTGTGGCTACGGCTGATAGCCAGACTGTGGTAGCTGTGACAGCTTCCTCTGTTACTGTACCACAGCAGTCGGAGGTAAAGAGGGTGAACGATAGCAGCAATGACTTGTCTCTGCCATCCATTCAACTTCCGGACATGCATTCTCCAGACATGTACCCCAATTGTTCTACGTTGCAGCATGTTGGGCTTGGAGGCTTGAGCGATCAGTGTGAGTCATGGCAGCTCAGCTGAGCTGGTGACTGCCCATCCAAGGTTTTGACTGGTAGCCGTAGGAAACTAGCTCCATTCAACATACTGTGCAAGGGATTTTTTTATGTGACGTCGCTTGCTTCTAACACCGTCAGAACCAAATCGTTCCGACAAGGTCAGTCCCGTCAACCTTAGATCGCCTCGGACTTAACCTGCCTGTCATGCCTCGGTACTCATAGTTATGCTGAAGAAATTGTTTGAGCGATTGTCGCCTGATATAGTCTCCCGTCCATGCTGAAACTGCTGTCCTGCTGTCACACACTATTTGCTCAGCAGCACTGCTGGACCTGCTCACTCCACGCATCAGTTGCAACCCAGGCTCTCCCATCACCACAAAGGATAACCGAGCGCTAGTTGATCATTGTTGTCGATCTCTAGGCGCCTTCTGCAACAGCCATGCTGGACTTGGACAGGATGCTCAGCAGGGCCCTGGCAAAAGCCTCCAAATGGGAGGAGTCCGTCAGCCGCAACCGGGAGGGCATCAGCAACGAGTGCGAAGCCTTGTTGCCTGCTTTCATAAGCTTCCAGATGGCCAAGGTGCAGTGCAGCGGCAACAATTGCCCCTGCCTGGACCTACAGGCTGGGCTGCAGCGGCTGTTGGAGAAAGCAGCGCAGCAGCGGCCAGGGCTGGAGACCTTGATCGAGCTGAAAGTGCACATGATGCTGTGTGGATACTTCAGAGGTATCAAGGGGTGCCCACATGCTGCTGCTACACGGCTGGCTGTTGCTGATGCTTTCTACAAGTGAGTGCAGAGACTTTGGGAGGGTGCACAGTCTGCCCTACAGCCCACAAGCTCTGTGACAGCAAGCAGGGATTTGGGCAGCAACCAGAATTGGGTTGTGCTTGCCGTCAAGGGAAGTCTTCTCTCCTTGTGAGCTAGGAACCCAGGTCTAGAAGGGGTTGCCGCAATGCTTGCTGAAACAGCACACAGATCGACAGCGGCCGCAACAACAGCAGCCTCAGCACAAAGTCAACTTTGTATGCATGTGTCTGTGCAGGCTGATTGCAGTGCCAGAGTACAGACGCAGGCAAGCAGCAGCAGCAGCTACAACACCCGCATCAGCACCAGGCGGCCTTGAAGCTGATGACAACTGCAGTCCCATAGAGCTCATCACATACAGCTATGAGCCACCAGAGTTGCCAGCAACATTTGCTCAAGATATGTCATCCCTATGGCTCAAAGTGTTGCAGCGGCTGCACAAAGTAGTAGAGGTGCGCGCAAGTGTGTGCAGACACAGGTTCTGTGGCAGCCTGTGGGCATGGTTGCAGCTGTGAGTGATGCTTCTCAAGCAAACACGTGCGATCAGATCTTGTGTAAGATATCACAATTTCTGGTGTGTGTGCAGCTCACGCATGAGCATGTGGGGATGCTATCCTGTTACCCCATGTGCTGTGCCATGCTATGGTGTGCTGTGTTATGCCATGCCTTTTGTGCAGGCCCTGCCTCCCGACAACAAGCCCCTGTCACCAGCGAACGCAACCAAGCTATCTGTGTGGCTCAGTGCAGGGACCAACAGCATCGATACCAGGCTGCAACAACTGCTGCCAGCAAGCCACACCATGATCCTGTGGTCTGCAGCAGTGTGCAGGATCTGCACTGAAAACATCTTCGCGCGCAGATTGGCACGTGAGTGGGGAGGCAGTGCTTCGCCATGTTTTATGCCGTACATCATACGGTGTGCTTCTGCTTGTGCACACCTGTTGTGCAGGACCTCTCTTTCTGAGGTCACAGCATCTTACCGATATGAAGTAGCAACAGGATGTGATATTGCAATCCCACCGGTGTCATCGGTGTGCGCATCTACAGCCCCTCACAAAGGGTGAAGCGCTGCAAGCTGTGCTGCCCCTCCCCCCCTACATGTTAGCTACACATGTATGCTCCAAGTCTGCCACATACATGATTACACATCCATGGCCTGATGTTCTACATGCAAATCGTTGATTACAGCAGGGGCCAACCATGCCCTTGCAAGCATGACACACCTGCAACTTCCATGCCAGCAGGTTAACCCTGAATTTCAAACCCTATGTGTGTTTACATGTCCTGAACTTGCAGGTGGTTGCTCGCGACACGCAGCAGAGCTTGTACGTGACGCTGCAAGCCTGGCGGCGACCCTGTTGGACGTGACATGCACCATGGGCAGGCTGTCAGCAGCAGGCATCAGCTTCAACACACAGCCCTCACCAGCAGCAGTGGCAGCAGCCATCGACCTAGCAGCACAGGTGAATGCAGCACTCGCACCTTACCAGTACGAACACGTACGCAGTGGCAGCAGCCGTCGCCAACAACAGCAGCAGCAGCAGCTAGAGGGGCGGGCTCCGCTGCCGCTGCTGCCGCTGTACTCCGCCCCCTTGCAGCAGCAACAGCAGCAGGCATCGGAGCAGTCGTTGGTCCACCTGCGGCAGTTGGGCCAGGTAGATGAGGATGGCACCCCCCTGCAGGCTCTTTTGGCAATGCAGGACCCTCAGCAGTTTTGGTCACTGGGGGCAACCTTGATGTGCCTGCAGGGGTGGCGAATGCTGCAGCAGTGGGAGCAGCAGCTGCAGCAGCAGCAGGAGCAGGAGCAGCAGCAGTCACAGCAGCAGCAGTCACAGCAGCAGCAGAGGGTTGAGGCTCCTTCCCGTCCTGCAGCTACTGCTGCTGCTGGCTCTCGTGATGGTGGTGGCTTGAGCGGCAGATGTGATGGTGGGAGCAGCAGCAGCAGCAGCAGTAGGCCTGCGTGGCAAGAGGCAGAGGGTCTGCTGCTGCTTGGTGCTGCTGCTCTGGAGGGACCTGCTGCCGCCCTTGCCACACATCAACAGCAGCAGCAGCAGCAGTTGCAGCAGCAGCTAGTTCTGTGCAGGCAGTACCAGCAGCAGCTCCAGCAGGCTGCAGCCAAGCTGGGGCTGTCCAGTGAATTGATGGCAACAGTGGCTGCCTGGTTCACTGAAGCAGAACAGTACAGCAGCACCGGCAGCAGCAGCAGTGAGGGTGCCGCTGAATGCCTGTCTACTGTATGTGCTGCGTTGCTGCTGTTACAGAATGTGTATGCCTCAGTTCACCCGGGGTCAAGGTCACCGGAGGGAAAAGCTGAGCAGAGGCTGCGACAGCTGACAGCAACGGATGAGCGGCTTGTGGCTGGCTTCTGCCTCCAGGTGTGTCTAAGGTGTAGGAGTTGATTCATTGTTGAGATTTAGGGTGTGGCGGGAATGACGCTGGCTGCCACTATCAGTGTCACTCTGTACTGCAGTTACAGTCACATTGCTGGTCCAAACAACATGTCACCATTCTGATTATGAGGCAGACAACTGCTGGTCTAATCGACCTGTTCCACCATTTCTTCATGGGCCAGGCAACTGCTGGTGCCCAGAGTGTCAGCAAACGTCTGGGGTTGCACTGGCCCTTGTTTTAACATGCAAGCCCACAGTCTGCATCCCTGCCCCACAGCACTCAGGTTGTTGATGTCTTTCTGTCAACATGCACACGTACATGGTGACGTTTCCACTTGTGACACCCCTACCTTCGTGCACACAATCACTGCAGCGCGTCTGTGTGGCTTGTGCTGCAGGCGCCAGGGCTGCTGTCAGCAACAGCAGTAGCAGCGGTTCTGATGGCAACACAGCAGGGCAGGGCTGCTGCAGCAGCAACTGTTGCTGCTGCAGGCACAGGGGCCGTACTGTCTCAGTTGCCACTGGTGGCCCACCTACTGCAGCTCGGTCAGAAAGCCTGGCCCTCCTTCAGTCGGCTACTGTGTGGGCAGGTGACAGCAGCAGAGCAGGCTGCAATGGAGGGTTCTGAGCTAGTGTGGAAGCAGCATCAAGAGTATCAGCAGCGGCTGCGGCAGCAACGGCAGTGTGAAGGACGGTCACAGGAGTCTGCTGCTGCTGTCTGTGCTGCTGCTGGTTTGGTGTTGCTGGGCAACAACAGCATCTTGTTGCAGCAGCTGCTGAGGACGGCAGCAGCACCAGCAGCAGCAGCAGGAGGCAACTGGCTGCCGCCGCCGCAGCAGCAGCTGGCTGCTGCTGTGCTGTACTGTGCTGACGCCTTGGGTTACCAGGTGGTTGGTCTGTGGGCTGAGCTGTTGTTAGCGGGTCCTGAGCAGCTCAATGCGGATGGTTTGGTGCCATGGGAAAAGCAGAGCCGGGTTATCGCACTGGCAGTGCAGGCCTTCGAGGCAGCGGTACGGCACCTGCTTGATGGAGCCCCAGGCAGTACGTCACTGGCCAGCAGCAGCAGCAGCAGCAACAGCAGCAGCAGCAGCAGCACCAGCAACAGCAGCAACAGCAGCAACAGCAGGCCTACCGTCCCACCATTGATCACCCAGGTGCAGCTAGCAGTCGTGGCGGTCTACTGTGCCATGCTGGAAGATGCCAGCAGCAGCAGCAGCAGCAGCAGCAGCAGCAGCGACCGCACAGGCATCACAGACCGTTTTCATACACAGTATGAGCTGCTGCAAGCTGCGCTGTCAATGCTGCTGACCTGTGCCAAGCTGTGGCAAGCAGGGCTGCAGCCACCCTTGCCGGTAGAGCTGCTATGGAAGATTGCCACTTCAGCCTCTGCCTGTGTGCAGCCGGCAGGGGCCTCACAGCCTGGCACTGCCACCCCTGGCACCCCAGCAGCAGCAGCAGCAGCAGCAGCAGCAGCAGCGGCAGCAGCAGAGGCTGCTGGTGGGGTGCAGGTGTGTCACCTAGTCACCCGCTACCTCAGCTGTTTGGAGCAGCAGCTGCGGGGCTGGGTGGCCTCTGGGGATGTTGCTGCTGCTGCCGATTGGCTCTCTGGCCCCCCACCCGCCAACCAGGACATAACACCCCTGCCACTTGCGATTGGGCCGCGGTTTCCAGCAGCAGCACGTCCCCCCAGGCGGCTGCAAGCAATCGCTCTGACAGTCCAAGCGAGCTATGTTATCGCCCGCGCTGTCAGTGGGGATGTTGCGGACGGGCTGGGGGTGCAGCGAGAGGGCGATCGCGTTGACACATGCTACAGGAACACCTCGGCATTGTTGGCAAAGGGACTCCTTGCCGGGGTTAAAGTGACCTTCCAAGGGGTCAGCAACGTGCCGGGGGGGTATCAAGAAGTGTACCGCCTGTATGCTGACTTGCTTGACAGTGTGGGGGCCTTGGCGGACGCGCTGCAGGGTTTTGGGTGTGCGCTGGCGGCGTCGCTGCCCAGCCGGTTTGGCTGCAACTGGCCGGGCTGTGTGAGGCTGTCGGGTGTGAGTGAGGGCTATGGCCTGGTGCGGGGCCAGGCCTGCGTGTGTGGAGGATGCAGTCAGGCCAGGTGAGGGGGCAGGGGGTGGGTTGGGAGGAGCATGTTGCAGGAGGGGCTTGAGCAGGCTGATTTATTGAGGTGTGCCTTGCAGGGCGGATGAGGATGGACCAAGTAGCAGTGGAGGGGTGTGCGTGCAAATGTTTGAAGGGTTGTCTCATATTGGCTGATGCCACCACCTGGCCCGCCTGCACATTGCATGAATACATTTGGGGCTGCTGCTAGTGAAAAGGACAGGGGCGCTGAGAGAGGAGTCAGTTGCAGGTGTTGGCTGGTTGCGCACAGAACTAGGCTGTGTGTGCCTGTTTTGGTGTTTGTGCAGTCACAGCGCCACTGGTGCACCCTGTGTATGGCTGCTCCTGCAACTTAGCATGTAAAATGTTTCCTGCCTGCAGGTACTGTTCGGTGGCGTGCCAAGCTGCACACTGGCCAGCACACAAGGCCTCCTGCCAACAGCTCCAGCAGCAGCAGCAGCAGGCAGGGGCAGCCCCTGGGGTAGAACCCGCAGCTGCTGCAGTTGCAAAGGAAACCTGATGCATGGGCAGTGCTGAAGTAGCCACCCAGCACAACTAATATGCAGTGCAGAGCAACCCCTGGACAGCTCTGCCGAATTTGCCACCATGACGTGGTGGGTGGGTGCATGAATCTGCTTTGCATGTCTGATGGTAACTATTGTTGTGGCTGTGGCATCAGTCTTTTAAGGTTCATGAGCGGTCACCGACAGCAGAGTAGAGGCACCATGGTACAGGCCATAGCCACAGTCTTCCTGGTATCAAACCAGCAGCAGCTGGAGGGTATGGAAGGTAGACGATAGCGGCCAAGTATCAGTTGCAGCATGATGGGGTTGACATTTTGATCCTGAGCAATCCTGAGCGTGGATCATGGCCTGGTGACTGCTCTTTCAAGCCTGTGAGTGGCAGTCCAATGTTCTGAGTTGGAGCCATAGGCAAACAGCCCACATGAACATCAAGTGGAACATTATGTAACTATGTTTAGTTCGAAATCTTCAGCCCCAAAGGACGGCCTGCAGGGTCAAGAACGCCAGTCGCGTCAACTCAGATCGCCTCGGACTTCTGCGGCATAAGAACTGCGGTCACAAGTGTGCCTCGTTCTCCTTGCAAAATAGTTTTTCTACAAACAATGTCAAAATGGTCTGGTGCCAAGTGCAAGTACTTGCTGGGCTGAAATTGCGGTCACCCACTGTTTGCTACTGCTGAACCTGCTCACCCATATGCATCAGCTCAAGTCCAGGCCCCTGCAGTCAATAAACACGATCCCCAAAAGCTTTTGATCCTCTTCAGCGTGGAAAGCACCGTCTGCAGCAGCCATGGGTCTGTTTGGCTGGGTGCTCACTGCAGCTGCCAAAACACTCACAGGGACCTGGGGGCATGATATCTACGACGAGTGCAAATCACGTTTAGTCGAGTTTCGCGTCTCACATGTCAGCTGCAGGGGCGACATATGCTCCTGCCTGGACCTACAGGCCTGCCTGCAGCGGCTTTTGCAGAAAGCAGCGCAGCAGCGACCAGCACTTGATGCCTTGATCGAGGAGGAGGTGCACCTGCTGCTGCCGGACTACTTCAGTGATATCAACAATATCAAGGATTGCCCTCACGTTGCTGCTACACAGCTTGCTGTGGCTGATGCTTTCTACAAGTAAGAGCAGGGAGGCATTGTGAGGGGGGTTGGCCCAGGGAAATTATCCCTCTTGATTTGAACCCCACTTCAAGGTTATGCAGAGTGGGGCCAGGGACTCGCAAACAACTGTGAACCAGGACGTCACAGTGAGAGCCTAGCACTGCTCGCAGCCCACAGCAGCCCTGCCAGCAGTCCCGTGTGCATCTGTCTGCGGTCTGTCTTGCAGGTTGATTGCCATGCCCGAGTACAGACGCAGGGAGCAAGCAGCAGCAGCAGCACCAGCAGCAGCAGCACTGGTCGGGCTGCAAGCGGATGCATCTGAGGACGGATACAGCCCCCTCGAGCTTATTGCCAGGAGCTACTCGCCCCCTGAATGTGCAGCATCCTTCATGGAGGATCTGCAGGCCAAGTGGACTGAGGTGCTGCAGCGGTTGCAGGTGGCAGCAGAGGTATGTGCGGTCGGCACACACAGGCATAGAGTCTGTGCCATAGACATGTGCTTGCATGGATATGTGTGTTGGCGTTGCTGCGGCTGCGTCACATAGTAAGTAGTCTGTGGGGGAGAAAGTGTATGCCAAGCACGCTGACTTCAAGGTTCTTGCTGCAAAAGTTTAAGTTGGCTAGGCAGTAACACCCTACTACTTCACCATGTATCGGTTTATTCAGTCCCATGTGTGTTGCGGCATGCTGTGCTGTGCCATGCCATGCCGTGCTGTGCCCTGCTGTGTTCTTCATGCAGGCCCTTCCCCCTGACAACAAGCCCCTGAAGCCAGCCAATGCATCCAAGCTGTCTGTTTGCATCTGTGAGGGGCCCAAGGGCATTGGCAGCAAGCTGGACGGACTGCTGCAACCCAGCCACACAGTCATCTTGTGGGCAGCAGCAGTGTGCAGGATGTGCACCGATAATATCTTCATCGGCTACATGACAGGTAACATAGGATGAGAGGGACTGTGACTGTGCGCGCGGACACTTGCTGGCATTTTGGAAATGTTAGCAGCTTTGTGTACTTGCACACGCTTGCCCTCAGTGCTGCTGCCAACTCGAGTTACTTGAGAGTCTGTTCAATACTGCAACATCATCCTTGTGTAGCAGCAGCTGTCCTCTTCCAACATGCCACAGCCCAACGCCTGCTGTTGCTTGTCTCAAAGCCAAGCCTTCTTATGACCAGAGATGGAGGAGCAGGGCAGAATCAGTGTGATTTACTGAGGAAGCTGCGTTTGGAATGATGCGCAAGTGTTCTATATAGCTTGCTCCCTCCCATCCACTGGCTCACTGCCTCCCTTGTGCTCCCCTCCCCACTCTGATGCATGCTTACTGCTGTGCAGCTGGCTGCCCACGTGCAGCTGTTATATTTGTGCGGAAGGCTGCAGCCCTTGCTGCCACCATGCTGGATGTAACAACCACCATGGGCAGGCTGTCAGCAGCAGGCATCAGCTTCAACACACAGCCCTCACCAGCAGCAGTGGCAGCAGCCATTGACCTGGCAGCACAGGTGAATGCAGCACTCAGCCCCTACCAGTATGCAGAGGTCCGCAAAGAAAAGGCATTCTTTGAGAAGAACCAGCAGCAGCGGCAGCAGCAGCCGGAGGGGCCACAGCCGCTGCCGCTGCTGCCGCTGCTGCCGCTGTACTTCCACCCCCTTCAGCAGCAGCAGCAGCAGAAGTTTGTACGGATATTGCCCCAGCTGCGGCGACTGAACGAGGTTGCACCAACGGGGGAGACCCCACAACAGGCCCATACAGCATTCCAATATTGCGAGCAGTTTTGGGCACTGGGGGCCCCTGTTATCTGCTTCCATGGATGCCAACTGCTGCAGCGTTGGGAGCAGCAGCTACTACAGCAGGGGGATGCTGTTCCCTGTCACCCTGCTGCTGCTGCTGCTGCTGTTGCTGATGGTGGTGCTGATGCTGGTAGTGGTGGTGGGTCGAGCGGCAGTTGTGATGGCAACAGCAGCAACAGCAGCAACAGCAGCAGCAGCAGCAGGGCAGCGTGGCAGGAGGCAGAGGGCATGCTGCTGCTTTGCGCTGTTGCCCTGGCGGGGCCCTTCCATCAAGGGCAGCAGCAACAGCAGTTGCAGCAGCAGCTTGCCCTATGCAGGCAGTACCAGCAGCAGTTCCAGCAGGCTGCAACCAACTTGGGGCTGTCGAGGGAGCTGATGGCGGCAGTGGCCGCCTGCTTCACTGAAACAGAACAGTACAGCAGCAGCAGCGGCAGCGGCGGTGGCGGCAGCAGCAGTGAGGGTGCGGCGGCTGGCAGCGATGCTGCCGCTGATTGCCTGTCCTCTGTGTGTGCTGCGCTGCTGCTGTTGATGAATGTGTACGCATGGGTTGACCCGCTGTCACGGTCACAGGCTCCGGCTGGGTATGTAAGGCAGCGGGTTTTTACAGCAGCTGAGGAGCTTCTTGTGGCTGACTTCTTCTTGCAGGTGTGTTGTGCATGATGGGTGTTGGCAGCACTGCCAATCTGCCACAATGAACAACAAAATACGGTGTTTGCTGCATGACACTTGTTCCTGCTTTTGTTGCTGCTACTCTTACTGCTGGTATGCATGAGTGCCAGCATGACGTCAGTCGAAAGGCATGTGATTTCTGTCAAGACACACAGTTGCATGTGCCTGTAATTGTCAGCATATCTTTTTGCACTTGCCCTTCTGCATTCTTGTTTCGCAAACGTATGCCGGCTCGCATCTTGCAGCACATCCGTGTGGTCCAGAATCAAGCACATCCGTGTGTGTGTCAACTTCTTTGTTACATGCACAACCACACACAGTCCCGCTGTGTCGATACACACAAGCATAACCCATTGCCATGGTTATGGCTTGCCATACCACGTGTTTAAAACACACTGACTATGGATATGTTTGTGGATGGCCTCTGCTGCAGGTGCCAGGACTCGTTACAGCAGCAGCAGGAGCAGCATTCCTGATGGCAGCGCAGCAGGGAGGGGCTCCCGCTCCTGCTCCTGCTGCTGCTGCTGCTGCAGGCACAGGGGCTGTGCTGTCCCAGCTGCCACTGTTGGCCCACCTGCTGCAGCAATACCGAAAAAACTGGCCTTCCCTTACCCGGCTGCTGTGTGGGCAGCTGACAGCAGAAGAGCAGGCAGCAATGGTGGGGGCTGGCTTGGTGTGGAAACAACTGCAGCAGCAGTGGCGGAAGAAAGGCCGTACCAAGGTGTGTGCCCAATTCGAATGTGTTGCTGCTGGGCTGGTGCTGTTGGGCAACAACAGCATCCTGCTGCAGCAGCTGCTGAGGACGGCAGCAGCAGCAGAAGGTCAGCAGCCACTGCAGCAGCAGCAGCAGCTGGCTGCTGCTGTGCTGTACTGTGCTGACTCTCTGGGTGATCAGGTGGGGGGTCTGTGGGCGCACCTCTGGTTGATGGGGCCAGGGTCGGTGT
Organism: Desmodesmus armatus; assembly: GCA_007449985.2. NCBI lineage: Eukaryota > Viridiplantae > Chlorophyta > Chlorophyceae > Sphaeropleales > Scenedesmaceae > Desmodesmus > Desmodesmus armatus. The sequence continues at coordinate 125,464 of VIIQ02000636.1, forward strand.
CAGAGTCGGTGTCAGAGTCGGTGTCAAGATTTCAACCATGCAGGATCGTGACAATGGCAGTACAGGCATTCGAGGCAGCGGTACGACACTTGGTTTGTGTTGGGATACCACTACGTAGTGCAGGTGTACCCCCTGCTGCTGCAGCGGCAGGTAGTACGCTGCAGGCCAGCAGCAGCAGCAGCGGTGGGAGTGGAAGCAGCAGTGGTAGCAACACCACCAGCAACAGCAGGGCTGCTGTTCCACCGTCTATCACCCAAGTAGAGCTAACGGCTGTGAAGATCTGTTCAGCCTCTCTCAAGGCAACCAACCATCCGGTCAGCAGCACCAGCAGCAGCAGCAGCAGCAGCAGCAGGCCCGTCACAGGCCTCCACCGCACAGAGTATGAGCTGCTGCAAGCTGCGCTGTCAATGCTGCTGACCAGTGCCAAGCTGTGCCAAGCAGGGCGGCAGCTGCCTTTGCCGGTAGAGCTGCTGTGGAAGATTGCAACCCCAGTGGCCGCTGGCATAAGGCTAGCAGGGGCCTCACAGTCTGGCACTGCCACCCCTGGCACCCCAGCAGCAGCAGCAGCAGCAGCAGCAATGGTAGCTGCAGAGGCTGCTGGTGGGGTGCAGCTGTGTCACATAGTCGCCCGGTACCTCGGCTGCTGTGAGCAGCAGCTGCGGCGGTGCGTGGCCTCTGGGGATGCAGTGGGTACTGCCGATTGGCTCTCAGGTACAGCCAACCAGGACGTGGTACCCCTGCCATTTGCTGGAAACGGGTCAGGGCAGGCTGCAGCAGCAGCCGCGCCCCCCAGACGCCTGCAAGCAATCGCACTGACAGTCCAGGCGAGCTGTGAGATAGCTTTGGCTGCCAGCGGGGGCCCCTCAGAAGGGCTGGGGGTGCAGCGTGAGGGGGACAGGGTTGATAGGTGCTTCAGGGGCACCTTGGCAAACCTGATAAAGCTTCTTCAGGCTCAAGGGGCTGACAAGACCAGGAAACAAGGCGGCAATACAGTGCGCAGCTTTGCAGCACAGACGCTGAAGTGGATGGACTTAGAGGATGCTTTGCTGGAGAGTGTGGGCGGTTTGGCGGACGCGCTGCAGGGTTTTGGGTCTGTGCTGGCAGCGTCGGTGCCCAGCCGGTTTGGCTGCAACTGGCCGGGCTGTGTGAGGCTGTCGGGTGTGAGTGAGGGCTATGGCCTGGTGCGGGGCCAGGCCTGCGTGTGTGGAGGGTGCAGACAGGCCAGGTGAGCGGTTGGGGGTGGGTTGGGAGGAGCGTGCTCTGAGGATGGGCATGAGCAGATTCAGTACCACCAGTAGGTGAAGTGTGCCTTGCATGATGGATGGGGATGGACCAAACTTTGAAAGTAGCAAGTGCAGGGGCATGCACTCAAAATTATTGGCGGGTTGTAGCGTGCGAGGGAGGCTGACACTGCTTTGGGTGAGCCCGTTTGTAGAATGCATGTACGCATGTGGGGTGCTGGCAGGCAAGGCAAACACAGATCTGTAGGGCCGAGAGAAGAGTCAGTTGCAGGTGTCGGCTGATTGCACCCAGCCTAGTGACTAGGCTGACGCAGCGCATGACCATCATTGGCTTCATCGCTACAGGTTTCATCTCGACTAATGGATTGGCTTCATACGCGTCACATTGACTACTAGATTGACTGCCAGTCACTGAGTGCTGATGCAGTTACAGCGCCGCCAGTCACCGAGTGTTCACTGTGTATGGCTACCCTCGCAACTCAATATCATTTTACCTTCTGCTTGCCTGCAGGTACTGTTCGGTGGCGTGCCAAGCTGCACACTGGCCGGCACACAAGGCCTTCTGTCAACAGCATCAGCAGCATGGTGCGCACCAGCAGCCACGGCAGCAGCAGGCAGGAGCATCAGCCAGTGTGGCACCCACAGCTGCTGCAGCAACGACAGGAACATGACTGCAGGGCGACGCTGCGCCTACAGACGCACAGCAGTCTCATCGCTCACTGTGAATTTCGCCCGCAGCAGTCAAGCAGTCCAAGGTTGACAGTGTCGGCAACCACATCTGGTGTATCAGGAAGCCGTGTACGAGTGCTTCAAAAGCACTGCTTTTGCTCCAGAAAATTCCAGCGTTGTAAAGCTTACGCGATCACAGTGGCATCTAGTCCCGTCAAGTGAGATCGCCTCGGACCACTGCGGCACAAGCAGTGCGGTTCACATCAAAGTTTGCTCAAAGCGTCATCAATTCAAAAATCATCAATCCAGCAAGACGCCTGTTTCTTGTTGCCAGTACTTGCTGAGTTGTAACTGCTGTCACCCCACCCAGCTGCTGGACGACCTGCTCAACCATACGCATCAGTCACGCCCAGGCCGTTCACGCCACCAACAAGACTAACACATTTGTCTTGGACTTCGTTAGCGCTATCAGGCACCGTCTGTAGCAGCCATGCGTGGCAGGAGGCGTAAGCTTACTGCAACTGCAAGAGCATCCACACGGGTCAGTCACAACCGGGATGGCATCAGAGACGAGTGCAAAGCGTTCTTGGATGCTTTGCTGGTCTTTCGCGAGTCACAGCCCCAGTGCAGGGACGGTTGCTGCTCGTGCCTGGACCTACAGGCTTGCCTGCAGCGGCTGATGGAGAAAGCAGCGCAGCAGCAACCAGGGCTAGATGCCTTCATCGTCCACAGACTGCACCTGCTGCTGCCGATTGATTGCATGGAAGTGGCGGGGTGTTCATATGCTGCTGATGCACAGCTGGCTCTTGCTGATGCTTTCTACAAGTGAGAGCAGGGACTTCGGGAGGGTGCCTGACTTTCAGCAAGAGAAGCTTTCATTCCTGGTTTGCAGCTAGGAACTATCTATCCAGAAAATAGGTGCCACAGGAAACGGGTGTCTGGGCCAGCACCTTGCTAGTCATAGCAGCCTAGTCACTAGCGGTCCCAGCACTGGACCGCAAACAGCAGCTATAGCCGCGGCGGCAACAGCACCCCGCACTTTGGGCACCTGTGTGTGCTCTCTTTATGCAGGCTGATCGCGGTGCCAGAGTACAGGCGCAGGCAAGCAGCAGCAGCAGCATTACCACCAGCAGCACCGGGCGGCCTTGAAGCTGATGACAACTGCAGTCCTATAGAGTTGATCACGTACAGCTATGAGCCGCCTGAGTGCCCTGAAACATATGCCCAGGATCTGTCATCACAGTGGGTCAAGGTGCTGCAGCGGCTGCACAAGGCAGAAGAGGTAGGTGCACATGTTTGCAGGTTGTGTTGTTGTGATGGGCTGTGTATGTGGTCGTGGCTGTGGTGATTGCTGGGACATATCAGATGAAGTTCAACGTAGGGTCATCATCGTTGCTGATAACAGTCATGCTGTCAGCTGCCGTTTCTGCTTCATTTAGCAATGTAGCCCCTAGATTTGCAGCATGCAACCGTGCAAGGCATGCTGTGCTGTGATGTGCTGTGTGTCATGGTGTCATGTGCTGTGCCGTACCGGGTCTTTCTGTGCAGGCCCTGCCCTCCAGCACCCTGCCGCTGTCACCAGCCAATGCATCCAAGCTCTCAAAGTGGATCTGTGAGAGACCCAAGGGCATTGACAGCAAGCTAGATGGACTGCTGCAGCCCAGCCACACAATGATCCTGTGGGCAGCAGCAGCGTGCAGGATCTCCACAGAGAACATCTTCACACGCAGATTGGCAGGTGATTGGGCAGTCAGGGGCAATATGAGGCCCGTGTATACTTCACGGGATAGCAGTGTTCCCACATTCACACACACCAGTCGTGCAACACCTCTTTCTGCTTTTGTGGGTCTTGCTATTGCAGCATGTTCGCATCTGCAGTAGACGCCATGTTCAAAAATGCACCCCCACGATATCATCACCACCGATAGCCACACCAAATAGCGCTGCTCTCTCTCGACTTTGAGTGTAGTGCTGCTCACTACATTCCCTCTGCGACTCCTGCCACTCCCCCACCGCCTGTCCCGCCTTGTTTGCCGCATGTCCTCAACTTGCAGCTGGTTGCTCCCGGCAAGCAGGCGAAGTCGTGCTGGCAGCAGCAGCCCTTGCTGCCGCCCTGTTGGACGTGACATCCACCATGGGCAGGCTGGCAGCAGCAGGCATCAGCTTCAACACACAGCCCTCACCAGCAGCAGTGGCAGCAGCGCTTGACCTAGCAGCACAGGTGACTGCAGCACTCAGCCCCTACCTGTATGAACGCCTACGCATGGCGAAGGAGTTCTTTGCAAAACACCAGCAGCAACAGCACCAACAGCAGCAGCCCGGTGCGCAGCCGCCATTGTTGCTGCTGCCGCTGTACCTCACCCCCCTGCAGCAGCGACAGCAGCAAGAATCGGAACATTCACTGGTCCACCTGCGGCGGTTGGGCCAGGTAGACCCTCAGGGTGATGTTCCCCTGCTGGCCGATCTGGCAATCACAGAGTCTCAGCTGTATTGGTCACTGGGGGTCCCGGTAATCTGCTTCCATGGGTCCCAGCTGCTGCAGAAGTGGGAGCAGCAGCTGCAGCAGCAGCTACAGTGGGAGCAGCAGCTGCAGCAGCAGCTACAGGAGGGTGGTGTTCCCCCTCGTCCTGCTGCTGCTGCTGCTGCTGCTGCTGGGTGTGGTGGTGGTGGTGGTGGTGGTGGTGCATCGAGTGGCGGGTTGGAGGGTGGTGACAGCAGCAGCAGCAGCAGCAGCAGCAGCAGCAGCAGGCCGGCATGGCAAGAAGCAGAGCGCATGCTGCTGCTCGGGGCTGCTGCTTTGGAGGGACGGTACCATCAACAGCAGCAGCAGCAGTTACAGCAGCAGCTAGCGCTGTGCAGGCAGTACCAGCAGCAGTTCCAGCAGGCTGCAGCCAAGCTGGGGCTGTCCAGTGAATTGATGGCAGCAGTGGCCGCCTGGTTCACTGAAGCAGAACAGTACAGCAGCATCTGTGGCAGCAGCAGTGGGGGTGCGGCGGCTGGCAGCAGTGCTGCCGCTGACTGCCTGTCCACTGTGTGTGCCGCGTTGCTGCTGCTGACGAATCTGTACGGCTCGATTGACCCAGCAACAAGGTCAAGGAGTGAAGCTGAGCAGAAGTTGCGGCGGCTGACAGCAGCTGAGGAGTTACTTGTGGCTGACTTCATCCTCAAGGTGTGTGGCACGAGGGCTTTTAGCTGTTCCTGTCACTGCGTCTGTTACTCCTGTGTGTGTGTGTGTATGTGTGTGTGTGTGTGACGTGTTGTCTTGTTGCTGCTTCTCGTGACGTTTACTTTTTTTACTGTTGCGCTGCAAGTATGGATTTAGGTGCCAACGTTTGCATAGGACATGCACTTGGAAAAGCCTGATTTGCTTGCTTTGCTTTCTTGCTTTGCCTTTTTGATGAAATGCGTGTGCAAGGATACTCTTCTTGCACTCACCCTGGGTGTTTCACACAAGTACAAGCTTGGAGGCCCGCATACTGCATCGCTGCTGCACGTCACACAGTTGTCCCCGCCACTGTGTCAACACACAAATACTACTGACTGCAGCTCATAATTGGCTTCTGCTGCAGGCACCAGGGCTGCTGTCAGCAACAGCAACAGCAGCATTCTGTATGGCAGCACAGCAGGACAGTGCTGCTGCTGTTGCTGGAGGTGTAGGCACAGGGTCTGTGCTGCCCCAGCTGCCATTAGTGGCCCACCTGCTGCAGCTGTTCCACAAGATATGGCCCCCCCTTAGTCGGCTGCTGTGTGGGCAGCTTTCACCAGCAGAGCACGCAGCATGGGAGGGGGCTGGGCCGGTGTGGCAGCAGCATCAGAGGCTCCAGCAGCGGCTGCTGCAGCAGCTGCAGAAAGAAGGACTGTTCAATGAGCCTCCTGAAGATGTGCGTGCTGCTGCTGGGCTGGTGCTGCTGGGCAACAATAGCATCCTGCTGCAGCAGCTGCTGAGGACGGCAGCAGCGGCAGAAGCAGCCGGGAATCACCAACAGCAGCAGCAGCTGCTGTCAGCTGCTGTGCTGTACTGTGCTGACTCTCTGGGTGAACTGATGGGGGGTCTTTGGGCTGACCTGTGGTTGGTGGGGCCAGAGCAGCTTGCTACAGCCGATTTGGTGCCGTGGGAGAAGCAAGGCAGAGTTGTCGCACTGGCAGTACAGGCGTTCGAGGCAGCGGTGCGGCACCTGCTTGGGGCAGTACCAGGGCCAACTGCTGCAGCAGGCAGTACAGCGCCGGCCACCGGGAGCGGCGGAAACGGCAGCAGCAGCAGCAGGGGCGGCGCTGGTGGCAGCAGCAAGCCTGCCGTTCCGCCGTCTATTACCAAGGTGGAACTTGCAGCCGTACAGATTTTCACAGCCACGATGAAGTATGCCAGCAAGGCGGACAGCAGCAGCAGCAGGTCCGTAACACGTCTCCATCGCACAGAGTACGAGCTGCTGCAAGCTGCGCTGTCAATGCTGCTGACCAGTGCCAAGCTGTGGCAAGCGGGGCTGCAGCCACCCCTGCCGGTAGAGCTGCTATGGAAGATTGTCACTCCAGCTTCTGCTTGTGTGCAGCTGGCGGAGATGCTTGACAGTTCCACCCCTGGCGGCCCAGCAGCAGCAGCAGCGGCAGCAGCAGAGGCTGCAGGTGGGGTGCAGGTGTGTCACCTCGTCAGCCGGTACCTCAGCTGCGTCGAGCAGCAGCTGCGGGAGCGGGTGGCCTCTGGGGATGCACAATGTGAGTCAGTGTCCTTATGGCTGGCTGCTTTCACAGACCAGGACATGACACCCCTGCCGCAGGATGCACGCAGCTTGTTGGCCGCAGCAGGGCGCCCTCCCCCCACACGCCTGCAAGCGATCGTGTCGACAGTCAAGGAGACCAGTGAGATAGCTTGGGCTGTGGGCAGTAGTAGGGGCCCCTTGGCGCGGCTGTGTGTGCAGCATGAGGGGGACCGCGTTGAGGCCTGCTTCAAAGCCACGTATCCAACCCTAGTGGAGGTGCTCGGATGTCTCAAACCAGAGATGCTGGGCGAGCAACTTGCTCGCCGTGAAGGCAGCAAGTCACCGCGGCGGCGCCGGGAGGAGTTGAAGGGCCTACGGCTGGCGTTGCTGGGAGAAGCAGATGTTCTGGCGAATGCGCTGCTGGGTTTTGGATGTGTGCTGGCGGCGACGCTGCCCAGCCGCTTTGGCTGCAACTGGCCGGGCTGTGTGAGGCTGTCGGGTGTGAGTGAGGGCTATGGCCTGGTGCGGGGGCACGGCTGCGTGTGTGGAGGGTGCAGACAGGCCAGGTGAGGGGGTGTGGGGTGGGAAGCGAGGTGGAGAGGGTGGAGGGGTTGCAGGGAGGGAGGATGGGGTTTGGCTGGATGAGTTGAAGGCATCGGAGTTTTGTGTGAGGATTTGCATGTGCATGTAGGTAAATTGTCTTGAGGCATGTGGGTTTGAAGATGGGTTTCAGGGCTGGGAATGGTGTTAGGCATGGGAAGAGTTGCTGGTTGGGTCAGGGGCTGGCATGCAGGGTTGATAAGCATGGGGCAAGAGAACAGGAGTGGTGTGAGGGCAGATTGTGTGTGGCTGCTGTATATAAGTCTCTTGTGGCTCCTCCTGCCATCGAGCCTTACATACATTCCTTTTTCTGCTCCTGCAGGTACTGTTCAGTGGCGTGCCAGGCTGCCCACTGGCCAGCACACAAGGCCTTCTGCCAGAAGCAGCAGCAGCAGCAGCAGCAGCAGGGAGGGGCAGTAGCCGTTAGCTTGGCAGCCACAGCTGCTGCAACAATCAAGACGTAGAAGCGAGTGGTGCAGCACCAGCTGAATTGCAGTTTTGACACAGCACATGGAGGTCAACATCATGTCCGTGCTGTGGTTGCCTCTGGTTTGTTCTTCTATCTCCATGATACCAGTGGTTGGCTGGCATAAGCTGTCGAGCTTCATACCTACGGGCGTAAAATGGTGGGTTCGTTGCTGCTGAATATGGCCACAGTGTGGTAGTGCATGCATGTGGCATTGCTGTGCATCTATCTCTATCTCATTCTATGTTGAGACAGCATTGGCTGTGACGTCCCATGGGTGTGGCAACTGATACATAACAACTGTTTACCGTATTGGCATGTGTGATCCCCTGGGTGCAGTTATCATGGTGACCAACACGGTGTTCCAAGGTTTCAGAGCCATTGGAGCGTAGCTGCGCTCACAGTCTGATTGCCAATGTGTTGCACTGGTTCCGATTGGTGTCTGGCAACCACAGATCATGGTCAGAAGATCAATATCGAACTCCCTCAAAACCATGTGCTTAAAGGCTAGTCGCACAGGGCTCCTACTACAGCAACGTGACTGTACTGTTATTGTACTGATGGAGCCAGCAGAGTGCAGTACCGTATGATTGTGCCAGACAAAGACAGGCTTGCAAGCCATGTTGGTGTCATGGCTTACACATGTTGACCAGAAGGTCCCTCAAGGGCGGCTGTCGCCTGTACTGCACTAGTTCATGTTCATGGTTGGACCCGCCCAACTGCACGGTCCCATCACTCTTCAGGCTTTTCCAAGGCCATAGGCTGTGGAAATAACCTCAACTGGCAGAATCTGCCACCATCTGCGAGAATGGATCTGATCGTGTAGGGGGTGTGCCATCAGGTAGGGGTCACGTAATTGGGCGATCGGTTGCCGGTCGGCGGGCACCATGCCAGTGCCTTCCTGACTTCGCACCATGATACGTCAATCGCATCAGAGACCGTGGTGTGGTCTGTGATGGATGCAAATTGTCTCCTGATGGCTGCTGCTGCTCACTCTCCATCGTGACTTCTGCTGCCTGCTGAAACTTGTGCACCCACGTCTGCTCCATCTGTATGACCCTCAACTACTTGTAAAAACTGGATAGCACCCTCAATTCTGCCAGGCACCCTCAGCACCAGCCATGAAGAGAAGTTCAGGGGAAGTGTATGCAGATGCATATGCAGAACACGCAGCGCTGAGGATGGAAATAGCCATCCAGGAGAACCTGGGTGGCATAGGGCGCGAGTGGGAGAAGGCTTCTAGTATACTTCTCGAGTTCTCCCATTCACAGTGCAGAGGCAGCAGCTGCTTGTGCCTGGACCTGCAGGCTGCACTGCAGCAGCTGTTGGCAAAAGCAGCGGAGCAGCAGCCAGAGTTGGACGATCTGATCAAGCTGGCAGTGCACTTGATACTTCCTGAGTATGCAGCTGCCATTCCTGCATGCCCTCATGCTGACGCAGCACGGCTGGCTGTTGCCGAAGCATACTACAAGTAAGCGCAGGGACTGAGGGGGGGGGGGGGGGGTGATAATGTTCACTCGTATCCGAGACATCGTCTCGTATCTGAGACATATATACCGGGGTGTGTTGGGGTACAGGAGCCCAAAGCAGGAGCCCTGAATTGGGCAGGGGGTTATGCCTGCCCCATGTTTGCTTGTAGTTCTTCGATTGGTACCGCAGGGTATTTGTAGCCACAAAGCTCCCATTTGACAAATGTGTGCACCATTTCATCACAACAAAATGCCACCCGCAGCAGCTCTAGCAGCACCAAACAGCAACTGAACATCCATCCGTGCCTGCTCCATGTCCGCAGGCTTATCGCCCTACCCCAGTACAGATGCAACGCACAAGCAGCAGCGGCAGCAGCAGCTGCAGGACTAGCGGTAGCTCAACCTCCAGCAGGGTTTACTGAGTGCCCCGTGGAGCACCTGCTATACCACGCAAGGGGGCTGGTGCACCCAGCATCCTTTTACCAGGGGCTGTTGACTCAGTGGACAAAGGTGCTGAAAAGGCTGCAGAAGGCAGCAGAGGTGGGTATGGGGCACCGTTGATATTCAGGCCACACCCTTGCAGTCATGCAGATACGTGTGTTGCCTTTTTGCATGCTCAAGGCGATTTGAACGACGGGTGACACGACATCGCAAGTGGGATGTGCCATCCCATGGTTGTGGAGAAGCAAACGTGCGCTCTGGCATGAGAAGCAACACCTTGTCGGGGGGCTCCTGATGTGCTGTGCTGTGCTGACCGTGTGCTGACATGCTACGCTGTGTTGGCTTGTGCGCTGTGCTGTGCTTTGGTGTGATTTGCAAACTCCAACTGAATGTGCTGTGTCTTTGTGTCGAATGCCATTATGTGTCATGCTGTGCCATGCTGTGCCCTTCACGCAGGCCGCGCCCCCTGGCAACGCGCCTTTGAAGCCTGCTAATGCGTCCAAGTTGTCTGCGTGGATCTGTGAGGGGCCCAAGGGCATTGACAGCAAGCTGGACTGCTTGCTGCAACCCAGCCACACCATGATCCTGTGGGCAGCGGCAGCATGCAGGGTATCAAGTGGGAATGTGTTCTCACGGCAGCTGACAGGTGACTGGGGGGTTTGTTGGATGGTGTATATGTGCATGTGGGCGAGCTCTTGTTGCTGCTCCGTGCTGACTCAGCGGATGGTGTGCTGAAAAGCTGCCTGTGACCACATCAAGCATATCGATATAGACACGTTCAAGCGAGTAGATTGGGTGAGCATGTAAGCACCAGCAGTATTACTGCAGGCATCCAACGCGCCCAGCCTGTGTTACCCACTGAATGCAAACCATGTCAAGACTCTCTGTGTCCCACTCACTCTCACTGTTTCTCTCACTCTCATATCCACTCATGCCCAATCACTGTCACTCGTTCACTGTCACTCACTTCTGTGGTTTTCACCCTGCTCCCCTCAACCCCCCCTCCCTTCTGCCACCTTGCGCTGCCTTTCCCATGCAGTTGATTTGGTGCAGCCCGCTGCTGGCCTTGCTGCCGCCCTGTTGGACGTGACATCCACCATGGGCAGGCTGTCAGCAGCAGGCATCAGCTTCAACACACAGCCCTCACCAGCAGCAGTGGCAGCAGCCATAGACCTAGCATCACAGGTGCTCGAAGCACTCAGCCCCTTTCAGCATGCGTTATATACTTTCTGGCAGAAAAGGGCGCACCAGTTGGTCCAGCAGCAAGGACAGCAGCCACACCAGCCGCTGCTGGTGCCGCCGCTGTACCTCAACCCCTTGCAGCAGCAGCAGTACCAGCAGACGCGGCAGCTGCACGAGCAGCAGCATCAGCACAACCAGCTGCCCCATTGCTGTCAGCACGGTGTTGAGTACATCCCTGCGCCGGCCCAAGTGATGGTGAATAATTACTCACAGCTGTGGTCACTTGGGGCCCCTGTGATGTGTGTCTATGTCACACAGCTGCTGCAGCAGTGGGAGCAACAGCTGCAGCAGCTGCAGCAGCAGCAGGGGGGTGCAAATCCTGCTGCTGCTGCTGCTGCTGCTGCTGCTGCTGCTGCTGCTGCTGGTGGTGAGCCCAGTGGTGACTGTGGGCTTGGCAGCAGCAGCAGGGCAGCGTGGGAAGAGGCAGAGGGCTTGCTGCTGCTTGGTGCTGCTGCTCTGGAGGGACACGCTGCCCCTGGTCCCTCCCATCAGCAGCAGCAACAGGAGCAGCTCGCCCTGTGCAGGCAATACCAGCAGCAGTTCCAGCAGGCTGCAGCCATGCTGGGGCTGTCCAGTGAATTGATGGCAGCAGTGGGCGCCTGGTTCACTGAAGCAGACCAGTACAGCAGCAGCAGCAGTGGGGGTGCGGCGGCTGGCAGCGATGCTGCTGCCGCAGACTGCCTGTCGTCTGTCTGTGCTGCTGCGCAGATGGTGTGGCTGATGCACTTAAGGGCGAGTCCGGAACACCGGTCTGCTCCCAAGCCTGGGCAGACACAGCTGACAGCAGCAGAGGAGCTGACTGTGGCTGACTTCTTCCTGCAGGTGTGTGGTGCACCTGCATGATTTGTCGCACTGTTGCTGCTGTAGGTGACGGGCATGTGAATTGCATGGCTTCATGGTTCATTGCTTCATTGCTTCACCCATACCTGACCTGATAGACTGGGGTACATCAAGAGAATGCCCTATGCGCATCCTCATGCGCCTTGCCAAGGGAACTGTGGCTCCCTGGCTAGTGTCAAGGGTGAAATAATTGTACTATAGTATGATAGTTGATACTTTAGTATGGTGGTTGAATTATCATACTTATACTGCAAAGGTGCTGGGTTGAAATCTACTAGTGCACGGTTTCCTGCTGTTTTGAACTGACACATGTGTGTGGTCATGTCACACTTTATGCAGGCCCAACCATATTTCAAACATCGCCACTCGCACACCATGCACTCCATAAGCACTCGGACACTGACCGCACAATTGACTAATTTCTGGCTTGCTGCCTGCAGGCTCCAGGGTTGCTGTTAGCAGCAGCGGTTGCAGCACTTCAGTTGCAGCACGGTCCTGGTGCTGCCGCCGCTGCTGGGACTGTAGTTACAGGGGCGGCTGTGCTGCCCCAGCTACCTATGGCGGCACACTTGGTGCAGTATTGCCACAACACCTGGCCCTCATTCAGCCGGCTGCTGTGTGGGCAGCTGACAGCAGAGGAGCAGGCAGCAATGCAGCGCACATGCACCGTGTGGAAGCAGCACCAGCAACACCAGCAGCAGCAGCAGCAGCAGCAGCAGCAGCAGCAGCTTCAGGGAAGTGCGCAAAAGTCTGCTGCTGCTGTGCGTGCTGCTGCTGGTCTGGTGCTGTTGGGCACCAACAGCATCCTACTGCAGCAGCTGCTGAGGACGGCAGCAGCTGCAGGCAGCAGCCAGCACCAGCAGCAGCTGACAGCTGCGGTTCTGTACTGTGCTGATGCGTCGGGTAGGGTTTTGCAGTGCTTTTGGTCTGACCTCCTGGCTGCTAGGGCAAGCCAGCCTGCTGTTGAGGGCTGTTTGTCACTGTTCAGCAAGCACTCCTGCTGTGTCCTGACGCAAGCACTACAGACCTTTGAGGCAGCAGTACGACACTGTGTCAGTGCAGGCGGTACTCTGCCGGCAAGCAGCAGCAGCGACAGCAGCAGCAGCAGGCATGTCGTTCCACCAGCTATCGGCAAAGTGGAGGAGGCGATCGCAGGCATCTACCCTGTCCTGGTCTACCACGGGTACGGCAGCAGCAGCAGCCTGCGGGGCCTGTCCTGTCCGCAGCATCAGCTGCTGCAGGCTGCGCTGTCAATGCTGCTGACCAGTTCCAAGGTGTGGCAGTTGGGGCTGCTGCCAGCTGTGTGCTCGGAGGTCATGTGGGATATCGCATTTTCTGCAGCCTCATGCAGAAGGCGGGTGGAGGAGGCACAGCCTGCTGCCTGTCCCTCTGGCACACAAGCAGAAGCACCACCACCATCAGCAGCAGCAGCAGCGGCAGCACAAGGGGTGGCTGGTGGGGCACAGGTTGCGCACATAGTGACCCGCACTTTGAGCGATCTGGAGCAGCAGCTACGGAAGTGGGTCACACCTGGGAATGCAGCAGCGGCTGCAAACTATCTCGCAGTCGGCCCACCCCCACAACTCTTCGTCAAACGTGACGAGCGCAGGAGTGCAGGTGTTGGTGCATTCAGCCAGTGGACCGACTCTTGCAGCCAGCTTGAGGCCATTGTGCGCCTTGTTCAGGCGAGCTATGATATAGTGGGGTCGGGCGCTGGCTCAGACGCCGTTGGTTTGGAGGCTGCGCGGCGGCGCGTGGAGGCATTATACCCTCCCACCAAAGCCCTGATGGATGTGGTGGTGAAAGATATGCTGGCCGCAATCAAGGCTACTCATGGACTGCGCCCGTCTACGTGGATCCCAAATGAGTCTGAGCGGCCTAAAGTGGCGGCGTTGCTGGGTCACTTTCGTGACTTGGTTGACGCGATGCAGTTGTTCGGCTCTGCGCTGGCGGCGTCGGTTCCCAGCCGGTTTGGCTGCAACTGGCCGGGCTGTGTGAGGCTGTCGGTGTGAGTGAGGGCTATGGCCTGGTGCGGGGCCAGGCCTGCGTGTGTGGAGGGTGCAGACAGGCCAGGTGAGGGGGCGGGGGGTGGGAGGGGCTCACATGGATCAATGTAAGTTTGGCATGAAAAGGATGAAACGTTTGTGGCTGGCATCCAGCCGAGCTCAGAACAGTCCTGTAACACTCAGGCTTTCTCGGGGCAGCCCAAGTTGGTAATACTTGGTGCGTTCCCAGGTCTAGCATCAATTGAGCCTTTGACTGGCTTGGCACCTTGGCAGCGATTGCATCAGTGCTGTGACAACGCTAGGCACTGTTTGTAGCACACACTGTGCTGATGCTTTTGCGGCTCGACATTCTGTTCATCTCCTGCTGCCTGCAGGTACTGTTCAGTGGCGTGCCAAGCTGCACACTGGCCGGCACACAAGGCCTTCTGCCAACAGCACCGGCACCAACAGCAGCAGCAGCAGCAGCAGCAGCAGGGAGGGCCAGCCTCCAGTGCAGCAGCTGAGGCTGCTGCAGCAAGCAAGACGTAGCAATGAATGGAGCAGGCGAGGCCTAAATGAGCAGCAGTCTGCAAACAGCACAGACTGGTTGGGGTTGGGGTTGGGGTTGGGGTCGGGGTAGGGAGCTGTCCAAAATTGCTGACTCTGGGGTGTAAGTGCATGCATGCATGCAGTGTTGGTGCACGTTTCTTGATACAGCAGCTGGATGTAACACCCCTATGTCTCTGTCAGCTGTACCATGCAAAAGTGGGTGATGAGGTAGGATTACTTACAGCAGTACTTTTGATGAGACTAGATGTCCAAGGATGTCCAAGGTTTGGGCTACAAGCCAGGTCAACATATCGTCAAGTTTGTGCATCTGAGGGCGTGTTTTTAAATAATCAGGATGATGGGTGGGGGCACGAGTTTATGGGGATCGGAAGCTGGTGTTGACGAGATCTCTACTCTAGAGTAGATCAAGGGGCAGCAGTGGCAAACCACCAAACACACGTGGGCGGGAGCACAACTGTATGATGATGAGTGCAACAAGATCGTGTTGACAGTCAATCGGGATACCAGCGTGCATCGATCAACTGAAGCGACAGGAGCAGCAGCAACTCACGACACAAAGTGGCACTATCGGTGAGATGCTGTGCTTCGAAGCGCTACCTGATACAATGCCTATGTGTTGCTCAATATACCCTGTTGACTGTCATTTGGCGGTCTAGAAACGCTGACTCAGACACTGCACTGGTATCTGCTGTCACTCACTGCTGCTCCCACAGTGACTGCAGCCTGGGCCACCACTTCAGTCAACCTGAACCAAAGTCACACGCAGTTAGGTACCAGTTCAGCCTGTAGATGTTTCAATAACAGCGCGGCTAGCAACCTCCAGCAGCAGCTATGGACCAGTTGGCGGGGCAGTATGCAGCAATGTTCCAGGCCCGCCTGCGGCAGAACCGAGGTGGCTTTGCAGGCGCATGGGTCCCAGCCTATGATGCTCTCATGACATTCCGCACGTCAAAGGCGCAGTGCAGGGGCGACAGCTGCACCTGCCTGGACCTACAGGCTTGTCTGCAGCGGCTGTTGGAATCAGCAGCAGAGCAGCCACCACAGCTGACTACCTTGATAGACCTCACGGTGCACATGCTTGCACCATACTCTTCCTACATTCCGGACTGCCCGCATGCTGATGCAGCACGGCTAGCAGTTGCTGAAGCCTACTACAAGTGAGGACTGGGATCCAGCAGGGGGTGCGGGAGGGCCCGGGGGGTGAAGGGGGGGGGGGGAGGGCTTACTTCCAACGACAACAGGAGCAGCTGTTGTCTGTTGACCGCAATTATCGAAGGTCAAGGATACCTGCTCACTTGATCCTGGTGCGCGAGGTGTAATAAGTGGTGACACCAGCAGCAGCCGTTTTACAACAGTGTATGGCTTCTTTGTCTGCCGCAGGCTGATCGCCCTGCCAGAGTATGGACGCAGGACACAAGCAGCAGCAGCAGCAGCAGCAGCTGATGGTGATGATGATGATGATTTCAGTACATATGACGGCATCATTGAGCTGTTATTGGGCAAAGACCAGGTTGTGCAATCCCCTCCAACCAAACCCCAGTTGCTGCAGGCCCAGTGGGTCAAGGTGCTGCAGCGGCTGCACAAGGCAGAAGAGGTGGGTATGCGTGTCATGCAGGCATACCTGAATACATGAGTTGTATGGGCTAGATTGCCGGAGTTTTGAAGCAATTTGTGCTGCTGTGAAAACGATATCTGCTAAGTAAGGCCGGACAAAACAAGCAGCTATCGGAAAGGACGAGGCGTGCTGTGTTGTGCTGTGCTGGTACACGCAGGCCCTGCCCCCCAACAACCAGCCCCTGTCAGCAGTCAATGCATCCAAGCTGTCAAAGTGGATCTGTGAGGGGCCCAAGGGCATTGACAGCAAGCTGGACGGCCTGCTGCAACCCAGCCATACCATGATCCTGTGGGCAGCAGCAGTGTGCAGGGTGTGCAGGAACAACTTGTTCTTGACCGAGTATACAGGTGACTGGGTGTGCTGGAACTGGTCAATATAGAACTAGTTCGAGGGCAAGCGAACATGCCGTTCTAAGAACCGCAGGGGGTCCCCAATCACAGCTACCCACTGCGCCATACGGTGTTTGTATATGGTGTTAGGGTTTAGGTTCCTGTTTGTATTTGGTGTTAAGGCTTAGGTTCCTGTTTGTATATGGTGTTAGGGTTTAGGTTCGTCTGCGCCTCATCTCAAAGCACGACACACAGCATCTGCAAGGCATGAAGTTAGCATCAAGAGTTGCCACATCCCCTCCTGATGGAATAATCTCACTGTATGCAATGTTGTCGATCACGTTGTGTGTGCTCCCTTCTGCACCGTAGAGTGTCTGGTGCAGCCCGCTGCTGGTCTTGCTGCCGCCCTGTTGGACGTGACATGCACCATGGGCAGGCTGTCAGCAGCAGGCATCCGCTTCAACACACAGCCCTCACCAGCAGCAGTGGCAGCAGCCATTGACCTAGCAGCACAGGTGAACGCAGCACTCAGCCCCTTCCATGCAAAACGAATGCGCTTCACCGAGCAGGAGCACTTGCAGCAGCAGCAGCAGCAGCAGCAGGCGCCGCCGCAGCCGCCGCTGCTGCTGCCCCCGCTGTACCTCAACTCTTTGCAGCTGCAGCAGGAGGAATTGTTCAGGGAAACGTTCCTGCAGACAAAGGCAGCACATGATGGCGAGCAGTTTGAGGACATCATCACAGAGCCCGCCCAACAGGCACTCGAAAACATGCCGCAGTTTTGGTCACTGGGAGCACCTCTGATTTGTATTCAGGGATTTTGACTGCTGCAGCACTGGGAGCAGCAGCTTCTGCAACAGCAGCAGCAGCCACAGCAGGAGGGCGTGGAGCCTGCTGCTCCTGGCCCTGCGCATGCCATCGCTGCTAGTGGTGCAGTTAGTAGTAGTAGCAGCAGGCCGGCTTGGCAAGAGGCAGAGGGCTTGTTGCTGCTTGGGGCTGCTGCTCTGGAGGGACATGCAGCCCCTGGTCCCTCCCAACAGCAGCAGTTACAGCAACAGCTCGCCCTGTGCAGGCATTACCAGCAGCAGCTCCAGCAGGCTGCAGCCAAGCTGGGGCTATCCAGTGAATTGATGGCAGCAGTAACGGCCTGGTTCACTGAGGCAGGACAGTACAGCAGCAGCAGCAGCAATGCTGCTGCTGCTGCTGCTGACCGCCTGGCTGATGTGTGTACAGCGTCGTCGCTTTTCACACGGGTGTACTGCCTAGTGGCCCTACAGTCAGAGACAGCTCAGCAGAAACCATTGCAGCGTTTCAGTGCAGCAGAGGAGCTGCTGGTCACTGGCTTCTTCCTGCAGGTGTGTTAAACAAGGGGTTGCCACATAACTGATGATTTGAATTATTTTTTTGAATTTTTCTAATGCGTACCAGCCTCCAGGACTGGTGTCTTGTCACACCTTTCAAGGTGCCTCTCACAGTCAGGACTGGTCAGGCCTGACAACCCCGCATGCTGTTGATTCAACAAGAAGTATTGCTATTCACATGCAGCCGGCAGTCTCCTGCAACAACCCTGTGTAATATTTGTTGCCAACAAGAGGCACTGCTGTGAAATTCTGCTGTGCAGAACCCCACGCATTGACAGTAGGGCTGTTGGGTGCTTCTGCCTGCAGGTGCCAGTGCTGCTGTCAGCAACAGCAGTAGCAGCAGTTATGCAGGCACAGCCAGTCGGAGCTGCTGCTGCTGCTGCTGCTGGCCCTGCGGCAGTGCTGTGCCAGCTGCCGCTGGTGGCCCACCTACTGCAGATGTACGAAAAAATCCTTCCGTCTATTGGTCAGCTGCTGTGTACAAAGCTAGCAGGGGCAGCGGCAGCAAACGCAGCACAGGGGCTGACTGCCACAGCATTGCAGCAGCAAAGCAGCAAGCAGACGTGGGCTGCTGCTGCAAGTGCGGCGGCCGCACGGGTGCTGCTGTGCAGCGGCAGCATTCTTGTGCAGCAGCTGCTGAAGATGGCAGCAGCAGCAGCAGCAGCAGCAGCAACCGCAGCAACAGAACCCCAGCTGCAGCAGCAGCTGCTATTGGCTGCCATCGTGTACTGTGCTGATGCATTAGGTTCACAGGTGCAGGAATCCTGGATGAGTCTGCGTTCGAACGAGACAGAGAGGCTTGTCGATGGCTGTTTGGTGCTGTACAGCAAGCAGAACATCAGCACCCTGGCACGGGCAGTACAGGCCTTCGAGGCAGCAGTACGGCACCTTGCTGCTACGGCAGCACCACATGCTGCTGCAGGCAGCACGCTGCGGGCGGATAGCAGCAGCAGCAGCAGCAGCAGCAGGCCTTTCGTGCCACCATCGATCATTCCGATGGAGCAGGCAGCTGTCAACATCTACTGCACCCTGATCCACCGCGCCAGTGGCAACAGCAGCAGCAGCAGCAGCAGCAGCAGGAACCTCTCCTGTTCCCAGCATCAGCTGCTGCAAGCTGCGCTGTCGCTGCTGCTGACGGCCAGCAAGCTGTGGCAAGCAGGTCTGCAGCAGCCTTTGCCATTGGAGGCGATGCAGTTGTTTGCAGGCAAAGCATCGTGCAGTGTGCTGGGCATGGCCGAAGCGCAACACCCTAACATCCTACCCCCTGCTTCCGCAGCTACAGCAGCAGCACCAGCAGCAATCACAGCAGCAGTAGCGGCGGCTTCAGCAGAGGCTGGTGGGGTGCAGGTGTGTCACATAGTCGCCCGGTACCTCGGCTGCTGTGAGCAGCAGCTGAGGCAGTGGGTGGCCTCTGGGGACGCAGTGGGTGCTGCGAAGTGGCTCTCTGGGTCGTCGGACAAGAGCTTCACCTTCGTGCCTTGTGAGCCACCAAGCAGTGCGGCCGCTGCAGCAGCAGACGGTGCCCCCACTCGTCTAGAGGCTATACGCAAGTTGATTGAGCTTCCTTGTGCTATGGTGCCTTGTGGCTGGGACAGTCTTGGAGGTCAGGCCCAGCGGAAGCGGTTTGGGGGCCTGTACCAAAGCACACAGTCACTGTTGGACACACTACAGCCTACCAACCGGAGCAACACTGGCAGCAGGGCACAGCGGCAGGTTCAGGGAAGGGTGGCGAAGGGCAAGAAGGATCGTCTGTTGGCGGACTTGGGTGGCTGGGCGGATGAGCTGCAGGGTTTTGGGTGTGTGCTGGCGGCGTCGCTGCCCAGCCGGTTTGGCTGCAACTGGCCGGGCTGTGTGAGGCTGTCGGGTGTGAGTGAGGGCTATGGCCTGGTGCGGGGCCAGGCCTGCGTGTGTGAAGGGTGCAGACAGGCCAGGTGAGGGGCTGGTGGCTGGGTTGGTGAGGAGAGCTTTTGTTGGTGAAAGTAGCATTTGTCCTCTAGGATTTGAGCGGGAAAGTGATGAGGGTGTTTTGCAAGCATGTGGGTTGTTAGGGTGATTAGGGGCAATACGCAGGAAGTCATGCTCAGTCAAAGTGTTCTCCTGTCTTGCTTTGTACCCTATTCGAATTTATTTTTGATTATTTATATTTTTACATACTTTTTTTAAATTTCTTATTTCTTATAAAAAAATTTATTAAAAACAAGGAAGGGAAAATAATCAGATGAGATTTATTTATAGCTTAAAATAAAAACTTAAATAAGAATTCTAAACTTGTGGAGCTCCTGGTAAAACATTGTGATCAAACAGTTCAAGGCTGATTTTGGTCGACGCATCCAGAGTCAACATGGACCCAGCATGTGACTGGCTTGGCCACATTCTTGGCAACGTCACTGGTGCAGTCATAGTA
Source organism: Desmodesmus armatus (assembly GCA_007449985.2). Lineage (NCBI taxonomy): Eukaryota > Viridiplantae > Chlorophyta > Chlorophyceae > Sphaeropleales > Scenedesmaceae > Desmodesmus > Desmodesmus armatus. The sequence goes on from VIIQ02000636.1 coordinate 145,387, forward strand.
CTAGTGCACACAATATGTACTGCTGCTTGCCGCAACGTTGATGCGATGGTGCTGGTCACTCTTGCTGCCTGCAGGTACTGCTCTGTGGCGTGCCAGGCTGCCCACTGGCCAGCACACAAGGCCTTCTGCCAACAGCACCAGCGGCGGCGGCAGCAGCAGGGAGGGGCAGCAGCCAGTGCCGCACGGACAGCAGCTGCAGCATTGAATGGGTCCTGAATGCAGAGCTGGTGCTGTGTCAAGGCACACACTGCAGTCAGGGGCATATGCGCATATTGATGCACATGTTAGTCATGTACCTACCCAACACTGATGTGCCACATGTGCAGTGCAGGCCCTAGGGGTGTTTGCTGAGGCTGCAGCCAGTTTCCAAAATGCAGGGCCCCTGCCAGTGTGGCAGTAGTGTTGTAACTTACAAGATCTGTGTTTTTTTAGGCATGGTGATGTGAGTATCACTGATATGTGGCACATTTCAACCCCAAGCCAAGCTGGAGGGTCGGTGGTCACCTAGAGCAACATAAGCTTTGTCTTGATATTGGAAGGTACAAGTAGAGGCTGGCAGCCAAATGTAGGTTGCAAAATCAGAGGGTCAACAGCCAAGCTTGAAGGGTCAAAGACCAATGGAGAGACTCTCTTAGACCATACCAAAACCCCAGTTGTCACTTGTGGTCTGCCAGGCTGCTACCTGGCAGTATGATCAGATCACCAGCACCAGACCTACAGTGTTCACCAGCACCAGAGAAAAGTGAAGTTGAATCCTGCAGGGCTTCTGGTGGCTTGTTTCAGCCTCCTCCCTTTCACTGCGCCTGCTCACACAGCACCAGCACCAGCACCAGCACCAGCACCAGCACTAGACAGTACTGTCGGAGTGGCCTGTGCCGGAGTGGACACCATGGCAGCGCAGGTAATTCGCAGTTGCATTAATCTGCTGTAGAATCAAAGTCGAAAACACTGGCGAGAGCTTGGAGGCAAGCTGCACACATCTGCCAGATCTACGTTGATCTTATCTATCTCCAAGACTCTACTCTCTGCTCCCTCTATCTCCGAGACTCTCTGCTCCCTGCCCTTGTCATGCTCTGGTGGTGTTTGTGTGTACTGACGCCAGCTGCTTGATGCTTGTGCAGGCTGGATGCGGCATAAGCGTGCTGCCAGTGGAGGTGTTGAGCAAGGTCCTGCAGCACGTGGACCTCAGGGACCGCCTGCTGTCGTGCTCGCTCGTCTGCTCCCTGTGGCGCGAAGCAGCAGCCATGAGCATAACAGCCATCAATCTTCCTCGATGCAACGACACCAAAGCCACATCTCTGTCAGTCTGGCTGCGGGCACATGCTGCCAAAGCCAAGCTTGACAGCATCAGCGTGCTGATCAAGTATGGCTCTGACATTCAAAACAACAGCTTGCTCCTGCCCGTGCAGCACCTGACATCACTCCGGACCATGAGGCTTAAAAACGTGTGGGTCACGCCAGCAGACACAGCAGAGGCGGGTGCAGAGGCTGAGACAGGTGCACAGGCAGAAGCAGAGGCAGAAGAGGACTGTGACTGGGACGTGGCTGCTCCCAAGGTGCTCCTCACTCCGGAGCTGTCAGGCCTTACCAGGCTGGACCTCCTGGATTGTCAGGTGAGAAGGATACGCCCTGCGTGCGGTTGTTTGATAGGTGCTCAGCAGCAGCGTGACATGCTTCTTAGCTCGATAAAGGCGTGTAGGTGGAATCACCCTTTCGGTTGTGTGCTGGACACTGCAGCTGTTGGGAGGCAAAAGTGTCCCACTGCATCTGTCGACTGGACAAGTCAACAGCAGCTGGAGGCATGTACTGCTCAGGACGCATGGGCGAAGAGTGAAACTTGAGGAAACTGCCAGCTCAACAACAGATGCACCCAGTATCTGTCCCAATCAACACGGCATCTTGGCTCCTGAATCGTTGTTTACACCACAACCTTGCTGTACTGTCCTACAGGTGTGGCTCAAGGGCGTCCATCTTCTCACCGGGCTGCAGCACCTGGCAGTGCAGCTGCTCCTACCCCGCCCAGGGCAAGGTGACGTTGGAAAGATGCTCCACCGCAACCGCGCCTTGCTGCATCGGGCCATCCCCAACCTCACACACCTCACAGCTCTACACCTGTGTGGCAGCGCAGCACAGGACTCAGCCCTGGTGCACCTCAGCAAGCTGACCTGCCTGCAGGAGCTGCAGCTGACCCAGACCAGCTCACACGGCATCTCAGAGGCCTCTTTCAAGGAGCTGCCATGCTCTTTGACCCGCCTGGAGTTTGATGTCGAGGGCATACCGTTTGCTGGTGGCCCAGACTTCTACTTCAGGTGATTGCTGTCTTGTTGCTGGTTTGCTACTTGTTCCATCTTTGTTACAGCTTGTAGTCCCAAGCTTTGTTGACAGGATGTTGGGGAGAGACTTGTCCTGGTGTGGCTTTAGTGAGGTACAGCACTGGGCATGCAGTCAGCTGTGGCGCTGTGTCAGCTCACAAAACAGGTGATACAGCTATCAGCTCTAGCTGTACCCCGTACTGCCAAGGCAAACATTCCGTTTTCTGAGGCTGCGGCAGCCTCGCCATGCTGTAGGGCCTACACAACATAGCAGCACCCTTCCATCCGCTGCCCACAATGTCACGAGCCAACACACTCAATGGGAGCTTGTACTGTGTCGGCAAGCATGGCCTCCTGCACGTAACAAACTGTCATGTGCAGACCTGCCGCCGCTGTTCATTGACTGAGCTCATAAGTGAAGCCTCACTGATGTTGCTTGCTGTGTTGCTGCCCTGCCATGCGCCTGCCCACAGCCCCAGCAGCACACCAGGCATGTGCAAGCTTACTGCACTGCGTGAGCTGGAGCTATGCGGCAGTTTGGAGCGTCGATACTTGGTCCATGTGGATGTGTTCACAGCGCTTGGTGCCCTGCACAAGCTGGAGCTGAGCGCGTGCACGCTCACTGCAGGTGGGGAGCGAGAGGCAAGTGGGAGTTGCTGCTTGCACCTGCAGCTTTGCTGGTCTGTACTGGCTTGCATGTTTGAAATTGTTTCTTGAGTGGAAGTGAGTGAAAGAGTGCACCATGGTTGTTTCCCAATTGATCACAACCCAATCGACCACAACCCAATGCATGATTTTCCTTTGCTGCGTTGACCTTCTTCTGCCGCTGTGTGCACCTGCATGCAGCCGTTGGCGGGTGCACGCTCTCGGTGCTGACAGCGCTGACGCAGCTGCAGCACCTGCAGCTGCCGGAGTGTGATGATGGTGTACTGGTGTCGCCAGCAGATTATGCAGCAGCCACAGCATCCCAGCAGCTGACATGCCTCAAAATGAGGGGTTTTGCAGGGCCGGAGCGAGCCTTTGATATCTTCCCCGCTGACCGGCGCCTGCCCAGCTTGCAGTCCCTTGAAGTGGACATCTTCTGGATGGAGGAAACGGAAGCAATGGAGAGGGTCATCTCCTGCTGCCCCGGCCTACAGGAGCTAGACACTCTTGCGTGTGGCGGCGATGACGTCGCAGCTGTTGAGTCAGAGAGCTGGGCAGCCAGCTTGGAGTCCCTGACTGGTTTGAGTGCCCTCACAAGCCTCAGCATGCTGACTGTTGACGTCTCCATGTCTAAAGCAGTTTACAAGGCCATTGCTGCACTGACAGGCCTGCAGGCTCTTTCTCTTGAAGCCCTGGTAGCTGAGGAGCTGTGGCCAGCTGTGGAGCTGACCGCTTGTCGGCAGCTCACATGTCTGCAGTTGGATGTCTCAGCGTCTGGGATCCAAGGTGATCTGTCCGTCAACGCCACAAACAAGGTATGTGGCTGTTGGGGGGCGAGTAGGGTTGTGCTAAACCAATAAACAAAAGAGAGGGATACACTGTGCTGGCAGCAAGCTGAAGCAGGTTGGCCTCAGACCCGCTCCACCCTGTGCAAGGAGGGTTTATTTATGAATGAGCCTGGTGCTTAGTCGCATGCCGCACGGGCTTGATGCTGAACCATCACCTTCATGTCGTGCAATTTTGGGGGAGGTTGTTACAAGTAGATGTAATTTTGAGAGCTGCTGGCGCAGGAATAATATTCCTCATAGTGCCTTCGGCGGCGCATGGCTGCGTCTGCAACCTCGCTTGAGCTGATGATGAGTAAAATTGATAATGCCAATCATCAAATCTGATTAAAATTCAGTAGTTTCACTTGTAATACGTGATACTCAGCAATATGTAGCACAGTCTTCAAATATATTGTTTACTGTACACTCTGGGCAGGGCAAATGTATAAAGGTGGAATGTTGTGCCCCCTAATTGCCCTGCTTACCTGATCGCCCTACATGTTGCGTTGTTGTCTGTCTTCGTGTGTATGCCACCCACAGGCCCCTGCGGGCAGCCCCCCTGATGTCTGGCGGCAGATTCCCGCACTGGTCCTGCAGTCAGCCGCCGACAATTTCGAGTCTGTTAACAGCGCAACTGGTGGCACCCAAACATCACTCCACAATCTCCTGAGCGCAACAGCGCAGGCGAGCAGCCACGCACTGCAGCGCGAGTCACAGCTGGAGCAGAAAGTGGAGGGCTTGGAGCAGCAGCTGGCTTCCAGCATGCAGCAGGTGGCTCACCTGCAGGCCTGCATGGAAGCAGTGCTGCTGCACCTGCAGCTGGCGGGGCCAACCAGCGGGGGTGTGGTGTGATTTGTGTATGTTGCGGGTGCACATGTGCTGGTGTACATGTACTGCAATGTTGCGGGTACACATGTGCTGTATGTTGCGGGTACACATGTGCTGGTGTACATGTACTGCAATGTTGCGGGTACACATGTGCTGTGGTACATGTACTGCAATTCTTCAATTTGTGTGGCCAGCTGACGATTGAGTGAGCAGCTATGGAGGCCCTCCACTGGGTGCCTTTTGGCACTAGTGGCGGTACTGTGTTGCCTTGGGGCTGGCGTCAATTCATTTTTGGTTGACTAAGTCGACTATCCAGAACATATAAATTATTGTTGTGCCATTTCGAAGGACAGCGAGGATGAGCATAAGACAGACTGCACAATGCGTCTGATGCATTACACCAATCTGCTTTTGAGAGACAGCCGTGCCATAGCTTTACTGAGGCCGATGCAGAAGGCCCCAGGATATTGGAGGTTGACCTGCAGCCTTATTGTTGTTGTTGTTGTTGTTGCAGCCTAATTGCCCTTATAAGCAGACACAAAGACGGCATGTCAGTGGAACCCACACAGAGTTCATTCATGCTCCCAAGCTCTTACTGCATAGCTCATGCCAGACAAACCCCATGACTTCAACAGGCTGGCACTGAGAATGGAGCAAAGGCTCACACAATTCAGCCCCACAACAGTCACGCTTCCCCAGTAGGGCAGCACCACAACAAGTGTGCGCAGTTTGTTGACTTCACACAAGCACCAGAGTTTCCTCACAACACTTCTGCCAGAGATGCATGCCCCTGCATATGCATGCGCATGCAGGGTTGGTTGAATCAACCAAGTCAAGATTCAAGCAAAGCAGTGCCTCATGGGGCACATGCCAATATTCAGGCCCCTGATTGTCACAGTTATCCTGCACTCTGCGTCATCATCAGTGCATGCTTGTTGCCTCAGCACTGCCCCTGCACTCAAGGGCCTGCTGTTGCTCCCACACTGGCGGCTGCTGCCCCTCCCTGCTGCTGCTGTTGGCAGAAGGCTTTGTGTGCTGGCCAGTGTGCAGCCTGGCACGCCACGGAGCAGTACCTGCACGATGGAAAGTGTCAGTGCACAGATGCGGTGCGTCAGCACTGGCTGCACGCAATGCTGTCGAGCACCCTTGGCTGCAATGCTGAGGACAGACCTGTCAGACACAGCTACAGGAGTGAGCAGGGGCAGCCCCACTTGTCTGCACAGTGTGCTGACTGTATGTACAGTGTGCAGATGTGGGTGCTTGTGTGCATTTTCAAAATGCAACCAAGTTGGTTGCTGTGGCCTGTCTTCAAGAAGGCAATGTCATGATGACTCTCGCTCCACCTCAATGCAGGGCTTCTCTCAGTGTTGCCTGGCAGCCACCACTGTTGCCTGATGTTGACAGCATCATGGATCAGCCCAAGCAAACACACGCATCCATGCCCTCCCTCCCTCCCTTTTGCACTGGCACACCTCTCACCTGGCCTGTCTGCATCCTCCACACACGCAGGCCTGGCCCCGCACAAGGCCATAGCCCTCACTCACACCCGACAGCCTCACACAGCCCGGCCAGTTGCAGCCAAACCGGCTGGGCGCCGACACAGTTAGCGCAGACCCAAAACACTGCAGCGCCCCCACCAAGTCACGCAAGTGACCTAGCAACGCCGCCAGTTTGTACTGCGCTGACTCGTCTGGGATCCACGCTGACCTGCCGCCAGCCTTACCCTTGACGCCGGCTAGCATATCCTGCACCACGGCGTCCATCAGCTTTTTCGTGGCAGGGTATAATGCCAGCACTCGCCGCAGTGCAGCCTCCAAACCAAGGCTGTCCGAGCCCCCTCTCGACCCCACTATGTCATAGCTCGCCTGAACTAGGCACACAATGACCTCCAGCCGACTACCAGGATCAATACCCGGGCGGAATGCACCTGCAGGGTAAGGAGCCTCCCCGCTACTGGCCGCATTGAACTGAGCAGTGAGTTGTGGCGGTGGGCCGAGTGCAAGCCAGTCGGCAGCAGCTGCTGCATCCCCAGCCGCAACCCACTTCTGCAGCTGCTGCTCCAAGCAGCGGAGGTAGCGTGAGACCAGGTGGCACACCTGCACCCCACCAGCCACCCCTAGTGCTGCCGCTGCTGCTGGCGTTGCTGCCGCTGCTGCTAGCGTTGCTGCCGCTGCTGCTGCTCCGGCTGCTGGGGCGCCAGAGGGGCCAGCAGCAAGCTGTTGTTCCTGTTCCACCATCTTACAGGACTCTGGAGCAAGGGCAACATTCAAAATGAGCTCCAGACACACTGATGGCTGCAGCCCTATTTGCCACACCTTGGCACTGGTCAGCAGCATCGACAGCACGGCTTGCAGCAACTGCTGCTGTGGGCTTGATAGGCCCCTGACCCCGCTGCTGCTGAGGCAGCCCTGGTGGATCAGGGCAGGATACATGCCCATAACCGCTGGCTCCACTTGGCTGATTGATGGCGGGACAACATGCCTGCTGCTGCCGCTGCTGCTGCTTGCTGGCAGAGTACTGCTTACCGTGACACAGTGTCGTACTGCCGCCTCGAAGGCTTGTAGTGCCCGCGCCAGGACACAGCAGGACTGATTGCTGAACAGCGACCAAGAGCCATCAACATCAGGCTGCCCCGCCCCGGCTGTCACAAGGTCAGCACACAAGGGACTCAGAATCCCACCCAACGCATCAGCCCAGTAAAGAACTGCCGCTGTCAGCTGCTCCTGCTGCTGAGGGCTGCTGCCTGCTGCTGCCATCCCAAGCAGCTGCTGCAGTATGATGCTGCTGCTGCCCAACAGCGCTTGCCCAGCAGCAGCACGCACAGCAGCAGCAGACTTCTTTGCACTGCCCTGTAGCTGCTGCAGCTGCTGCTGGTGCTGCTGGTGCTGCTTCCACACAGTGCACTTGTGCTGCATTGCCCGCCGCTCTTCTGCAGTGAGCTCCCCACACAGCAACCGGCTCAGGGGGGGCCAGGTGCTGTGGTACAGCTGCAGTTGGTGCGCTACTAGTGGCAGCTGAGGCAACACAGCAGCAGCCACATGCTGTCCCTGTAGCTGTAGTGCTGCCACCACTGCTGACAGCAGCCCAGGAGCCTGCACAAAGCAAGCCAGCAACAGCCGTAGTATGGTTAGTGTGGGTGCAAGACATTGCCCTAGCATAGTCACAGCCTTTGAATTAATCAAGACCTCGGTAGAAGGTTAAATAATTGCTTAATGACAGGCTGGTCCCAAACACACTGTGTGATGCAAGTACGTATACTTATACTTCTGCTAATACCCAACTAGATGGGGCGATAATTTGATGCATGGCAAGGAGTCATACAATTTGCGTGTCACATTCAAACACCCAAAGCAGCATTGTGGCAATGTGGATGTGACACACCTGTAAAAAGAAGTCAGCCATGATCAGTTCCTCTGTCGCTGTCAATTTGCTGTGGACAGATCGATTGCTCGGATCTACCAGTGTGCGCACCGGCTGCAACACTTGCGTTGCACCGCACACAGAAGACAGGCAGTCGGCGGCAGCAGCACTGCTGGCTGCCACATCCCCACTGCTGCTGCTGCTGCCGCTGCTGCTGGTGTACTGTGTTGCTCCAGTCAGGCACGCTGCCACGGCTGCCATCAACCCCACTGAGAGTCCCAAACTGGATGCAACCTGCTGGAACTTCTGCTGGTACTGCCTGCACAGGGGTAGCTGCTGGTGCAACTGCTGCTGCTGCTGGTGATGGGAGGGTCCCTCCAGAGCAGCAGCTGCAAGCAGCAGCATGCCCTCTGCCTCTTGCCACGCAGGCCTGCTGCCGCTGCTGCTGCAGCCATCACTCAAGCTGCCATCTGGCTCAGCACGAGCAGCAGCAGCAGCAGCAGCAGCAGCAGCAGCAGCAGCAGCAGCTGCTGCTGCAGGCGCATAGGTTGCGCAGCAGAGCTGCTGCAGCTGTATCTCCCAGTGCTGCAGGAGCTGGGAGCCATAGAAGCACAGCACAGGGGCCCCAAGCGACCAGAGCAGTAGGTGATCCCACATTGCTGTGGGGGCTGATGAGATGCAATCACCACAAAGGTCATGAGCCCCCCTTGTGTACGGCTCGCTGTGTTGCTGCTGCTGCTGCTGTAAGGGGTTGAGGTACAGGGGCGGCAGCGGCTGCAGGGGAGGATGTCCATTCATCTGGAGCATCAAGCTTTGTTGCTGCTGTGACACCTTTGTCAGCGCATAACAGAGAGGGTAGAGTGCTTCGATCACCTGTGCTGCTAGGTCGATGGCTGCTGCCACTGCTGCTGGTGAGGGCTGTGAGTTGAAGCTGATGCCTGCTGCTGACAGCCTGCCCATGGTGCATGTCACGTTGAGCATGGCGGCAGCAAGGCCAGCAGCGGGCTGCACCAGACCGTCTGCATACACAAAGGAGCAAACAAGGCAGCAGTGAGGGGTGCGACACAGTCGACCAAGAGACTTGTAGTTGGGGCATTGTGACCCCGCCAAGTGACGCTTGTTTTACTCTGGCTGTATTGAAGTAGCTGCATGAGTCGGTGTACAGCATGCACCCACCCTCTGTACCTTGTCCGTTAGGAGACATCCTTCTGACATGCGAGGTGTTCAGCAACAATGCGGTGCCCAACCCAATGCACCCGTGATGAAAGCAGGAACAAAACTGCCGTCTGTGCTTTAGTTGTTGTCCACGCACTGGCCACTTGCCTGCATGCTTTGTTGCGAAGGCATTGACACTGGTAACCCTGCACAAAGCTGCTGCCCACAGGATCATGGTGTGGGTGGGTTGCAGCAGTCCGTCCAGCTTGCTGTCAATGCCCTTGGTCCCCTCACAGATCCACTCCGAGAGCTTGGATGCATTGGCTGGCGACAGGGGCTGGTTGTCAGGAGGCAGGGCCTGCATTTTGGCACAGCACGGCATGGCACAGCACAGCTTGTTGCCCAACCACTACTGCCATGCCCAATCTTGCATTGTTGCATGCCTACACATACCCCATTATAGCCAAACCAATCTCCAACCAAGCCAAAGGAAGTGCCCCGACCCCTGATGTCCAACGCGTGGGAGGCACATCACAACACATGTGCGCGCGTACTCTTAGACGCACCTCTTCTGCCTTCTGCAGCCGCCGCAGCACCTTGGCCCACTGTGTTCGCATGTCAGACCAGACAGATGCTGAATACTTCAGGGCTTCAGCAGAGCACAGCATCTGCTCAACCTCCTCCAAGCCATCACAGCCTGAGCCTGGTGCGGCAGCTGCTGCTGCTGCTGTTGCCGCTTGCAGCCTGCACCTGTACGTAGGAAAGGCGATCAGCCTGCACAGACGGACGGGGCAGGGGTGGCGGCACGCATGTGGCTGTTGTAGCTGCCGCCAATGCTTCTGCTGTGGTGCTGTTGTAGACAGGGAAGCACTGCAGATGGGTGTAGACGGGTTAGCAGCTGTGGGGTCTGATGCAGTCGCGCAACCCACCAGGTGCACATTTAAACTTGGGGAAACGGCGAGTAGCGTGCACAAATATCTCCCGCTTCACATGGTCCACAGGACACACGTCACTGCATGCTCCCCTTCCTATAGCTCCAAAGCAGTCAGCATTGCCTTTGCTCTGGCCTGATCAGAGAGACTGTGCATATCCAGTGGCGGGACTTTTAGAGCCCCTAGCTCGCTGGCCAGTATTTGGGGGGGAGGTTGTTACAAGTAGATACTTTCACCGCAAAGCGGTACTCTCAGCCCAGGCCAGTATTGAGGATTGTACCCAGTTCAAAACCCTGTCCCGTCCTGTACTTACTTATAGTATGCGTCCACAACTGCCAGCCGTGTTGCAGCAGCATGTGGGCAGTCTGGGATGGAACTGAAGTATGTCGGCAGGAAGTATTCCACCTGCAGGTCAATCATGGTCTCCAGTTTTGGCCGCAGCTGTGCCACCGTTTTTAACAGCTGCTGCAGGCCAGCCTGTAGTTTGAGGCACGAGCAGCTGCCACCTGTGCACTTGGCGTTTGAAGTGCGGAAGTACAGGAGCGGCTCGAACACTAGGCACCATGCTTTGCCGATGGTTTGCAAGTCCTGCTGTTGAGCTGCCTGTAGCGCTGCTTCTGCTGATGAATTGGACATTGCACTGCTACTCAGGGTGCTCAGCACGGTAGGGAGTGTTTCAGTGCTTCTGAAGAGTTCGAAGGGCGGTTGGGCCTGGGCACGTACGTATGCATGTGGGGTGGACAGGTGTGGGAGCAGCAGTGAGTAGCAGCAGACAGCAGACAGCCAAGCGAATTCTTTGAGCGACGGCGCAAAATGTTGCAATTAAGTCTATTTCTCATACAAGAAGACTGACGTGTTTCTGCTTTGCCTGTTTCACACTGACATTTTTGAATTGTGATCAAAATCTGATCTAGGCCCTAGGCCCTTGCAATCCACTTTACCGCCACTCGGCGCGCTTGCTGATTTTGACTGTCCAAAGTGCATTCGAACGGGTCATGGATAATGTCGTTTTTGTTGGGTTGTCAAACTCTTGCTGAACTGAACCAGTGCTACTTCCCTCCTTGCCTGCTCCGACCGCCTTGCCCTTGCAACAGCAAACACTTCAAATTATACTCAGACTCGCATCAAGCATGGGGTTGGACTTCTGCTTGCTTCCCCGGTGGCCTTGCAGCAGCAGCAGCAGCTTTGCAACAGAAGATAGGTGCTGTTGGTGGTTGCGCTGGTGTTGCTGTAGCAGCTGTAGCAGCCACATTAGCAATTATCTGCCCCCCCTGCTTGGCCGAAAGCCTCATGGGCTGGCAGTGTGCAGCTTGGCACGACACCCGCTGGTACCTATAAACAAGCTCCACATGACACATGTTCCCGAAGCAGCCCCACTCATTCAATTACCTGATACAGCCCAACAAGCGCAACAGCTGAGCAGGGGTCTGGTCATGGTGAGGCCGCAGCCCCTAGCCGAAGCCCCTAGCTTGCGCCCCAGCACACTGGCTGTGAGGTGCTTCTGCTGGTGCTAGCCTGAGGCCAACTCAGTGACAAACTGCAAACCCCTTCCGTAATCGTTACCATTTGCTTTTGCTGCTGTACCTGCCGCTGCCAACATAAGTGTACGGTACCTTGCTGCCATACTTGGTGTGGGTGGAAATGCGCGCTGATGGGAAAGGGCGGTGGTATGGCAAGGGAGTGCATCTTGGGCAGAACTTTTGACAACAGTGTTGTGAAGGAAATCAAGTGTTTGTGTGAACTCAATCACATAGACATGTGTGTTTGTGGTGCTGGGGTACTGGGGAAGCTTGTTGTGGGGCGGCACTGCGTGAGCAAATGCTTCGTTCTCAAACCCAGCCTGTTGATGGTCATTTCAGCCTTGGGGCCGTGTCTGGCATGAGCTGTGTAGTATGAGAGGAACTGGACGTAGTTTCCACTGGCTTTCAACCTTGCAAACTGTTTGAGCAGCAGGTGACACTCTGGGCCTTATATGACGGCCTCAATTCAACTTTGACAGTGTCCAGCGTCAAAGTCTATCAACTCTGCGCCCCACAACTGTCACCAACATGTTGGTGAATTGGTGTACACCTCCCCGCTCTATGTCACTGACACCTAATAGTGACAACAGCGGACCCTAGCTGTCACTGCTCTACGCTGATCTTTCTCTGAAACAAGATGGGTGCAATGCATGTGCAAATGTGCATGGCGGATGCTCATCCTCACTCTTGCTTTAAAAGTACAGACACAACAACCAACTAGTTGATCAACGATACAAGCAAGGTGGTAGGCGCCCATCCCTGCCCCACTGCAACGCAACACAGCACTGGAGGCGACGTCAACAGACACATGGGCCAAAGACACGACCTCCCTGCTCACTCAATTCCCTGCTCACTCACTTATCGGCCGGCTACACATGTCTGAAACAGGTCCCAGTACAGGTGCACCAGCACATGTACACCAGCAATACACACAACTCACGCCGTACCCCCGCCGATTGGCCCCGGCAGCTGCAGGCGCTGCAGCACTGCTGCCATGCTGGCTTGCAGCTGGGCCACCTGCTGCATGCTGGCAGCCAGCTGCTGCTGCATTCCTTGCACCGTTTGCTCCAGTTCTGCCTCGCGCTGCAGTGCGTGGCTGCTCGCCTGCGCTGCAGCCCTCAGCAGGGAATGGAGTGCTTGTCTGTCATTCTCAAAAGCATCAAAGTTGTCAGTGGCTGACTGCAGAATGAGAGCGGGGATCTGGCGCCAGACGTCAGGGGGGCTGCCAACAGGGGCCTGTGTGCAGCAGAGGAGCAGTAACAGCAGAAGGGAACATGCAAGACAGAAGCCCAAGGCGGAAGGTCAGATAGGGGCCACCCAGCCAACCTCGGACCTTGCACGTAAATGCAAACGGGGCAAGGGCGCAAAAGCAGTTTCAGAGATATTCATATATCTTAATTAGCAATATGGCGACGTTGTTGTGTTCTGCAGCTTGAGACATTGCACGACGCGTGGCAGACGTCCCGCGCCGGATTCGACCGGCCGACAAGTAGCCGGGGCGAACTGAGCAGACGATTGCCATCTAGGGTGCAAAGCATGTGGCTAAGCTTCACGCGAAACCTCTTTGCAAGCTTGAAGCTGCTGGTGGCGCAACACTGATGGTCGCATGATGCCACAGGCTGCCGACACAACACTATTGCCCATGAACACTATTGCCCATGACGCTACACACCTTGTTTGTGGCGTAGACGGACAGATCCCCTTCAAAGTCAACACCCGATAAAACACCCAAATGCAGGCTTGTGAGCTGCCGACAGGCCGTCAGCTGCACGGCTGGCCACAGATCCACAGCATCCAGGCCCTCGAAGGAAAGCTCCCGCAGGCCTGTCAGTGCAGCAATGGCCTTGTACACTTCCCTGGACATGGCAACGTCAAGAGTCAGCATGCTCAGGCTAGTCAGGCAACTGAGCCCAGTCAGGGACTCCAGGCTGGCTGCCCAGCTCTGTGCCTCAACATCTGCTATGTCATGGGCGCCACCAGAGAATATGTTCAGCTGCTGAAGGCCGGGGCAGCAGGTTATGACGCTCTCCATAACTTCTGCATCCTCCAACCACAAGATGTCCACTTCCAGGAACTGCAAGCTGGGGAGGCGCAGGTGATCGGGGAAGATATTGTTGACTTGCTCTGGCCGTGCAAAGCTCCTGATGTCAAGGTATGTCAGCTGCTGGGATGCTGTGGCTGCTGCATAGTCTGCGGGAGACACCAAGACACCGTCATCGCAGGACGGCAACCTCAGGTGCTCTAGCTGTGTTAGTGCTGTCAGCACAGAAAGTGTGGGCTCGCCTATGCCTGCATGTTGGTGAGATCAGCAGGCAGACAACAGCAGCAGACATTAGCACACAGCCAATGTGGTGCAGAGCACCCCCCGGCCGCGGCTTTGCTTGTTGGCCACACAGGGCCGCCCAGTGCGCAAGCCTTCTGCACATATCCAGCAGCTGCACACGTATCCAGCCTGCTACAAACATCCACTGTGACAGTAACAACCTCCCCCCGAATCGACCCGACTGCTCTGCTGAGTTGAAAAGCTAGATGCAGGTCTGTGTGGACATACAAGGTAGCCGACCTGCAGTCACAACCCCCACTTGCTGCAACCCATCCCCAGCTTCCTTTACCCCTACTTTCCCCAAGGGAAAGCGCACTACTGAGTTACAACGAGTCACGAGTACATACTGGCACAGCAGCTGCAAATGCAAGTCGCAAACCTGAAAGCATACAGCACAACTCCAGCCCTGCACATCCGCATGCCATTCCCACATGCCCAGCCCGCACCTGCAGACAGTTCACATGAGCATGCCAGCGACAACTTGCGCAGGGCAAGCAGTGCCGTCAGTACGCCAACATGCACCAAGTAGCGGCGCTTGAGACATCCCGACAGCTCCAGCTCCTGCAGTGCAGTGAGCTGACAGAGGCCTGGTGTGCTGCTGGGGCTGTGGACAGCCCCACGGTCGGCGGGAGACATGGCAGGGTGCAGGGCAGGGTGCAGGGCAGGGCAGGGCGGGACACACAGCTGAGCAGGGTGCAGGGCAACGCACCACCCCCGGACGTGTTGAGTCAACAGCACTGACAGGCCTACGCTTTACCCAAGTCGCATCGGGCAGCATACCCAGTAATGTAGGTCGCTGAAGCCAACAGGACATGCCGGCCTTCCCTGAAACATCTGCACCAACATTTTGGAAGACATTGAATTGAAAGCAGAGGAGAACAGCACTCACCTGAAGTGGAAGTCTGGGCCATGTCCAGGCTGGCCTTTTGCCTTGCTGTCAACGGAAAACTTCAGGCGGGTCAAGGTGCACGGCAGCTCCGGAAATGCTGCTTTAGTCAAGCTGCGTATGTCGGTGTAGGTCAGCTGCAGCTCCAGCTCCTGCAGGTAGGTCAGATTGCTGAGGTACAGGTGTGCCCACGGCAAAGACATGCCACTCACGTGCAGGGCTGTGAGGTGTGTGAGGTCAGGGATGGCCCGGTGCCAACAGCTGCACAGCTTTCAGGCTGTCCTGCACTGCGCACACCCTTTTCACTCACACACCGGCTGTAAAGCTGTGCAACTCTTGTGCTGCTGCTGAATAGTTGGCACACTAAAACTGCTGCAATTGACAAACAACATCACCAGGGTCGTTTCAAGCCTGGTCACCCTATACACAACCACACCTTACAGGTGCGATGGCCCCTCTCACCTGACAGCAGAGAAGGTCCAGCCTGGTGAGACCTGACAGTGCTGGAGTGAGCAGCTCCTGGGGTGCGCCCCACTGAGAGTCCTCGTCTGACTCTACCTCTGCGCCTGCATCTGCCGCTGCTGTGTGTGCTGTCGCAAACCGCACGTTTTTGAACCTCAAGTTCCTCAGTGATGTCAGGTGTTCCAGGGGCAGGGAGACATTGTTGTTGCCAGCACTGTAGTGCATCGTCACTGAGATGCTGTCAAGCTTAGCTTCTGCAGCATGTGCCTGAAGCCAAATTGACAGGGACGCAGCCTCATATTCTTTGCATTTTGGAACGCCAATAGCTGTGATGCTCATGGCTGCTGCTTTGCGCCACAGGGAGCAGACACGCGAGCAGGACAGCAGGAGGTCCCTGAGGTCCACGTGCTGCAGGACTTTGCTCAACACCTCCACTGGGAGCACAGTAATGCCGCATCCAGCCTGCGAGGGCACCAAGAGGCTGGATTCAGCTACATTCACACACCAATCGAGCATGACATGGACAAGGAGCAGTGTCGGTACTCAGCAGATCTAGAGCGGATCTATCATCGGCAGACGAACACAGCTGGCCACCAGGCTGTCGCCAGTGGTTTCGACTTGAACTACACGACCAGTTGATGCAACTGCGACTTACCTGCGCTGCCATGGTGGTCTCCGGCACACGCCACTCCGACAGTCACTGGCAGTGATTCACTGCCCCAGTGAGTTCTGGTGGTGCGTAAGCACGAGTGATGGGGGGAGGAAGCTGTAACCGATAAGCATCAGAAACCTTGCAGGATCCGCTGCATTTTTTTCTATGCTGACACCACAAGTGACAACTGGTTTAGTCACTTCTGGACCGCAAGTTGGCAGTTGAAATCTGATGCCTCATCGCTGTACCCTACATGGGAAGGCAAAGCTTGTGTTGCTCTGCTTGACCACCAGCCCCAGCATTACCAACTTGGTAGCTTGGTAAGCTCCAAAACACAGATGTGTCTCAGACCCAAACTGCATGTGCGTGCTTCCGTGCCTACAGGCACATGCCAGCAACAACTGGTCAAGTGACTTGTCAACTGTCGCCCAGTCGAATCAATATGATATGAAAGTCAACAAACCTGCCCAACCCCAACTCAGCCATCCCTCTGCTGCTCACAGACCCAACAGCTGGGTCAACACCTAAACAGCATAGCCACCTGTAGCCACACGCAAAATGCACGCCGCCTGCTAGGCGTGGTGCGCTGCCGGCAGCTGCAGCTGCTGCAGCACAGCTGCCATGCTGACCTGCAGCTGAGCCACCTGCTGCTCCAAGCCCTCCACCCACTCCTCTAGCTCTGACTCGCGCTGCGCTGCGCTGCTGCTCGCCTGCGCTGCAGCCCTCAGCAGGGACTTGACTGCAGCAGATTTGCCCTCGCCCGTGTCCATGTAGTTGGCAGCTGACTCCAGGACCAGCGAGGGGATCTGACGCCAGACGTCAGGGGGGCTTCCTGCAGGGGCCTGGGGGCAACGCAAGGCAGCAAGACAAGACAAAAGATGTGGTTGGCTGACCCATCAACCAGTGATGGCCAAGCAGACAGGGCCACGCCAGGCAAAAGTGACACACTAAGGGACAAGCTGCATTGATTAGCAACAATACAGAATCAACAGCATTGAACAACGTGTGGCTAGCGGATGATGGCAACCGCCTGGTAAAATTTGGTCGCCTGCCAGCCAGCTTCGACAACCCCAACTGCCAGCGTCTCACTGAGGTTCACTGCACATGCAGCCCGCCTAAAGTCGTGTGTCTGCTTTGCTGAATGACGCCAGGACACCAAGTTCGCACCTTGTTTGTGGCGTGGACGTCAAACACAACGTCGCCATGCTGGAAATTCACCACTACCCCAATGTACAGCTGGGTGAGCTGCCGACAGGACACCAGCTGCACTGCCGGCCCTAGCTGGATTGGATCCATGAGTGCCAAGCAAAGCTCCTGCAGCCCTGTCAGTGTGGCAATGGCCCTGTACACTTCTGTGGTCATGGCAACATCAATAGTACACATGCTGAGGGATGTAAGTGCGCTCAAGCCTGTCAGGCAGCACAGGCTGGCTGCCCAATGCTCTGGCTGTATCTGTGCAATTTCATCCCCGCCCTGATTATCAATGCGCAGGTGTTCAAGCCCGGGGCAGCAGTCAACAACCCTTTGCATTGTTTCTGTTTCCTGCAGCCACTCAATGTACACTGCAAGGGATGCAAGCTTGGGCAGGCGCAGGTCATCAGGGAACACGTCCAAGGCGTGCTCTGGGCCGAGGGAGGAAACCAGCTCGAGGTGTGTAAGCTGCGGGGAGGCTGTGAGAGCTGCAAAGTCTGCTGGCAGCTCCAAGACTCCGTCGCTGCACGATGGCATCTCCAGGTGCTCGAGCTTGGTCAATGCTGTCAGCACAGAGAGGCTCTCGCCACCATTGCCTGTTGACAGGTCGGGCAAGTGAGGGATTGACAGACGGACATGGTCAGTCCTTGGCAGGGGGTAAATCAGCAAAGCAAAGCAGCCATGCAGCTTGGCTCACGCACAAGACAATCTTGCACCTGGAGCAAATTGGCGCCGGCAGTGCAGCATCTGTCACTAATTGAGCAGGTGCCTTTGAATGGATACATATAAATGTCACAGCAAACAGGTGTGTAAAGGCCATGGGTGTAGCAGTTTATGACGCTTTGAATAAAAACACGCACAACTCACAACCCCCGTGCTCACCTGTGGTGAATGGGCAAGAGCTCAAGGCAAGCTTGCGCAGGACAAGGAATGCCGGGAGTGCGTCCACATGGAAGGAGCAGGGGTAAGGGGACCCTCCTTCTATCTCCAGTTCCTGCAGTGCTGTGAGCCTGCACAGGCCTGGTGTGTTGCTGGGGCTGTGGGCAGGCACATGGCAGGGCAGGCCGCATGGCACAGGAAGGAACAGGGGCTGTTAGCGTCTGACTGTTCCGCAGCGTAAGTGTTCACCTGATGATGGCAGGTCTACAGATGGCTGTCTGGTAGCAGCCATTTCAGGTTGCTTGCAAAGCATGCCATGCGGCAAGCATGTGAGCACATATGCTGGGTGATGTGCGCTAAGAACAGCTAGTCTACCTTGGGACCAAGGGCATCCTTAGATGCCATGCGAGTGGCACCTCAAGTCAGGCAGCTGCTGAGGTGACACACCATGCCTTGGTCACACCTGAATTACACACTGTTTACAGCAATGCGCTAGAAACACGGGATACTTCAACAAGATACCTGAAGTGGAACTCCTGACCATTGTTGCCAACGCCAAAGACGACCGCTGTAGGGCCAACATCAACTTCAAATTTTAGCCGTGTCAGGCCGCACGGCAGCTCTTTGAAGGAAGCCTGAGTGACACTCTTGCTGATCCCAGTCAGCTCCAGCTCCTGCAGGCAGGTCAGCTTGCTGAGGTGTACCAGGGCTGTGTCGTGTGCTGCTGCTTTACTAAGGTGCAGGGCTGTGAGGTGTGTGAAGTCAGGTATCGCCTGGTGCAGCAGCGCGACGTTGTTGAAGCCTCCCAAGGCCGCACCAGCTGCTGCAGAGGGTCCACGCAGCTTCACTGCCAGGTGCTGCAGCCCTGTGAGACGATGCAGCCCCTTGAGCGACACCTGAAAGGCAGTACAGAAGGGGTGGTACTCAAACAACGTTCATGATGGCTGAGGGTGGTGTCGGACAGACAGTAGGTGAACAAGCAGGTGGACAAAGCGAGAGTCCATTAGAAAATAAAATTGGAAAAAAAGAGTCCCCTAGAGCAATGTGGGAGAACGACCTTGGGTGCCGTCCCCGTCATGCTCAATCATGCTTGGCTGCTGTCAGCTACAAGATTGTTGCCAACTTGCTGCTGACAGTGCTGCAGGCTGGTAGCACCAGCCTGCAGTGGGGTACCCGGTGCAGCTCTGGCGGCCCTGGCAGACACCTTATGTTGCCTTGGGAAGCAGTGAGAAGGTTCAAGTTGATAGCAGCTACATCCTCCCTGAACGCACAGCAAGCCTCAAGCATAGAGTTATCAACATGAACCATCATAGAAGGGGGTTCTGACCAGCCAGCCGTCAGTCTGAGTGCAACTTTCCAGTCTCCCACAAAGTTGAAAGTCTGCCCCTTACCCGGCAGTCCAGGAGGTCCAGCCTGGTGAGGCCTGGGAGTGCTGGCATGAGAATGGCATAGCCGGCATCCCCTTCTGCATCTGCCTGTGCCGCTGCACCTGCTCTTCTGGCCTCCACACCCATCAGCTTCAAGGTCCGTAGTGCTGTGAGTTGGTGCATGGGCAGGATGAGGTTGCTGTCATCTTCGTCGCTGTCGTACCCTTCTTGCACTGAGATGCTGTCAAGCTTGACTTCTGCTGCATGTGTCGACAGCCAGGCTGACAGGGACGTGGCTTTGGTATCGTTGCATTGAGGAACATTGACTGATGTGATGCTCATGGCTGCTGCTTTGCGCCAAAGGGAGCAGACCAGCGAGCAGGACAGCAGGCGGTCCCTGAGGTGCACGTGCTGCAGGACTTTGCTCAGCACCTCCACAAGCAGCACACTGTTGATGCCACATCCAGCCTGCAGTAACGTAAGATAGACGTGAGGACATACAGCTGTACGGTTGCAGGCACAGAGCAGCAGTAACGTGCAATTGCTGCTGCTGCAAGCCAGCAGGCAGCAGTTGCTCCCGCTGCCGTTCTTGATGACCAAGTCAAAAGTTGCGCGGAGCATTCCGTCACAACTCACTTGAGCTGTCATGATGCGCTCACGAGGTGCTGCGAGCGTCCGGGCGCTGTCCAAGGTATCACTTCCGCAAGATGATGACGTAGCGCGACCGTCCTGGACTGCGCAAAGCATAGAAGTTGCAGGATGCAAACGCACAGCACCAGCTTTCAGGACCACAAGTTGACCTGGTCACACTTCCACCCACCGGTTACCGGTACTGCCGCGTTGACTGGCAACCAAGTTGTTCACACCACCGACAGTCCCACTGGCTAACTCAGTATTATGCTGTGGCTTTTCTCAGACAAGGGATGTGTCTTCTAGGCGGTGTGCATCCCATCATGGCATGCCATGCCATGCCATGGCACAATCATGATGGGCATCATTGTGTGAGGAATGTGTGTCGTCGCAGTGGGATGTTTCATGACATCGTGCACGTAATTGAACGTTGATTGTTTCTGCCAGCCGCTGACTGAAGTCAGAATCATTGAGAAGGGTGTCACAAGCAGCATGGGATGAGGCGCCGGCGGGGTGGCATATGCCAGGCTGGATGGCATGTGCCACCAGCACAGTGACTTTTGCTGATATCGGACAGCAAGCAACCGACAGGTCACACTTTGAACCAATAACCATGGTTGATACTGCAAAAGACGACCGGGTTTGTTTCCATGACATCTTGCGGTCAGCTAAAAGTTGGGGCACGTGCACTGCATTTGCTTCCAAACCATATTTGCGGTCACTGTCTTCTCTAATCTGAAATTCGCTGTTGGATGGCATATCAAACTTGACGTTCATCAGCTTGCAGCCTTGTGCAGCCTTACACGCACGTGGCCAGTCTTGTGCAGGGTAGCAATCCATTCCTTGGCGGCTGAACCCCGTCGTCACTTACAGCAGCACTTGAAAACAGTCACATGCATCACAAACAGTTAGGCCTGCAGACAAACACTGTCACTGCGTTTCAGGCGCTGGACCAAGTCCATGGACTTGCTATAATGGATCGATACCTTTAGGTAGAGATCATTCGGCACATGTACTCTTGGGAGAAGTTACTTGCAATAGCCCAGCACTGAATCACTGCTTCCACTGCATGACTGACCGACACATACAGCCAGCTAGCGGTACTGCACACCCTAGAACTCAATCACCATGACCGTCATGGCTGTGGTGTTGTATTTTTGTTCAATCCCAATGACCAGTTGGCAGTTGGCAATACTGATAAGCAGGCATCTGAACCTGGCTGCTACCCTACTGGTACCTGACATAGACAGGCAACACGTGTGCTGCTCTGAGACTGCCAACCCAGGTTGGGGCTATTACTGTGTTGCTAGTTACGATAACAGGCCTCCAGAACACATAAGTGTTCTCCAACACAGATAAGCCCGAATCCAACATGCCTGTGCATATCCAATCAACATGCCTGTGCGTGTCCAATCAATAACTGGTCAACTGACATGTCAACTTCCCACCCCAACAAAAAACATCCCACCCAGTACGACAAAACCATATCCCAGTTCCACACTACTGCCCCCTCCGCTGCTCACAGAAGAGCAAAATCTGGGTCCACTACCAACCCCTTGTCAAGGAGGTGCCCAGCACCCACACCACAAACAGCATGGAGTTGCACCCGCACACCTCCTTACAGCACGCAGCGGCTGCATGCTGTCAAGCAACAGCGCACACCCGACCAGCAGAAGCCAGCCGCCCCAACAAAGGGGCAGAACAGACACACAAACAAGACAAAGCCCACCCTGACAGCCGCACCAAGCCACAGCAACGGCGCCACTGCCCTACGCCCATTCCCCACACTCAAGCCGGCCAAATCATCCGCGCTGTCCAGCACCCTGCGCAAACGTCCCATTCTGTCAGGCACGGTGGACTGCCGGCATCTGCAGCTGCCGCAGGACCGCTGCCATGCTGGCCTGCAGCTGGGCCACCTGCTGCTCCAAGCCCTCCACCCGGTCCTCAAGCTCTGACTCGCGCTGCGCTGCGCTGCTGCTCGCCTGCGCTGCTGCCCTCAGCAGGGACATGACTGCATCGAACTTGCCGTCCCCTGTCTCCATGTAGTTGGCAGCTGACTCCAGGACCAGTGACGGGATCTGACGCCAGACGTCAGGGGGGCTGCCTGCAGTGGCCTGTGGGCAACGCAAGGCAGCAAGACGCACAGTGGTAATGCTTCGGGATCTGCTGCTAGTATTGCCCGTGCTGATAGGTTGTGCCGTTTTTGTCATCAGGGGGTAGGCGACGAGATGCACATGATTGCTGAATGTGAAGCTTATGATGTGTTGAGGCGCTCGCATGCTGCTCTTTTTGCTGACTTTGGTGGTTGGATGGAATTCCCATGCAATGTGTCTGCAGCCCAACTGCGGTCCTTCATGCACCAGCCTGCCCGTCGTGTTGGTGTTTTCTGCGTGAGTGTGGCCAACGCCGGTGGACCAACCCCCCGTTGGAGGTCCTGTTTGCAGACGGGCTGTCAGCTGAGGAAGCTGATACCCTCTTGGGTGTTGATGAGGATGGGTTGGCCCCTGATGCTTCCGATATGTTCGTCAGTGCATTCTCAGATGAGTTCTACGATGTCTATTCAGATGCGTTCTATGATGCCGATACCCCATGAGCCTCGTTGGCTCCCTACGGGGTGTTCAGGCTCAGCCTGAACCATGTAACAGTAACAGTAACAGTAAAGTATTCAACCTTGCAGCGAGGGTCCAGCACAGAGAACTTGGCGTCAGTGGCCCCAAGACAAAGTGAAACAGCCCAGCGGCAAACGAGCCACGTCAAATGCTATGTTGGCATTTGATAGATCATCCAGTGCCAGTGTCTGGCTCAGCCTTGGAGATCACTGCAGCCCAACAAGGACCCGGCATCTCACTGTCTCCATCTGCATGCGCGCAAGCACAACGAAAATCATCTTACCTTGTTTGTGGCATTGACTCCAAATTCACCGTCGTAACCAGCCACAACATCTAGCTCCAGCTTTTTCAGCTGCCGACAGGACGTCAGCTGTACTGCCGGCCCTAGCTGGTTGGGATCGATGGATTCCAAGCGAAGCTCCTGCAGCCCTGTCAGTGTGGCAATGGCCTTGTACACTTCTGTGGTCACGGCAACCTCCAAGACATCCATGCTGAGGCATGTAAGTGCGCTCAAACCTGTCAGGCAGCCCAGGCTGGCTGCCCAGCGCTCTGGCGGGACTTGTACGATCTCATCATCAACATGACCATTAACGTGCAGCTCTTCAAGCCCAGGGCAGCAGTCAACAACCCTCTGGATTGTGGCTGTCTCCTGCAGCCACTTGATGTACACTGTGAGGGACGCAAGCTTGGGCAGGCGCAGGCCATCGCGGAACACGTCCACGGCGCGCTCTGGGCCGAGGCAGTCACTCAGCTTGAGGTGTGTCAGCTGTGGGGATGCTGTGAGGGCGGCATAGTCTGCCGGGAACACGATGACATCACCGCTGCCCCATGACACCCCCAGATGCTCAAGGTTGGTCAGTGCTGTTAGCACAGACAGGGTTTCGTCACCATTGCCTGTTGACAGGTTGAGCAAGCAAGGGAAAGGGGCAACAAAGTTGCAGGTCATGGCAGGGGTGAAGGAAGTCGTGCAGCTTGGCTTGCACAATCTTGCATCTTGAATTTGGTAGTGCAGCATGCGTCACAATGTCAGCAAGCAAATCTAGACAGACATGTTGGCCCATGTGCTCGCAGCTTACAAAGCTCCCAAACACGCACCCAAACCTCACAAGTCCCCTGCCCACCTGCAGTGAATGGGCAAGAACTCAGGGCGAGCTTGCGCAAAGCAGGGAATGCCGGGATTGTGCTGACATGGAAGGAGCAGCGATCAAACTTCCCTTGTATCTCCAGCTCCTGCAGTGCTGTGAGCCGGCACAGGCCTGGTGTGCTGCTGGGCTGTCGGCAGGGCGCATGGCAGGGCACGGCAGGGCGCATGGCACAGGAACGCACAGGGGCGGGTAGCATGCAAGTAATCATTCCTAACAAACTTGACAAAGTCAGGTCCATTGTACGGCTGTCCAGCACAAGCACGCCAGCACATTTGCTTGCTGGTGTGTGCTGAGAACATCACATCACAAAACTTACTGAGGTTTTGGTTCTCTGCAGAAGCAGAGAACCAAAACCACGCATGGTGCTGGCAGAAGAGTGACGATGATGCAGAAGCCGCAGCAAGCTACAGCAGGTGGCCGTGAGTGCTATAGCTGCTGTGGCTGCTGGGATGACACAACACTCCCTAGTCCCGTCATTCAAGCCATAGTGCAAAAGCTGCACAGCATTGTGCAAAACGGAACGAAATGCTTCACCAAATACCTGAAGTGTAACTCTGGGCTGTTGTCCACATCAGGACTGACATCAACTGCGACTTGAAGCCGTGTCAGGCTGCACGGCAGCTCTCTGAAAGAGGCCTGAGTGACGCTCCTGCCTACCCAAGTCAGCTCCAGCTCCTGCAGGCAGGTCAGCTTGCTGAGGTGCACTAGGGCCATGCCTGATGCTGCCCAGGCAGCCAAGTGCAGGGCTGTCAGATGTGTGAGGATGGGGATGGCCTGGCACAGCAGTGCCCTGTTGTCGAAGCCTTCCTGGCCCTCACCAGCTGCTGCAGGAGGTTTGAAAATGGATACTGCTAAGTGCTGCAGCCCTGTGAGACGATACAGGCCCTTGAGCCACACCTGCAGGACAGTGCAGCAGAATTGGCATGCGAAACGGTCATGATGGTTGTGATGAATAATGGTTGTGATGGACAGTTCCAGGCGGACAAAGCACTGGATGTGCCGCTTGTCACATCGTCGCAACATAGAGATACGCCTTTGGGTCTTATTGTGCTCATTCTGTGCCTTGAAGGCATGCTTGCCTACTGTCGAGATGGCTGCTGTCAGACATTATGGTAACTGCTGGTACTGCCCAGTGTGCTGAACTCTTGCAGGAAACAGTTGGCCTTGCCGCACAGGCAAGCTCAAAAACAACCTACAAGTCCCAACATGCACAGTAAGCCTTATGCATATGCTGATCAGTGCGCAGGGTGTCCTTAGCGCATGGCCACACCCCTGCCGCGTGCAGTGAGACTGCTGCACCCATGAGTCGATAGTGTAGGTGGTGTCCACCAACCAGCTGTCAAGACTGCGCTTTTGTTCCAACAAAAGAGGTTACAATCGTATTATCCCCCCACCTTGCAGTCCAGGAGGTCCAGCCTGGTGAGGCTTGGCAGTGGTGGAGTGAGAATAGCATGGGCAGCGTCCCATCCTGCACCTGCCTCTGCCCCTGCTTCTGCATCTGCTGCCCTAGCCTCAACACTTCGAAGCTTCAAGGTCCGAAGCGCTGTGAGTTGTTGCAGGGGCAGGACAAGGCTGCTGGGGCCCTCCCAAATTTCGCTTCTCACTGAGATGCTGTCCAGCTTGAGGTCTGCAGCGTGGGACGATAGCTAGCCTGACAAGGACGTAGCTTTAGTTGGTCTGCACTGAGGAACATCGACAGACATGATGGCCATGGCTACTGCTTTGCGCCACAGGGGGCAGACGAGCGAGCAAGACAGCAGCCGGTCCCTGAGGTCCACGTGCTGCAGGACTTTGCTCAACACCTCCACATGCAGCACACTGTTGATGCCATCTCCAGCCTGCAGTCATATCATACAGTTCGTTAGTCAGTACAGCTGCACACGGATGTGTGGCTGCAGCCACCGAGCAGCAGGCATGGGCAGAACAGCAGATCAAGACAGCAGTTGGGCCCGCTGCCATTTGGTGCCGGAGTGGTGCAGGGGGGGAATGTGGAATTGAAGCACTTGTCATGACTCACTTGCCCTGCCATGTCGTCCCGCTACAGGTCTTGTCAGCGTTCCGGCACTTTCCAAGGTACAGTCACCACTCTCGTAGGTAAGATGGAGGGAGCAATTGGAGATCTTGACGACGGTTCAGCAACGCATGTGGTGTCAGTTGCACACAATCGAAATCCAATCAGATCCTGTCCTGCCGCGGCCCTTGCTCACACTATCACCCGTGTCCTGAATTTTGACCCGTTGACCCGGGGACAACAGGCAACAAGGCTATCCGCTACTATCCGTTGCCTCACCTCACACGCGCCATATCAGAGATTATTCTGATAAGTATTCTGCGATTGCTTCAGGGTCAAGCAGCGATTGTGTTTGCCCTGACCCCAATCACCAAGGTCGTGCAAATTTTGGCCACGACCATGTGGTGTTGCTTGTAATAAGATCGCAGAGGCTGAAGCTGCCGTGTCTGTCAACGAAAAGAAGTAGTAAGTGATGCATATGCATGTGCAGCTGAAGCTAAACGAGCTTCGGGGCCCCCAAACCCTTGGCTCACTGTGACCTGAAGGTGCCTGGCCAGTTGCTGTCCTCCTGCTGGGCTGGATGTTGCATCAAAGCTCCACTGTGATCATCGGTGCTGGGCCAGGCTGGCTGTTCCTCCTGCTGAGCTGGGCTGGGCTGATGTCAACAATAGCAACACTCTGCCTGCAAAAGCACAAGGAACATACCTGCAGAACAGCGCAGCAACAAGATGTCAGCACAGCAAAGGAGAGGGGGGTCGACCCCTGCTCCAGTGCTGGCTTATGACACCCTGTTGCTGGCCCTTCTCCAACGTGTGACCTTGTGTGACTGGCACCTGTTTCAAACACTTGCAGCTGTCGCACACGTGACCCGATCAAGTGAGATATTGAGGAAGTGAAAGAACAAAGAGACAGGATAGTCACATGTCCAATGGTCTGTGCTGGATATTCAATACTGCCAGGCTATCACAATGCCTTGCTGTTGCTGCTCTCAACCTCCCACCCTCCATCGTATCTCATGTGGTGTATATGTTGTATGTGCTGTTTTTGGGGTATGCTTATCAGCAGTGACGGTCTGTTGTAATTTCTTGTCGAAGTGAGAGCCTCGGCCAGTGTTTGTGCTAGTGTGTTGTTGTGCCACGACCATGTGGTGTTGCTTGGTGTGATGTTTCACCGGCATGAGTGCTTGCTTAAGAGAAGATATACGAATGCCTTCTTCCATATACTGTCTTGATCAGCGTCACTGAATGTTTACTGGCAACATGCGCAGCGAGCGTGAGGCTGGCCAGCCCATGGCCCATGGCCCACGATGGGGGGGGGGGGGCTGAAGTGTGTTGATACCGTACATCACATGCCTCCAACACAGCCTGAAAAACGCTATGCCAAGACACAGGCATGTGCGTGTCCAAGCAACAACGGTCAATTGACATTCAACTGCAAGCCCAGTCACGCCAACATCACAGTCAACACAACTGGACAAAACCCAACGGCAACTTTCCCGCCGCTGCCCACAGAACCAACAGCTGAGTCAACAACCAACCAGAACAGCCACACGCATCATCAACACCCCCTTGTAGGCACCGCTGGCAGCTGCAGGTGCTGCAGGACAGCTGCCATGCTGGCCTGCAGCTGAGCCACCTGCTGCTCCAAGCCCTCCACCCTCTGCTCCAGCGCGGACTCCCGCTGCGCTGCATGGCTGCTGGCCTGCGCTGCTGCCCTCAGCAGGGACTTGACCGCAGCTGACTTGCCCTCGCCTGTCTCCATGTAATTGGCAGCCGACTCCAAGACCAGTGACGGGATCTGACGCCAGACATCAGGGGGGCTGCCTGCGGGCGCCTGTGTGCAACGCAAGGCAGCAAGACGTACAATGGTGGGTTGTTGAACCAACCACCTTGCAGTGATCCAGCAGACAGGACTTGGGGTCAGAGGCCTCAAGACAAAGTCAAACAGTGTATGGTACCCAAAGAACTGCAGTCACGCTGATCAAAGGAAGCAATGAGGACGTGTTTGGCGCTGAACACCGCCCGGCGGCGAACAGGCCACGTAAAATGGCGATGTAAGGAATTACAGGTCAACAATTTTCACATGCCAGTGTCCGACTGATGTCCTCTGCACGTGCAGCCCACCAGGCATCCGGTGTCTCACTGCTTCCAATTGAATGCACGCAAGCGCAAAATGAAACATCTTACCTTGTTTGTGGCATTGACACAAAATTCGCGGTCATCTTGGGTATTGGCCAGGACATCTATCTCCAGTTTAGTCAGCTGCCGACAGGACACCAGCTGCACTGCCGGCCCTAGCTGGTTTGGATCCATGTATTCCAAGCACAGCTCTCGCAGCCCTGTCAGTGCAGCAATGGCCCTGTACACTTCTGTGGTCATGGCAACATCCATAGCAAACATGCTGAGGCATGTAAGTGCGCTCAACCCTGTCAGGCAGTCCAGGCTGCCTGCCCAACGCTCTGGCTGTATCTGTGCAATGTCGTCCCCGCCCTGGTTATCAAAGCGCAGGTGTTCAAGCCCGGGGCAGCAGTCAACAACCCTCTGAATTATTTCTTTATCCTGCAACCAGTCAATGTACACTGCAAGGGATGCAAGCTTGGGCAGGCGCAGGTCATCACGGAACACATCCAAGGCGTGCTCTGGGCCGAGGCAGTCACTCAGCTTGAGGTGTGTCAGCTGCAGGGATGCTGTGAGGGCCGCATAGTCTGCCTAGAACACGATGACACCTTCGCTGCCCCATGGCAACTCCAGGTGCTCGAGCTTTTTCAGCGCTGTCAGCACAGAGAGGGTCTTGTCACCGTTGCCTGTTGACAGATTGAGCAAGTGAGGGAAGCAGACACCATAATGTTGGCTCATGCCAGGGGATAGATGAAATTGTGCAGCTTCGCTCGCGCACAACGTTCCATCTTCGTCTGAGAGCCAGCAGTTCAGACGCGCATACATGGCCCTTGAGCATGCGAATGTGATTGCAGCATAGCCAGCTCACAAGGACGCCCAACAATTCACAAATCCCGTGCCCACCTGCAGCTAATGGGCAAATGCTCAGGACCAGCTTGCGCAAGGCAGGGAAGGCTGGGAGTGCGCCGACATGGAAGGAGCAGCGGAGAGGTGACCCTCCTTGTACCTCCAGCTCCTGCAGCGCCGTGAGCTGGCACAGGCCTGGTGTGCTGCTGGGGCTGTGGGCAGGCGCATGGCAGGAGAAGGCACAGGGCGGGTAGCAAAATAGTAAGTGGACCGCAATGCAAGTGGACAAATGGCGCAACTTTTGATCACATGGTTGTCCAGAACCAGTGCAGGCTGCCTGCACAAGCTCGCCAGCACACATGCTTGGTGGTGTCTGCTAAGAGAGCAAACCACGAAGTTATTGAGCTTCTATGTGTCTGCAGAAGCGGGAGCAGCCATAGCAAGCGACAGCGGGCATTGTGAGTAATGGAGCTGCTGGGATCAAAACACTCCCAAGTCCCCATATCAAACAATAGTGCAACATGTACAGCATTGCGCCAAAGGTAAGGGATGCTTCATCAAAATACCTGAAGTGTAACTCTGGGCCGTCATTGTCCACATCAGATTTAATATCGACGGCAAATTGAAGCCGTGTGAGGCTGCACGGCAGCTCTCTAAAAGAGGCCTGAGTGACGCTCTCGCCTATGTCAGTCAGCTCCAGCTCCTGCAGGCAGGTCAGCTTGCTGAGGTGCAGCAGAACTGGGTCTGATACTGCCTTGTCAGCCAAGTGCAGGGCTGTCAGATGTGCGAGGATGGGGATGGCCTGGCACAGCAGTGCCCTGTTGTCGAAGCCTCCCTGGCCTTCACCAGCTGCTGCTGGGTGTGTGGACAGGCTTACTGCTAGGTGCTGGAGCCCTGTGGAATGCTGCAGGCCCTTGAGCCACACCTGCAGAACAGTGCAGCAGTTATGGCATGTAACACGGGCATGATGGTGTTGATGGACAGTACCAGGCGGACAAAGCACATGTGCCGCTTGTAACACAGTCACAACGTGGGAAGGTGCCTCTGATCGTGTTATGCTGCCTCGGTGCCTTGAAGACATTCTTGGCAGCTGTCGAGATGGCTGCTGTCAACATGGCTGCTGTCAGACATCATGGCAAGTGCTGGTACTGCCCAGGCTCTTGCACAGCTTCAGCCCACTCTTGCAAGAAACAGATGTCCTTGCCGCACAAGCGAGTTCGAATGCAGCCTGCATTCCCAAGATGCAAGCCTCACGAATAAGCCTCACGAATATGCTGATCACAGCACGGGATGTCCTCAGCCCATGGCCACAACCCTTTCACGTGCAGTTGTTGCTGCAATCACGAGACACTATTGTCTCCTGATTGGTATCTACCACCCACCCATCAAGGATGTGTGCTCACAAATTGGATGATGCCCCTCAATCGTATTATCCCCTCACCTTGCAGTCCAGGAGGTCCAGCCTCGTAAGGCTTGGCAGTGGTGGAGTGAGAATAGCATGGGCAGCGTCCCATCCTGCACCTGCCTCTGCCCCTGCGTCTGCATCTGCTGTCCTGGCCTCAACATTTTCAAGCTTCAAGGTCCGCAGTGCTGTGAGTTGTTGCATGGGCAGGACAAGGCTGCTGGCGACCAAATTCCCGCTGTCATCCATCACGGAAATGCTGTCAAGCTTGAGGTCTGCAGCGTGGGACGATAGCCAGCCTGAAAAGGACGTGGCTTTGGTTGGGCGGCACTGAGGAACATCTACTGACGTGATGGTCATGGCTGCTGCTTTGCGCCACAGGGGGCAGACGAGCGAGCAGGACAGCAGGCGGTCCCTGAGGTCCACGTGCTGCAGGACTTTGCTCAGCACTTCCACATGCAGCACACTGTTGATGCCACATCCAGCCTGCAGTAAATTCAGACATTCCTTTAGTTGAATCAGCTGCACACGGCTGCGTGGCTGCAGCCACCGAGCTGCAGGCATGGGCACAACAGTAGACCTAGCAGTTGGGCCCGCCGTTTGGTGCCAGAGTGGTGCAGCGGTCGAGAGTGGAGCTGAATCATTCGTCACACTCACGTGCCCTGCCATGATGTACCACTACAGGTCCTGTGAGCGTGCCGGCACTATCCAAGGTACAAGCAACACTCTCGTAAAGTGGGGGCAACTGGAGGGCCTGCCGACGTTTCAGCAACGCAAGTGGTGTCCGTTGCACTCGAACAACATCAGATCAGATCCTGGGCGGCCCTTGCTCACACTTATCACCCACGTGTCCTGATTTTGACCCAAGGACAACAGGCAACCAGGCCATGCCAACCGCACGAACCGTTGCCTCACCTCTTTTTGTGACAAAAAAAATCCAAATGGAAATTTTGATTGGGTCAAGCAGCGCTTGTGTCCTGACCCTGTTACCACTTGATCTTGAAGTCAATGTCATGGCCATGGCGTTGCTTGGTGTGATGTTGCACGGGCGTGAGTGCGTGCTTAAGCGAAGATGTAGACAACGCTTTGTGTGTCTGACAAACACTGTCGTGGCCAGCATCATTGGATTATCAGTTGGAAACATACGTGTGAGGCTGGCCAGCCATGGACTCCATGGAAGGGGGGGGGGGAGCACCCGGACTCCAATGGAGTGTGACGGTGATGTTAGTGGTTCACGGGTCACAAATCAGTGCAACAAACATACAAATGACACCAAACAAAAGGTGTGCCCATGTTCAAGGCTTCACAGGTGCAACAAACAACACGCACTGTAGCAGCCAGCACAGAAGGCGCAGGCTGCCACACAGCGAGGCCAGCTGCCGAAGAACACGCATACATCAACCAAGCCCACAAGCGGGTATGACAACCCAACACACTGCCAGCAGGCCCTTGCCTGGAAATTGCATGCTGTAAGCAAGGCACACCACACCAGCACATCACAGCTGCAATCACACAGCAGGTATGCGCGCTATCTGCG
Source organism: Desmodesmus armatus (assembly GCA_007449985.2). Classification (NCBI taxonomy): domain Eukaryota; kingdom Viridiplantae; phylum Chlorophyta; class Chlorophyceae; order Sphaeropleales; family Scenedesmaceae; genus Desmodesmus; species Desmodesmus armatus. The sequence goes on from VIIQ02000636.1 coordinate 177,023, forward strand.
GCACCTTGTCGTAAAAGTCATGTGCCGGCTTCAGCTTGGCCACGCCATCCAGAGAGATGCCTGCAAAGTCCAGTGCATCCACCACCCACTGCGGGACATCACCAGCTGGGTACATGCCTGCCACATAGCCTCTCACGAATTCAGGCAGCCGCTGCTCCTTGATGGCTGCACGCAGCCGCCGTGTCAGGGCCTGCAGGGGGCAGCAGCAAGCCAGGTAGCAGGTGCAGGGCCACAGATCAGCACACCAGCAGCTGCCTTCCATCCCAAAACGCATGAACAGCAGGTGGCAGGGATGCTGACACCACTACCAGGCAGGTTGACTGCACACCCACCACATCAGGTTTCTGAAGCATCATTTTGTTGTTGTTGAAGTGTCTTCAACAAAGTCCATAACAGTACAAACGTGAAAGCACCCGGTACTGGTTTTTACTAGCGTACCTACAGTCCTCCTGCATATCTTTGTAGTGTGCGGTATTTCTCAGCTGATTTGCACTCACATATCAACCCTAGTGAACCCTTATGGCTTCTGCCAGTGGGCACTGCTGGCGTTGGCGGCCTGACCCCAGTGCCACACCCACCTGCATATACGCCACGTTGTGGTAGGTGATGAGGACAGCTGGTGCTGCCACGCCCTGAGCCTTGATTGTGTGGTGCAGGTAGGAGCGGGTGTACTGCTGGCACACCATGCAGCTGCAGGTGTGGTCCACAGGCCGCATGTCCTTGGCAAACTTGTTATTCTTCAGCTTCATCACGCCTGCAGGAGGATGTGACACGGACAGTGTGACACCTGTGGTTGTGTAGCTCAAAGAGCTCTTGCCAGCCATACCATGCCATTGTCTGCAGACCCAGCTAGGCCACAAGCTGGCCACCTATGTGTGATAGACACAATGACGCTGACGCTTTGACACTGCTCCCAGAGCCCAAGAGATGCCACTGACATGTTCCAACCATTGGCAAAGACGGCCCTGCCACAGCGCCACCTCACTCCGCACATACACTGGCATGTTGCAATTGTCAGCGCCAACCCCCACCCACCTGAGTCCACTAGGGCAACTCCAAAGCGTGCAGTGCGTGTGGGGTACACCGAGTCATACATGTCTGCGCCCAGTGCTGAGCACACCACCACATCCAGTGGGTAGCCGATGCCCATCACGTAGCGAGGCTTGCCAGGGGGCAGGCCGGCAGCACACTGAGCCACCACCCTCCAGAACATGTCCTTGGTCTCACCCCCCGCCAGGCCACCGATGGCATAGCCTGGGGCGTTGCGCTCTATCAACTGCAAGGGCAATGAAGATGATGGGACAGCGTTGCAACATCAAAGACTGCAGCCTGCTAAGCTGACCCCTGCATCCACGACCTGTTCTTGATGAACTGCTGCAATATCCCAGCCCAGCGCAGCCCAGCCCAGCCCAGCCTAGCCCGGCCCAGGCCAGAAAGAGCCGCTCAGCCCCCCTGGTAACCCCCTCCCTCAAAGACAAAAAGAAAGAGCCGCTCAGCATCCTCACCTGCTGCATGCTTGTCTCCCTCAGCTGCACGTCAAAGCCCCCCTGCACGATGGGGAACAGGTTCTGCTTGTCGGGGCTCCTGTTGGCCTTCATGCAGCGGTCCAGCCAGCGGGTGGTGCGGTACGTCGCCTCCTCAAAGCGAGCCTGGTCTGGTGGCAGTGGTGGGTGGGAGCGTGGGTGGGTAAGAGATGCAGGACAGGATTGCAGGACAGTGATGCTTAGCCCGGCTCTGAGAGCGCATTACAACGTGTAGATGCTGCAGCCGCTGACGGTGCGGCCTCAGTGGTGAGAGGGTGACATGCTGGCCCCACACCTAGAGCCCAGGTCGATCGCACACCATGTCAGCTGAGCATGTGATGTTTCAGCGCACACTTCAAGAATGGAAGAATGCAATCCGTGCAGGAGCCATGCACAAGCGCACCTGTGTTTGTTGCCGGCACAACATCATCCAGCTGCATCATGATGTCAGCACCCAAGTTGTTCTGGATGGCGATGCTCTCCTCGGGTGTCAGCAGCATGCGGCTGCCATCCACTGGGGACTGGAAGGTCACACCCTCCTCTGTGATATCAGCCAAGTGCAGCAGTGACACCATCTGGAAGCCTCCCGAGTCTGTCAGCATGCCACGGGGCCAGTTGCTGAAGCCGTGCAGGCCACCCAGCGCTGCCACTGTCTCGCCACCGGGCCTGTTGCAGTACAGTACATGGCATTGCAGTGCGGTACAGTACTGTACAGTGCGATATGGTACTGTACAGTGCGATATGGTACTGTACAGTTGCAGTACAATGCGATAAGCTATGGTGCAGTACAGCATACTGCCAGGTTACATCCCCGGGATAGCCAGGGAGCTAGAGCAGGTGTGTAAGGCCACTTGTGTGTACTTGTCGTTTAGGTCGGGTGCACGGGTGACCGCAAGGACGCACACAGCCTACCAGGTGATACCTAGCTTGCATACTGTAGTGTCAGTCTTGCTAAAAAGCTGTACTCGTAGTTGCCACTACCAACCTGTTGGCGAGGTGGTAGGTGTTGCCCAGGATGACATGGCAGTCCAGCTCCTGCATCTGCTCACTCGTCAGACCCTTGACAGTGCCTGCAGGTGTGTGTGGCACAACAGGGTGCAGCGGAACATGCTGGGCCGGGCAGCTTGTCGCCCCGGTGCTCAGTGATGGATGCAGTAGGCCCAGTTTGGGCCTGCTGCTTGAAGCGCTGGTGGCTTCCTCATCGTCTGTCCAAAGCAGTGGATTGCTCAACGGTCATGCCAGCTGCTCACACGCCAAGCACAGCACAACACAGTGCAGCACGGCTAGATTCAGCAGACCCCAGCAAAGTGTCAACCGCCCCTCCAAATATAACTAGCCGTTCTCATCATACGGCCCTTCACCTTGTGTGCCAACAGGCATGAACATAGGGGTCTCAGCTGTGTAGTGAGGCAGCTTCATGGTGGCGGTGCGCGCCCGACACTGCTGCGCCAGCACCTGCAGACGAATGATGACAACAAGATGCCTGTCACTGCTGCTGTGACATGGTTCAAGAATGGCCTGGACGCCTGCTAGGGTGCGACATACCACCTGCATGCTGACACCATGGCATTTAGGCAGCAGTGGGTTCTCTGGGAAGGCAGCAATGGTTGCACCTGCAGCGACCATTTAGTACACAACCACCTGAGGGAGCCCATTGCTGCAGTATCTAGTTTGTTCCTGCAGGTCATGCTGCTGATTGACGACCTGTGCTTGATGGTGATGGTGCCCGGCACACCTGGAACTCCAAAGCTGGCGACTTCGAGTGAGGCAGGCTGGGGTCTGGTGCAGCTTGCTGGCTGGCTGCTGTTGCCCTGCACACAAAGCAACGCAGGCTGTGTCATGTCCAATCTCTCCTACATCAGAGTCACGTATGTTGCTGGTCGGAAGAATGGGTGTGTGAGGGAGTGCGGCCTGGCAGCTGCTGCGGCACTCACATTGTGCGGGGCCGGAGCCGCCTGGAACTGCTGCAGGTGCGCAGTTGAGACAGCCAGGACAGCCCAGAGCGTATGTGCGGCTGCAGACAGGCTGCTGTGGCTGCAGGGTTGTTCAGTTGCACAGCAGCCACCAAGGTCATGCCCCTGCTCACTGGCGGCCTGTGCTACTGCCGCCAGTGCTGCACCTGCTGTTGATGGCTGCGTGCTGCCAGCATGCTGTGGGTTGACAGAAACCTGATATCCTGGTACAGTAAGTGCAACGTTTCTCTTTGACTGGCTCTACACTGTCGCTTACTTCCTGCAGGCAGAGAGGGTGGAGAGGCCTCAGGGGGGGTGTCTAGGGAGAGAGGGTCAAGGCTGGTGTGTGCGGTCTCAAAGTTTGGTGTGTTGTGGCTGCGGCTGAAAAGGGGAGGACTTGCATCATGTTGGGATAGCTTCTGTTGTGCTTATGTAACCCGAGTCAGTTGCTGTAGATCACCCACTTGAACGGCAGACTTGGACGGCCAAACAAGCTGACTGCTGTACTTATATTGTTTCAGTGCTCTGAATCCTCAACAGAAATAATACGTTGCGTTGCTGCGACGCTCCAGTCAGCTGTGGTGTGGCAGTAGATCATTGTGGATGTATCCGCCATCGCAGCCTCAAGCGCGCTGAGCCTCCTCATGCTGTATAGAACTTGTGCCTGCAGCAGACACAGAACCCGCTGACAACACAGGGCACCTTCAGAGCCACCCAGCAGAAAACATGGTATGAGGTATCTTGGTTGGAGTCTGTTTTGTAGTGTCTTCACAGGGCCCACGACTGGTGCTGAAGCTGGGTTCTGCTGGATGTGCAGGGTGCAGCCTGCTGCCGCTGTGTCCAGCCAGCATCTGTGCAGCCACGCAAGACGTACAACTCGCTGATTCCCCAGCTGTTTGATGTCGTGCCAATCAAGACAGATGACCCGATTGACTCCACCATGCGGCGCAAGATACAAAAGCTGCAGGAGTACTTGCAGAACAACCCAGCAAAAGTGCCCAAGGTCAGCAGCACAGCAGGACAGGTTTCACGCTCACTCACAGAGTATGGGTGTGGGGAGAGTGTTGGCAGGACTCCAGTTGGCATGGCAGCGTGAGGTAGCACAGGGGGCCACATACCCTTGCGGTGCAGCCCCCGCGGGCTAGCAGCAGTCACAGCCGAGCATCCAAAATAGCAGCTGTCTGTGCTGACATCATCCCGTGACACACTGCCACACACTTTGCTGGGCTGCAGGCTTCTCGGCGCCTGATGCGCAGGATCAGGGCAACTCTGCGGAAGCCCGGCGACAACCTAGGGCATGTCAAAGTTGCAGTGCACACCTATGCGTACCTACTGGCGATGTCAGCAGATGAGAACAGCAGCTATGGACCCACCTTCTTCTCCAAGGAGCTCCTTACAGGCCCAGATGCTGTGGTAGGTGCTTTGCTGTCTGGATGAATGTTCCCGCCAGTGCAGGTCTGGCTGATGTTCTTGATATTGTGTGCTTGTCAGCGCTGTCAGGCAGGGAGATACCAGCACACACAGCCAGCATGCTCCACGCGGCAGTATGTGTCTTCCAGTTGTGGCAGAGTTGCTGCGACTGGATGTGCGCTGGGACACACAAGTCACATGTGCACCCCAGTGAGTGTGCTGAGGCTTGAACTCGAGTGCCGGCTGCTTGGCTGCCCTTGTTCCTGCATGCAGGTGCCGCTGTTGCTGAAGGACATGCACATTGAGATGCGCACCCTGGGTGCTGAGCTGCTGGCCGTCTTCACCAGGGTGCAGTCCCCAGTAGACAGCAAACTGGACTCCATACAAGCACACGTGCCACAGGTGCGCATGAGACAACACTTTCAACGGTTTGCTCTGCATCTGTGCATCTCGTGCCAGTCCTTTCCTTGGAGGTGCTGCATGCGCCGCCTGCATCCGCCTTGGAAGTGCTTCGAGGAGGGGGATCCTTCCCAACGCTGGACAGCAGCAGACTGGCCCTCCAGTTCAGTTTCAGGAACAGCAGCAGACTGCAGCTGATGTGGGGTAGGGATACCAAGCCGCTCAGTGCATGTGTACATAATGTTTCGTGGCTGCAGGTGTGCCGAGTGGCTCAAGGGGCACTGCGGTCTGACCGCAAGGAGCAGAAGCTACAGCAAACCGCAGAGCGGCGGCGCGCAGGGGACAAGCTGGCTGTGCCTGACCCCATCTATCTCATCGGGCGCAGGTAGGCTGTGATCGTGTTTGCGCACCGCAATAGGCCTTGCGCATGAACCTGCCCGTCATCACCTGCAATCGCTTTGAGGACTATGGGCATGTTGCGCAATGTGGTGTTGAGGGCACTGTGACTCAGCGCCATGGAGTGGTGCCAGCATACAGCGGTGAATGCTCACCTCAGCCATCCATGTGTTGTTGGGGTCTGCCTCTGCCAAGCTCAAGTCAACCTGCAGCAGCAGTAAAACCACTCCCACATCGTATGTATTCAACACGTGGATGTGCGCAGGGACCCTGCTCATGTGGCGGCCCTGGAGGTGTCTTGCTTGCACTGCCTGAAGGAGGTGGTGGTACTGTGCAGGTGGGTGGGCAGCACACTTGCTAGCAAGCAAGTGGTCAAACACACATGTCTGCGCCACACAATAATGGAAAACCTGCTGGGGTAATGCCTGCTGTTGATGTCTGCTGCTTCTGACAGCAACTGCAGTTGTGAGTGCTCATCAAGTGGGACTCTCAGCACAGCATGGCCTCACTGCTACGCAGGCATTGCTTTCAAGTCATGCCTGTGTCAAAATTTTGTCAGAGCTGTTCGCCATGCTGCATGAATACTGCTCGCTGTGCTGGGGGGCCCCCTGCAGGAAGAACAATATGGTGCCAGCACAGATCCATGAGATCCAGGCAGTCATGCTGGACAACTTGACAGTCAGCAGAGGTGCGGGTGAGATTTCAGCAGATCGATGATGCCAACAACATGACTTTGGGTAAAACTCTGGGTATGGTTTGTTGTTGGGTGGTTGCTCACTGCAGCAGTCCTGCCAGGCACACTGATGGCTGCATGTTCAAGCACATGTCCATGTGTACTTTGCTTGCTCCGTTACATCCCTGCAACAGGTGGCGCTCAGCAGTAGACACCACTGATGTGGCACACAATGATTGGTGGCTGTGCAGGTGCCCAGTCAGCAGGCGGTGCCATAGCAGGGGAGCAGGCAGCAGCGGTGCCAACAGGTGTGGTGGATGCTGCCTTTTACAGCGCTATGGGCATGCAGCAGCTCCTGCCAGAAGGCACGCACCCCAAAGAGCAAGCCGAGCAGCTGCTGCTGCACATGGCAAGCTTCACACAGGACATATCCATGGTGAGGTTTAGGCTGCTGAAGGCTGCTTCTGGCCGGCAGGAACGCTGTTCTATGTAGACGTGTCGGATACCTGAGCAAGGGTGGATTCTGCTGAGGCTACTGCTGGCCTGCAGGGGAGATATTGAATGAAGGTGTTGGCTGGTGGTTGGTGGCTGAACCTTCATCCACCATATAGATCGTGGAGGAGCGATGAGTCATATTATAACAGGTAGCACATGGGTTGGCCGGCTGGCTGCTGTACATGGCTCTGCTGTGATATGGGACTCTTCCTCCACAACATGTACTGCACTGCACTGTACTGCACTGTACTGTCCTGCAGGTTGACAAGATCCTGGACAGCTTTTATGAGTACATGGACGACAGAGAACGCTGGCAGGAGGCGGTGGTTGTCAAGGTGGGCTCTAGCTGTTACATGTATCCAGTGCATGCGCACCACGACCGCATCACACGCGCACGTACAGCCACACCACATTTTGGGAGGGACACAGCCGACAGGGACCCCCCCCTCATGATTGACACAGGCCCAATGCAGCACGTGGGCCCTGCAACTGCATCTCAGCTGCATGGCAGCCTCCTCGCCCACCTTCAACAAGTGTTGCCTGCTGATTTTGTTCTTGCAGAACTTCCTGGCTGCCCTGGGGGCTGGCGCTGGTCAGCACCCCTACCCCATCTTTGCGTCACTGCTGCGGCATGCTTGCCAGCGCAAGCTGGCAATTGCGGACTGCGCAGCCGTCCTGCAGGTTGCAAAGGACCAGGTGGGTGGGGGATGCGGATTGTGCCTGAGCTTGAGAGGGGGCAGAGAGCTGCCAACTGGCCGTGCACGCAATCAGGGAGCCCTGGTGCCTCCGCTGGACACCGTTTCGGGCTGCTGCTTGGCTGCTGAGCTATCGCGCTGTGTGCTGATCTGCAGCTGATGAAGCATGCAGTCTCTGTGGGCTGGAGTCACATGCAAAGCATACATCATCCATATTCCCCGCTCCGCTGAGGATGAAATACACAACTGCATCAGTGTTTTTTCCTGCCGCTGCCTGCAGGGTGTGCAGCTGGACGAGGCGTACAGCCTGAGTGCACTGCAGTTGGCGCTGGATGAGATCCCTCAGGCCTGGGCTGAGCAGGCACGCAGGGACCCCAAGGGCATGTTCATGAAGGTGGGCCATATGCAGACCACAGTACAGGAGTGGGAGACAGGAGGCAAGCCGAACACGGCGCCACACAACCACTGGTGTTGGTTGCGCTGATGGCGCCCTACTTGGCTTGGATTCTGTCTCCAACACCTGTACTGTGCTGTAGTGTGGGCGAGCAGCCACTGCAGCCCCAGCCTAGGTTCCGGATGTGGTTGCAGTGAACAGGCTGGTCGTTGATTGTGTTGGGTGGCCCCGGAATGGGCTTGCTTTCTATCGCTTTTCAGTTGCCTCAATGCCTCAACATAGAGGCTGGCCTTGCTGGGATGTGTGGGGCAGGATGCCCCAGTCATGTGTGCTGTGGGTTGACACTGCCTATGTTGCTAGCGCGCAAACACTTGCCTTCTTGCGCGCACTGCTGAAGTTGTGCAACGTTGTCGGTGTCACATGCGTTTGATGTGCAGCCATTCCTGGACTTCCTGCGTGTGGGCACAGCTGCCATGATGGACCTGGCACATCTGGGCGACTCCCCAGTGCCAGGGCAGCAGCCGGGATCAGCAGCCGCAGCTTCAAAAACAGCTCCGAGCAGCAGCCAAGCTGGCACACCTACTATCACTCAGCTGTCAGTGGGCGGCGGTGCTGGTGCTGCTGGCGGGGATGCTGCAGGTGGTGCATCGGTGCAGCGGCAGCTGGCGCACTTGAAGCTCACGATGCTGCAGACGGTGCATGCCCTGGCAGGGCGTGTCCAGACAGCAGCAGAGCTTTGTGAGGTCCTCACAGGGGTGCTGAATGCGGCCGCAGCTAGCTTGAACTATGCCAGCTGCAGCAGCCCACCAGTGCTGTCTTCGGCAGGAGGCCTTGCCTCTGCTGCTGCTGCCCTAGGTGACTCGGGTGCTGGCATTGGCAGTCCATTCCAGCCGGCAGCAGTTGGTGCAGGGGGCAGAGATGGGGCCGCTGCTGCACCAGGTGCTGCTGACAATGCCAAGTTGGCAGCAGCGTTGATGGCCCTACAGCTTGCAGCTGCTGCAGTGGATGGCTGCCTGTCTGAGCAGCAGGACCAGTTTGTCACACCCTGCAGCAGCTTCACTGGAACAGGGGTAGCCCCCAGCACAAGCAGCAGTGGCTTTTCACGCAGCTTGCCTGGAGGGGTGCTGCCAGCGAAGCTTGTTGCGGCAGCTCTGCCGTTGTTGACGCAGGGGCCGCATGTGCTGAGGCATGCAGTGCAGCGCATCTTGTTGGCACTGTTGCCGGTCGCACCACAGGTACGCAGGCGGTCGTTCGCCATGCCAAGCGTTTAACAGTGCAGGCGTGCAAGTGGGCCGTTGACCCGCTTGCCGGCGCACTATCCATCTTGCTGCGGCATTTGTGGAAGGGGGTGGGTTGAGGGTTGGTTGGTATCTCTACCGGCATGCAGCTGGGTGTAGACCAGAAAAGGGGTATTTAGGTCAAGTGTTTGCTTTCTGGCACACACCTGGCTGGCCGGTGAAGCCCCAGTGCCTGTCTTTTTGGCGTGCGAGCTGGGCCAGGCACGCCCAGGTAACTGCAGCTTCTAGAAGCTGTTATGTTCATCATGTAATTGGAAGTTGGTGCAGCAAATCATACACTGCGAGCAACAGCAATGTCACGTGTAACATGTTGTCACTGCCATGTGTTATGTGCAGGGCATCGCCAGCGCACATCAGGCTGGTCAGCTAGCAGGGGCAGCCCTACTGGAGCTAAGCCTCGCGCAGAACCCCCCAGCAGCGGCCGGTGTCGATGGTGCAGCAGCTCACGATGCAGACCATGAATACAGACCTGCGCTGGTGGCTGGAGTCGATGGTATCCTGCGCTGCTGCCTGCGGGGCCAGCAGCCGCATGCTGCTGCTGTGCTGAGCATAGCCCGGGGCCTCCTGCAGCAGGAGCAGCAGTGGGTGGAGCACGGCTACCGCAGCGCTGGTGCTGGCAGTGCGGATAGGGCGTTGGTTGCGCTACTGCTGTTCAACAGCCAACTGGGGATGCTGGCAGGTGAGGGTCTGCTGGGGTTGGGTGCAGCGCTTGGGCTTGTGACTGTCGTGTGCCTGAGCATAGCTCACATCTATGGGAATGGTGTTGAGTTGCGCGTTTGCAGGACTCTATTTGGGTTGTACCCACAACAGTCAGTGACTGTGAAAGCATGCTGCTTGACACCATCAGCATGCATGCATCATCTTGTGATGCAAAACATGGCACGAAGCCCCAACTGCTTCCTCAGCTCAGCCATGTTGTGTCATGTGCATTCCCATGTATGTTGTGTTGATGTCCATCGTGTGTAAGACACAAAGCTTGATGACAGCCGATACAATCATCATGACAGTTAGAGAGTGTGAATTGCGTTTTGTTTTGCACCCCAGCACCTGGTGTACCACTTCTGCCCGCCTGCGCTGCTACCACCTCCCAATGCCCATGCAGACGCCACCAAGCGGCCCAGCCTGCGCTCCCACCAGCTGCCGTTAGACCCCCAGGCCCACCCCTCCCTGCAGCTCACTGCTGAAGGCCTGCTGCTGCCGGCCGCAGCACCAGCGAGTGCATCCACTGCTGGCTGCTCAGCTGCACTGCAGGCACTGGAGCAGCAGCAGCCACCCAGCCGGCAGCGAGGCGATAGCCTGAGGGCAGAGCTCCTGCAGGTGTGTTGCTGTTGACTGCGTGGTGTTGTTGCACAGTGGTTGCAGCAAACGACGGCTGCAAGAAATGGGATAGCTGGGTGGTGGGGTTGGCATGTTGTGCTAGCTGCATGGAAGCGTCATGTCATTTGCGCTGGGCAAGGCAGGGCTTTGCTCTAGATGGCTTGTCCACCCTGCTGGGCTCACATGTTGCAGTTCAGTCAGGAATTACAGCGCTTCACTCTAGGGCACTGTGGCTCTTGTGTGAGGCCCAAGCTTCACAGAGCAGTCACAGAGCCCTAGAATGAAGCGCTGTAATTCCCTCAATGAACGGCAGCATGTGAGCCCAGCATACAGCTCTCTGAATCGTTGATTTTTTTCTGGAAGTGGATATGTCGCACGGCACCCGTGCTGTCCTGTAGGCAGATTCCCAGGCACAGGGAAACGTATCATGGCATCAACCAACATGCATCAACAGTGATGTTGTCACCTGCTGCTCGGCACCTACCATCTGCAGGTGCCACTTCTAGGGACGCCGATGGGGCTGGGCATGGACATATCTCCTGCATCCGACTTGTCCTGTAGGCAGACTCCCAGGCACAGGAAAACTCAACGCCGCATGCTGCCACACACCCACCATTTGCAGGTGCCACTCCTAGTGGAGGCGTATGGGGAGCAGCTGCCCTCGCTGCTGGACTCCCACCTGGCCTTGAGGCTCAGCACGACAGGCAGTGTTGATGGTGACACGCGTGAGAGGACCCGGTGAGTCAAGGCACGGCGGCTGACAGTGTTCTTTACGGCCTGCTGTGCACCACGTGACTGACACACCCATGTGACGGGTGTGGATACAACTGGAGGCATGGTGCTCACTGCAGTACACAGGGTGCAGCTCTCTCTCTCTCATACAGACATACAGAGTTGCTGCTCGTCGTGGTAGACCTGCTTTGCCAAGCACCAACGCACCAATGCCAGCGACAGGGCGGCGTCTTCATGCTGACATCATACATCCTCTTGCTTGAAGCACGTCTGCTGCTTGTTACGTCAGCATGCACACTCTGAGGCCCAGCGGGCACGTTGCTGCTACTGCTGTGCTGGTGTGCAGGCTGTTGAGTAAGGTCAGCAATCAGATGCCAGAGCGCAGACCTACGCTGAGCAGGGGCAAGATGCTGCACGTCGGCGACCTGCTGCAGCGCAACAGCATGACGCGCTCACACAACCTGCCGCCTGTCGCCAGCTTCCTGGAAAACAGCCCAGCACAACCTCAGCTACAGGTTGCCTCGGCCGCAAGTGTGAATGCAGCACGGGGCGTGAGCTACACTGGGCCGGTGGCCACGCTAGCAGAGGCCAGCCCAGCCGCCGCAGCAGCAGCAGCGGCGGCTGCCGCTGGTGCTCCCAACAGCGGCTCTCGGGGTGTGTCGTTGGTGCAGCTGCCCGGCAGCTCTGGCAGTGGCGTGATGGCAGCACCCACTGCAAACGGCCTGCAGCCAGCAACAGCGGTGTCGGCCGATGGCGTGCATGTCGAGCTGCCTGCCACAGCACCTGCGTCCCTCAGTGCTGCGGTTGCTGCCGTGCTGCAGCAGCCAGCTCCCGCTGGGGCCTATGTTGTGAGGGACATCAAGATCAGCAAGCTGGCGGGAGAGCTGGACTCTCAGCTGTAGCTGAACTGTCGGTGCCGCACGGGGATGATTGACTGCAGACCGGCTGAGCAGTAGACTCCAAAAGCTGACTAAGGGGATGATGACTTTGGCGGATGCAGCGCCATCGGGTGTGCCTGAGGTTTGATTTGTGTTGGGCGAAGCACACATGCAGCAGTGCATGCATAGCCTGGCGTTTGAGTAGGCGGGGTTCTGCTCTGCGCTGTGGGTCCGGACAGGTTCGACGTAGCAGCACTGTTGTTCAGCTGACTGTCATTTTGAACGGGGCATCCATGGGGGTTATCACACTTTTGTTTCATGGTAGCTTGGGGGCCGGGCCGGCTGTGGGTGTACTGACTGGCGCAACATGCGTGACTTCACGAATCAAATGGGCGAAGAGTGTAAGTGGCCCCAGGGTCAGGTGGGCAGCAATTTGTCTTGTTGTGGGGGTACATACCAGGCAGACGGGAAGGTGGTTTGATGCAGTTAATGCGCTCTTGTGCTGGTGTGCTGCCCAGTTGGCTACAGCCTAGTTTAGGGGGTTGCTTCCTGTGAAGCGCACACAAGTGAGCATTATGCAACGCATGGGTAGCTTCGTTGTGTTGTGCTGCCCTGGCAATTAGTAGCCTGCACTGCGTGTGACATGGGCAATCTGTCATGTAGCCAGTCTTGGCAGGTAGCTGGGGGCCCCCTGTGGCACTAGCTGTTGACACTTTGTTTAGGCCTCTTTGTGAAGTTGTGCTTGGATCTGGACATGCGCAAATGCATATGCAACATGCGATTGTTCTACCAATGGATTTGAGTCTACACGATCATGGATATGTTGATGTATAGTCAAGCACACATGTTTTGTGTAGTCTGGTCAGGTGCTTCATATCCATGTCTGTGAAGACATCAACGGCTGTTGGGATGTGCAAGCCTGAAGCCAATACACTGCTAGATAGCTCAGTGACCTCACTGCTGACAAACACTGCAAGCCTACTGCGTTCAAAGTGGCGTTCTTGAGGAGCTGGCGCATGCAGTCTGAATCACAGGTGCAACCAACCCCCTGTGTGCTCACTTGCATGCAGTTGTCAACTCTCAGCTGGATAGCATGGAATGGTCAAATGCGCCAAGGGATGAATGTTACAGACTGCCAGACAACAGCACCATTGTGTATTGACTTGCGGCTGCAACAGTCCAACAAGGCATGTCTGGATGCAACAGGGCGCATGGCCTGTCTTCGTTTGGTTGTGGTGGTGGAAACCACCACGCATGCCACGTGGCAGCACGACACCGCAATCAAAGGGTCTTTGCCATGTTGTGCTGCTGAACCACTTGTGGCCTTTCAGCCAAAAACACAACCTGCCTGACTCAAGCGCCAACACAAGCTCAAATCAAGCTACACCAGACGGCATAATGGCACACCAACAACACAAAGCCAACGCTGCTGCAGCGGTACAATGTACGCGGTCAAGTCTAAAGCTCTCAAGGAGCAAGCAAGCCCTGGCAACATGCACAAAGCAAACACTTGTGCTGTGCACTCTGTACACCCACGCAGGACACCCACACTGGCTACAATGCAATGTTCAATGACTCCTTTAGTCACAGGTTATTCATGAGCAGTACTACAACCTAGGGCTGCAAAACACAGCCAGCTGCAGTAGAGGACGTGCAGCATCAACAACACAGGCAGTGTCTAGACACTGAGATTTCAGCAAAAATCACAGCTGTTTAACATCTCTGCAAGCAGGCTGTCTACTTGCCAGAGCTGACAGCGGAAGCACTGGAGGTGGCCACAGCAGGGCCACCCTGAGAGACTGCATTGCTGCTGCTCTTGGCTGCTGTAGGGCCGTTTCCAATTGCCTGGCTGCCTGACTGTGCCAGGGCTGGGCCAGCACCAGCATTGGCAGCGTTGGCCTGGGAGCTAGCCTGGGCTGGGCCGTTGCCTGATGCTGCGCCTGCAAAGTCAGTTGCTGCTGCAATGCCACCTGGCCCGGTTTGCACTGCTGTGGTGGTGGACTGGGCTGCTGCAGGGCCGGCACCAGTCTGAGCTGTGGCAGAGCCCTGGCCAATGGCCGCACCCTGACCAGCAGCCAGCACCTTGTTATCGGCAGCAGCGCCACCCACACCCGACTTGGCGTCAGCGTTGCCTGTGGCCTGTGCAGGGCCGCCCTGAGCTTGGGCGACGGCCTGAGACTGGGAGGTTGCTGCGGGGCCCTGCTGCTGCTGGATGCATGGGCCGTTGGGGCGCTGCTGCCTCCACTGTGCGCGCCACTGGCCTTGGTGCCAGCAGCCCTGAGGGCGCACCCACTGGCCGTTGCGCCACTGCCCGCCGTGCCCGCCGTGCCCGCCTTGCTTCAGGTCCCTGGCTGCCAGGGCGCCTGAGAGAGATAACAATGCAGAAGGGGGGTGAGGAACACCAGGTAGACACCATCTCAGGACTCTAGGGACCTCGCATTGGCTGGGGAAGCTCAGAAAAGCGTTGCTGGAGCCCACAACAACACGTTCACGGTGTTGGCGCTGCACGCTATTGACGTCTCTGCTGTTGTGTCGATTATGCGGCACCTAGATCAAATCACCAGCTCACCTGTCGCCAACACGCAGGCCACCAACAGGAACATCTTGATTGAAGTCATGTTTGTGACAGTGAGCAGCGTTTGGCAGGAAGCAGACACCGCTGGCTGCTGCAAACTGGCGACACAGTCACCGAACTGTGTTGCTCTGGCTGTGCAGATGAGGGCGGGGTAGTGACTTGATAGAGGTGTCGCGCTGTTGCCTTTAGTGAGGTACCTCTAGGTTCTGAGCGGGGTTGAGTCGCGAGTTGTGAAGACTGTACATGTACAGTGAGTCAGTTTGATGAAACTTAGTGCGCTTCTTGCTAACACCGTTTTGACGTGTGCTTGTCAAAGCGGCTGCTTTTATTGTGCGCGCTTGACAGGCCTGCACCTGAGCTGCGATTATGCTGTGGTCCCTTCTGCCAGCTTCTGGGAGCAGAAGTACCTGCGACTTCGCCAGGTAGCTGGAGCGATTACCTGTGCGTGTATTGGTGAAGATAATCATTCTTTGTTTTAATCAGCTCGATCAGCCTAAGCACTGTCGCAAACACAGCAGTGTATATGCGCAGCAGGATCACACTCCAATGCCAGGCTGGAGGCCATCAATGAATAGAGCCAAGGGCTGCCTGTGGTGCAATCCCGCAGCTGGAACTTTGTGGCATTGAGTGAGGGCATGCAACAGGCTGTCTGAGATAACTGGCAGCTATAATGGGTTGCTCAACAAGTGCTGTAGTCGGCAAGCGCTGTAGCTTGTGCTGAGCATAAAGAGTGTGTGTCTTTGGGGGGGGGGGGGGGGAGTAGCGTGGTGGTGGTTTGTCTGGCGAGACATGCCGTCTCCACGGCCTTGCACATTCACGCTGTGCTGCGGATTGGCACGCTACAGCATCACTACGCATATGCAGGGACACCCTTTGAACTTGTGGTTGGCCCCAATTCCAGGGTAAAGGCAAGGGGGGGGGGGTGTACAGTCGCAACACAGACAGGAACCTCGGTGCCGCTGGCGCTTTTGACAACATTTCAAAGCAGCCCCAACTTGGGGCCCCCAAGTCATATTAGCAACTACCAATTGAGCCCTTGTTGTAAAGCAGTCTGAGTGTGCACATGTGTGGCAAGCTCAATCCTGACGGTCTCATTACACAGCGACTGTCGGTCCTACTGTACGGACAGAACCACTACGCACCACGACCCCAACCAATTAGCCAAAAGGCTCTTGAAGGAAGCTCTTCAACAGCGACTGAGGAAGCTTCCTCTCAGCCTACTCCAGGCGACTCCATTGCGGCATGCATTTTGCAGCATGCATTTGCAGCATCAACACAAGCAGCTGCATGGGCAGCCATTCCGACCTTCAAGAACCTCTCAACTTCTTATCGGGAAGATCGCAGCAGCACAACCTCCAAATTGAGCTGCCACGCAGACACCAACTGCAGGCAAACCCAGCTGGCCAGCCCACAGAAATGTGCGGACAAGCGTGGGAGGCAGTCAGTGACGATGCTACAACAATTGACTTTCAAGACAACATCAACGACCAACACAACCTGTAACAACCTGTACTACTACCACAGAGATCCATGTAGCCAGCCACACCCTCCTCATTCTTCTGCATCGTTCAGAGCAGTATAATGCAGTGCAGTGCCCACCAGTACCACAAACATCGCTGTGAGAGGCATCAACACCCCTCAACAGCCTGTGCACAGCAGGGGCCGCGCACACATGCACTGTGACAACATTCTTGGGCAGACAGGAACCCAACCAAGCAGCTCTTGGGCTATCATCATTGCCAAAACCCCTGAGCCTCAGCTCACAACCCACAGGGCCTGCCCTGTCTTTCAAGTGACACCCTCAACCACCTAAAAAAGACACGCAGCCACATAGGGCCAAACTGACTCCCAGGCCTCGTCAGGTGCATATACCACACACCACACTCTGCCCCCTGGGCCACCAGTATCACCATTCACTCAGCATTCACTTGCCGGCACTGACAGCAGAGGAGCTAGAAGATGCGACAGCAGGTCCATTCGCCGACACAGCCTGAGACTTGCTGGATGAGCTAACCTGACCGGTGCCTGCAGCCTGACCCTGAGACGATGCCACTGCAGGGCCACCACCTGCATTGATAGCACCAGCCTCTGATGCCACCTTGGCATTGCCTGCTCCTGTGACGGCTGTGGCCTTGTCGGTTGCGATTGCGGCACCACCTGGGCCGGTCTGGACGGCCTGGGACTGGGAGGTGGCAGCAGCATTGCCGGCGCCGGTCTGGGCACCTGTGGGGTGTGGGGTGTGCGGGTGGTGAGGAAGATTGGTTTGGTGGTAAGGTGGGTCGTGTGTTGTGTAAAGGACTGTACCCAGCTCTTCCGTTGGCTGGGAGCAGGCGGACGGTGTGGATAAGGCCTAGCATGCCCTGCTTACGACATACCGACTTGATGTAATGATGGCTTGTTTGCTGCTGCATCCATGTCAGGCAGCCTGTTCAACAGCAGGCATAATTAGCACCGCTTCAGCGCTGGAGTGCTGACTGACGATGAGTGACCTACATGCACTGGTCACACACATCCTCTGAGCGTCAACTCTGTACCCCATGGCATCCAGCAGGCCGCTCTGCATGCAAAAACAGTGCACAAACCCCAATCAGCCTGCTTACCTGCAGAGCCCTGTGCGACTGCAGCCCCCTGGCCCACAGCCACCGCCTGGTTCTGTGCCGCAGCATTGCCCACACCCGCCTTGGCATCAGCAGTAGACTGAGCCTGTGCAAGGGCTGAGCCAGACTGTGCAATAGCCTGGGAGCTGCTGCTGGCACCTCCAAAAACACCGCCCAGCACGGATCGAGCCAAGCCGTAGGCGTCACCGGTCCAGCTACTGGCCTTGCTCTGAGCGATAGCAGCAGCGTTGCCTGCAGAAAAGGGAGAGTGAGAGAGATGACGTGGGATGCCAGGCACAGCGCAATGAGGTAGGGGGACCAGGGAGGATCGAGCCAAGCCGCAGGCATCACCGGTCCAGCTGCTGGCCTTGCTCTGGGTGATAGCAGCAGCGCTGCCTGCACAAGGGGAGGGAGGCGTTAGTCATTGACATCTGACACTGTCACATCCCCCACTGCTCTCAGCATCCCACACCACAATGCTCACAGCCTGCCTTCCCCCCACTCTCCCTCATCATCTTACCCCCCCCCCCTGCCCCCCTGCCCCCCCCTCCCCCTCACCTCCAAAGGCCTGTGCACATGCATCAGCAAAAGCCTTAGCAGCACCGCTGTTAGCCCAAGCAGAGGCTGAGGATGATGCAGCAGCGAGGTTTCCCCCCCAGTATGGCTGCACGTTGAGGGGCTGTGCCGCACAGGGGCTGCCTCCCTGGGGCACCACAGTGGGCTGGAAGTTCCTGATCAGCAGGGGGTTGGGGGCCTGGGCCACAAAGCCACACTGCAAGCAGTGCAGCAAGTGGGGTGTTAGCAGCAGCAGCAGCAGCAGCAGCAGCAGCAGCAGCAGAAGGGTCAGTGGGAATTGATGGGTGGTGCAACAGCAGCAGAGGCAGTGAGCCCACCCCAGAGAAGAAGAGGGATGCAGATTTGTGTCAGCCCAGGTACCCCACGGGTGTTCAGCTTTGAGGAACCCCTGGGCAGCACTGTACAGAGCTTCGCAGTGAGAGGCAGCAGCTGACATGTTCTTGAGCCTACACGATATGACTGGCACTCAGGTGCTGTCCTCAGGCAAGGCCTACATGCTCCTGCCTGCATGTTGGCAGCCCAAATGGGGCCATGGCGAGGGCCCCTCACTAGGCTTGCACCACTGCATGGCACACTCAGTGGGTACAGTGACTGTACCCACTTCTTCAACCCTATGGACTGCTAAATTTCTGTGCAGCAGGTCTTGCTGCATGCCAACGCATGATGTGTCAAGCTACATTTTCTACCTGAATGGAGCCTCCTGCAGGGATGTTGAGTCCAGGGCACTTGAGGCCCCCATCCAGGGGGCTCCCCATGGGCCCACTCAGCTTGAAGTTGGCGTTCTGCAGGGCCACTGGCTGCTTGCCCCGGTTGTTGATGGCGACGTTGCCCATCACCAGCTTCTGCCCTGGCAGGGCCAGGGCCTGGTGGCCACCGAAGCTTACCTCAACAGAGCACAGCAGCTGACGGCCTGGGAGGGAGGCATGGCAGCCTGGGGGGGGGGGGGGGCAGGCGGAAGGGGGGAGGGAGTAGTGTCAACACGAGAGGAGAGGGGGTTGCAAACAGTGTTGTGGGAAAGATAGCGAGAGACAGTTTGGATGGAAGTGTACATGGTGCAGGAAAGGCGAGAAAGGATGGCGCAGTCACCCCGAGTGAGCAGTCACCCAAGTCAAGGGTGGTGCTGTGTCTAGTTGAGGACTTGGAGATGCCTGTTGGAGGTAGTGTAACATGAAGCGAGTGATGGCGTAGGCGGTTGATGCACTGGTACATGCTGCTGCTGCCGCTGGGCAGTGTCACTGAAGGGGTCAACTCAGCCCTGATTATCGCACCTGTTACCAGCATCAAACCGACGAAAATCACAAACCCGCTTGTTCGCTCCATGTGGGATGTGTAACTGGACGGGGGTACACCTGTAGCGCAGACAGGTTGGATCAGCAGGCAATTGCCTTGCAAGGACGGAAGAACCTTTTGAAGTTTCGGCGCTGCAACCGCACAATTGAGGAAGAACCATACGTTTTGCTTGGCGTCCAACTGGCCTCAGTGCGGTAGACTGCCTGCAGTAGCTGATGCAGCAGTGCTGATCTGGTCACGGCTGGCTTTCCTGCAAAGGCAACTCCCAGCGAAGTCGTCACAACACCACAGCCACGGTCTGGCGGCTGAGCTTTCAACCGGTGTCAAATGCGGATTATCCATACAGCAGCAGCTCCAGACTTGCTGCCGGTCAGCCACCCACCTGGATCAAGGCTACTCCAGACGACGAGCGAACTTGCAAGCAGACGCGTTGATAAGGCAGCACAGTGACCATGCTCGCCACGACCCCATCGCAGAACCCCCACAACAGTGAGTCACCTGTGGCCCCGTTCAAGCTGACTCGACGAGTTGCTCGTTGAAACACGAGGCAAACATCAGAACGCTCCGCTATCAACTGTATGGGCGCTTGAAACAGGATGAATCATGCCACATGCATGCTGTGCCTTTCTTGTGTCTGTGTGCATGCCTTGCACTTGCACTGCAAGCCTTGCACAATGCAATGTGCACTGGTGTGGTGTGCAGGCGGGTGATCGCCATTAGTTTGAAGGGTTTTACGTCTGCAGCATCACGGACACCTGATGGTTTGCCAAGCGTATCGACAACGCAGCTTCCCAGTGAACCCAGAACTCACTGGAGCAGCGCTGTCTGGAGCAGCCCGCAGTGCATGGCGTCCACACATCCACGTTCAACATGCCATTGCGCATCTTGGCGGTTACTGGGACAGTGCATCATCGTCTGCAGCTGCTGCTTGGATAAACGAAGGTCATCGGAAGGCCGGGAAGTAACCAAATCGAAATTTCCAGTACAGGTATTTAGCCTGCAAGACAGCTGCACCCATCACCAAAACATCAATCTCATCGCACTTCTGCATTTCAGTAGAGCAGAGCCAGCTCGTGCGTCACACGTTGCAAGCAACCCCAACAGAAGGAACTCAAAGTTACCCCTCAAGCAAAAGCCGTGGTAAGTACACTTTGTAGTGCGCATGTGGACGTCCTTGCTGAGATCTGATCCGTGTCATGCTTTCCTCTGTGGCTGTGCAAGGCCTGTCTGACCAGCTGTTGTGCTGTCTGTCTGTCTGTCTGTCTGTTGCAGGTACGCTACACACTACACAGACCACCAATGGCCATGTCCAAGCTGTTCTTATTGTTGGCAGGATGCATATTGATCACAGGTAGGGTGATCCTCTGTGATCAGGGTCGCTGGTCCTGGAACCGTCCCTCAGGGCAGGCATGAACAGGCTTCCAGAAGCCCCAGCTGGATGCATTTGTATTGTCAGTCATAGCATTCAATACCCGCACACGAGTCCCCTGTCCCTAGCAGACATGACTCTGAAAGTGCGTCTGCATGCGACCAGCAGGCGCACATTCTCACTGTGCATCACATGCAACAAGTTGTAGCGGCACCCACAGCGAGTACCTACTGCACAGCCTCCTCTGTCTGGTGCATCAGCGCAATCGCCCCCTGCAGAAGCACCCCACCATGTGAAGGGCTTGACCTGTCAGTGGCCTGACCAATTGCGCACCGGTGTCCTGCTATGCTTGCAGGTTCTCACGCAGCCCGGCCCCTGGTGCCCTCGAAGGGCAGGCAGCTGCTGCAAGGAGGCCCACTGCTGCCCCCTCCAGGCAGCAACAGCCGCTCTGAGGCACTTGCACAAGCACAAGGTGGCCCTGCCTCTGCCAAGTCTGATGCAGACAGCCAGACTGGCTTCGGCCCCAGCACTGCAGAGAACGTAGCGGCAGCCATCTCTAACATCGCAGCAGCAACTGCTGAAGGCTCAGCAAGTGCAGTGACCGGTGCAGGGCCCGCAGCAGCACGGTCAAGCTCCAATGCTCTCCTTGCGGGGCCTGGGGGAGTGGCTACTGCTACAGACAGGGCCAGGGCATTCAGTGGTGACGGCCCTGCACTTGCGCAGTCGCAGTCCACTGCAGTCAATCAGGGTGCTGGTCCTGCATTGTCAAGGTCTGAGAGCGCTGCAGTGGCCAATGGGCCAACAGCATCTAGCAGCAAGAGTGTGGCTGTGGCAAACAACGGCCCTGCAGTGGCTGTTGCCAGTGCATCTTCAGTCAGCAGCGGCTGAGCATGCATACTTTCTTGCTGAAAAAGTGTCTGCAGTGTTTGTTAATGATTGTCACCGCTTCTGGGACTTTTTGCCAACATGTGCAAGCTGCACATGCATTGTACCGTGCACAAGAGTCTTGCAATCATAAGCACCCCGTTTGTTGCATCTGTCAGCGCACGCTATGGTCTCCTTGGGTAGTTGTAGTTTTCTGGTTAACCTCACACGACGCCATCATGATGTGCATTGTTTCCATGTGTTGTGATATGTGATTACACCAGGTGATCACATGCATCATGCTACACATATGCATCACCTGTCCAGTCCTGAAACAAGGACCAGCCAAGTGCACAGCCTGTCTCTGCACAGTGACTCAGTCACTGTTGCCTGGGCACACTTGCATGTACTGCGCCATTGGCAGTGCTGACATCTGCAGCCTGCGATGGTTGGCATTGGCTTGGTGGATGGTCGATGCCTGACACCGTGCACGTCCCACCTTCTTGCAGTACATTTGCCAAGCTGTGGCTGTCTAGTATGGTCTGTGGCAGTGGCTGCCACTTCTTGAGTCAGATCACTTTGGTCTCTCCATGTAACTGAGAAGCCACTACAAGATGTTGCCGCATTGAATGCTGTGCTGTGGGCAAGCATGTATCAAGTCAGTGCAAAGAGGTACCTCTCAGCAGCATAATGCACTGTGAATACGTGCGGCAGGAGCTTTGAAAGCCCTGACTGTTACAGGAACGTGGAGGGCATTGCCAATGCTGGCACCAGTGACAGCAAGTCCAGCTGTACACCGCAATGACAGCACCTTCAAAGCAAAAATGTCAAATTATTGTTAATCACAGCTGCATTGATAATCACAGCTGAACGCAATACTGTGCCGGAGTTCCCACTTGGCTGTGGCAATGACTGCATCGACAGCTTGTCAGCGAGCGAGTCATAGCAGAACACTGCTGTGCACATGGCCGCCATCTGGGGCCCACATTCCATGCCCCACCTCACATCAGCAAGTCCTGTGCCGCTAGCCCGTACAGACCTTGGTCCTGAATTGCAATTGTGCAGTATGCAAACGAACAACGTAGGCGGACGATTGGCATACTATCTATCTAATTAAATTTGGCCGACTGCACACTCCGCCAAAAGCCAGGGGACCGAAAGTCAGGGGACAAAAAAATCCGTTGTCGTCTGAAGTAAGCCCCCCCCCCCCCCCCCCCCCCGTGCTGTAGCACCGTACAAGACCAATCTTCAATCTGGATGGACCTGTATGGTATTGCACAATTTCTCTCTGGGAGTTCCTTCTGCCTGCTCCTTCAGCCGTAGTCTTGTGCAGTGCAGTGCAGTGCAGTGCAGTCGGTGTTCTGCCTCCTGGTGTCATTGGTCGCAATCGCCTGCAAAGTGCAGACTTTGCAGTGGCCAAAGCCATGCAGTTGCAAGAAACGTCTATGTGCTGGTAGATGCTCAAGACAAGCTAATCAACTGCATGATGGGTCAAGTGTTGAGGCGGGTGGACAATTGATGAATGCATGCTTCCCCATGCCATGCTGCACATGCACAGACTTGCATCCTTGCACCTTGCCAAATGGCTTGTTCAACTGCGCGACCAAGCTAAACGACCTTCTACGATATCATGTCTTACTCCACATTTGTCACAGCACGTATTACCCATTTGCCTCAAGAAGGTGCAGGTACTCCTGCTCCCAGAAGCTGGGAGAAGGGACCGCATAATCGCAGCTCAGGCCTGGCACGTTGTGCGCTATATAACTCAACAGCATTGAAGCGGACATAGCGTCAAGCAACAAACAAGCGAACATATACACTATTCAGTATATCGCATAAATCTTCAGCCATCAGGACAGCGCTCCAGTCCTAGTAGGCTAAGCAGGCGTGAGCTAGCGTGCAGAAAGCAATAGACAGACCCACACTTGTTCGCTTGAGTCGCCCATCCATACCAGCCAGCATAGCCAGCATCCGGTGACTGCCCGCTGCAGCGACCAAGACTGTCTGCTTTCAGCCAGTGACTCCACAGTGGCGCTCCAATGGCGTCATCAAGCTGTTGCTTTTGGTGGCCTGCGTGATGGCGACAGGTGAGCTGGTGATTTGATCTAGGTACCATAATCGACACAGCAGCAGCAGAGACGTCAAGCAGCAGCACCAGCAGCTTATAGGTGCTCTTGCGAGCTTCATCAGTGTTTGTAGTAGCCATCGGCAGCTGCAGGCTTGTAGATCATGGTGTCTGATGCCAGCCGCACTGATGCTGACCCCCACCCTCTTCGTGCACTGTCGTCTCTGGCAGGTGCTCTGGCAGCCAGGGACCTGAAGCAAGGCGGGCACGGTGGACACGGCGGACACGGTGGGCAGTGGCGCAACGGCCAGTGGGTGCGCCCTCAGGGCTGCTGGCACCAGGGCCAGTGGCGCGCACAGTGGAGGCAGCAGCGCCCCAACGGCCCATGCATCCAGCAGCAGCAGGGCCCCGCAGCAACCTCCCAGTCCCAGGCCATTGCCCAAGCTCAGGGCGGCCCTGCACAGGCCACAGGCAACGCTGACGCCAAGTCGGGTGTGGGTGGTGCTGCCGCTAAGAACGAGGTGTTTGCAGCTGGTCAGGGTGCCGCCATTGGCCAGGGCTCTGCCACAGCGCAGACCGGTGCTGGTGCCGCAGCAGCCAAGTCCACCACCACAGCAGTGCAGACTGGACCAGGTGGCATTGCAGCAGCCACCGACTTTGCAGGCGCAGCATCGGGCAACGGTCCCGCCAAGGCCAGCTCCCAGGCCAACGCTGCCAATGCTGGTGCTGGCCCAGCCCTGGCACAGTCAGGCAGCCAGGCAATTGGCAACGGCCCTACCGCAGCCAAGAGCAGCAGCAATGCAGTCTCTCAGGGTGGCCCTGCTGTAGCCACCTCCAGTGCTTCTGCTGTCAGCTCTGGCAAGTAGACAGCCTGCTTGCAATAAGTTCTTTCAATCAGATTTTTTGCTGTTGGAACCCTAGGACCGTAGCATGTCTATCAGGCTGCCTGTGTTGTTGGTGCTGCACGTCATCTACTGCAGCTGGCTGTGTTTTAGTCCCTAGGTTGTAGCACTGCTGTTATAATCAAGCTGTGGCTGGAAAGCCACCAGTGAGCTTGCCGCGAGCAAAATTTGTCCAGCTTGTACAGAGCACACAGCGTGTTGGTTCTGCGCATGCCTGTGTTGCTGTTGCCTCTTCCTTGCAAGCATGTTTGTTGGAGCATGCAGCTGTGCTGCATGTTGCTATGTGAAGGGATCCTGCTGTCCCATGCTGCATTGTTTCAATAGTTTGTTTTGGATCACAGCTGCCTTGTGTACCGCGTGACTGCTGTGGACATGTTGAGGGTGCTTGCTAGGCACATACTGTTGAGGCTGCTGTGCCCTGTTGGCATGTTTGGCTGATTGTCAACACAACAAACGAGGAAAGGGCCTGTGCCCTGTCTGCAGCTGCAAACATGCAATGTGGTTTGTGTTGACCCTTGCAGCTGCAAGTTCCATGCTGGTACTTTGTAACACCATGTACAATTTGGAGGTGGCACTTTCTGCTGCAAGGCCTTGCCTGAGGTTGCATGCACACTCACAATTAAGTGTGCAACATTTCATGCTCGTGTATGTCACACAATCCTCACCTGCATTCAGGGTATACACCACCATTCCATGCTCTGCATGTCACACAAATCTTACACAAAGTGCACGATGGAGACGAACACTCACAGTCACATCAGCAGTCCCAACAGCACCGTCTCTGCGCGACCAGCACAGCAAGCCACAGAGCCATCTTGCCAACATGCTACTGCTGCACACTGTGAACACAACAGTGCGCACAACAGTGCCTTAGCTGGTTTGCACCCCAAGGCCAATACAGCATGTACATCCCTGGGGAAGGTGCTGCAGCAGCTCCACAGCAGCACCGTGTGTACACCGTGTACATTATGCAGCCCTGCCCGAGCCATACATGCAGCAGGGCTGTGAGCTGCCTCCACTGTTGTCCGCATGCACCCTCGGTGGAGAAAACAAACAAATCAGATCAAGCCCAAAAGCAAACCACAACCCAAACACCTCCCTAATCCATCCAGCTGCCCACCCGCTCGTGCACTTTGCATGCCGCAACCGAGCGGTTGGCCCAGCCGCACCACCAACCACGACAAATCCCCTGCAAACACATACAGCACAGTCCCTGCTGACTGCAGGCTGCTACTGGCCGGGGGGCGAGCGCCAGGGGGGCCGCCTGGAGGCATGCCTGGGGGACCACCGAAGGGAGGGGGGCCACCGGGGAAGGGGGGCCGCATCTGCAGAGCAGCAACAACAGACGCAGAAATAGACAAAAGGGTCGGTTGGTTTCATAATATACGTAAGGATTGTGGGCAAGTGAGTGGCATGTTGTGCAGTAGTCTGGACAACTGAGGTGTTTGATCCTTGTGCTGGGGGCCAAGCAAATGCCGCTGGGTCATTTGGTTGAGCTTGTGAGGGCCTCAAACTAGCAAGCATGGAAGTCTGTACATGCATGCACATGGCTGCTGTGTTGACTCACCCCGGGGGGCATCATGCCAGGGGGCATCATTCCCATGGGAGGTGGCATCTGCAGGGCACGATAAGACCGAGGCAGGATGAAAGCAGACAGAATTACACACCCGCACAACCACCAAGGACAGCTTTCACGAGCACGCATCCACTGTGTGAAAGGGTATGGCAGTGAAGCAGTTGGTCAGACGGCTCAAGCGACCCACTGCATGCATACTACTTGTCAGCCCCATGACCTGACGTGCCTTTGCTAATGCACTGGATGATACCCTGCAAGTGCTGACCCATTCCTCTCGACCCACACCCCTGACACGGCACATGCCTGCTGGGAGCAATGCAGCCTGCATGCAGTTGTGACCACAGCTGATTGCAGAGTAGGCACGTGTGATGCCGCAGGGCTACTGCGGATGCAATGCAGCAACAGCTATGCGCAAGTGCAGGTGCTGCAAGCAGCGCAGCAGCGTTAGTCACTTACCCCTGGTGGTGGTGGCATGCCAGGCCGCATGCCACCGGGAGGAGGCATACCCTTGGGTGGGGGGCCTGCAGGCAGGGCAGTCAACACAGCAGCAGGGTCACATCTGTGTCTGCAAACAAGGCCGACACACATGCGCTGCTGGCATGGGCCTCACAGTCGAGTTCGTCACAATGTTCAGTACAGTCGGTGCCGTCTATGTGCCGCATTGGCGGACAATAGCTGGTCAAACTGTACATTTCTGGCAGGAGGCAATCTGTGTGCTTGTTGCTGTGTGTTGCCTGCTACCTGTGGCAGTTTGTGCTGCAGGAGGGAGAGGGATTTCACATTGCACAGCATAGTCGCACCAGAAATGCATCTCGCTGACATCAAAAACCTGATGTCAGCGACCCAACTGGACTAAGAGGAGATCACGGGCATCAGGTCGCTGATGTTGGCAAGTTGATCAACTATGTGCTACCTCTGCCTGAAGGAAACATCTTGCAGCCGTATGCGCAGCTTGCGCAGCACGTCGTGCATTGTGTGCGACTGCCGCAACCATGCATGCAGAACCAGGCTACCTCACAGCGCCGTGCTGTGTCTGTGTGCGCATGGCCTTCATACTTGCCCAGCACACCACACACCTCCCCTGTGATCAATAATATCCTCAAAAGCAGTAAAAGCATGATGAGTATAATTGACAATCAACGTGATCAGGCTCCAAGTGGCGCTCACCTCCCATGGGTGGGCGCATGCCCGGCTGCGGGCCGCCTACTGGGCCTGGTCCTGGGGGCCGCATCATGGGGGGCGCCTGCATCTGGGGCCGGGGAGCCATCATGCCAGGGGCTGGGGCACCCACACCACGCCCAGGGCCCGCCAGACCCTGCAGGAACATCATCATGGCCATCATAATACAGGGCAGCACAGCGATTGAGTTCTTGTCTACATATTTGCTCCTTGACACATGCAGGTGTTGGCACTGGGGCCTAGTACCGGGGTGGAAACCCCACCATGCCACACAGTGTCTGTCGTCAACGCACACACAGTGCTCAGCACCTTCCCGGTTAGCTGCTGACGGCACAAGCTCCACGCATCTTCAAGTCATGGTGCATAACACAGGCTTAGGCCTGATTGCTGCACGGTCATGATGAGGCTGCATGATGCAGCAAGTAGGGCTACTAGTTGCTGGTATGGTGCCTGTTAGCAGCTTGGCTTTGGTTGGAATGCTGTACGTGGCGTGCACACTGTCAGCACTCACCGCTGGCGCCTGCCCAGGGATGCCCACAGGCAAGCCCCTGCCTGCTGCTCTGCCCACACCGGGCCCAGCCTGCACAAGCGGCACAGCACACAGACACGCTCTGTGAAAAACGTATCCCGAGCATCAGTCGGCTCCAGTACCAAATCTTCCATGCAAAGGAGTGCATGTGCCATCAACAGCACCACCAAGCTCGCTACTCAACTGTCAATTCATGGCATTGACACAGGCCGCCACTTCACTTCTTCCTTCACTCCCAATCCGGTCCTGACTCACCGGTGCTACTTGCTGCTTCAGGGGCCGCGTCTCCTCTGCAGGCGGGGGGCCCTCTATGGTGAGGGAGATGATCTCCTCCCCACGCAGCAGCAGCATGCCCAGCACGCGGCGCTCCTCACGCTGCGGCAGCGACGATAGCAGCAGCAAGGTCGGTAAGGATAGTACACAGCAGCCACCAGCAAGCCTGGGGACAAGTGGAACAGTTCGACATCAGATGCTGCACATAGTGTAGGATGAGATGATCAGGATGCAGATGCACTCTTTGACGGGGGCTGACAGGGTGCAGGCAGTCCAGAAAGAGGCCAGATGCGAGTGCAGGACTTTGGTCACATATTGCTGAACAGCATGTGTTGGCTGATAGTGACCTCACCCCGACCGGCGCCCCCTATTGCTGCGTAGCCCCTCCCTCCCTCGTGGCGTGGTGATGCAAGCCAGCTGCAAGACCCACTCACCACCCAAACAGGCATACACATGCCCTCCGCATTCACATGCACCCAGCATGTCCCCACCAATGCGTGACCCCCAGCACTCACCTCCTCTTTGCTGCCCTTCTTTGGCGGCAGCTTCCTGAACTCCTCTGCATCCCCCAGCACTAGATTCATGTGTCTGTCGTATGCCATGAACCTGTGCAGCACGAGCCAAACACAACATCACCAAGGGTGCTTGGCACTTCAAACAGGGTGCTTTCAACTCACCACCTTTGCTGGGGCCGTGACTGCATGTGCACTGTTGGTGTCGACACACCGCACTACTACTTGGCGTGAAGGGCAACAGTGTGCCTTCAAACACACATGTCACGCACATGGCTACGTTGTGTGTGAAGCTGCACTGCTGCCATGCATTAGCCGCTACTGACAGAGCTGATGTTTGGTCAACAAGCCCAAGCCCGCTCACCTGCCGCATATCTGCCTGCCATCCACGATGGTGACGCGCATGCCTGCAGAGCACACACAGCAGAGGTGTTGCTGGAGCCGAGCCAGGCAAAGGGTGGGTGTTGGTGCCTAGGATCGTAGGTGACTTGTCAACACAGCAGGCCTTTGCAAAGAGCCACTTACGATAGTTGACATACTGCAGCAGCTTGCCCGTCCTTGACAGGCCTGCCATTGCTGCTGCTGGTGGCCGCTGCCGCTGCTCACGCTGCCTCCTGCTTTGATGAAAGATGTGTACTTTTGGGTGACTGTGGACAAGAGATCAGCCAACACACTGGGCGCTGCAGGCCCAGCAGACAGCAGAGCAGTAGAACTTGATCTGGACAGCAGTCGCAAAGGGGAAGGCACCACTCTGGGCTCCTCAGCATACGACGACAATCACTTGTATCACCCTGCGGAACAACAGACGTTACAATCACCGGGCAACACAGCCCAGGCTGTACCCCAGCACACCAAACCCTCGACCGAAGACATGCGAGTCCCAAGGCCAGTATGGTGCCGGGAAGTGCGTGTGATACCCATCCCTGTCGTTCACGTCTTCGCTTACATCCTCAGGCGCGACCTTTTGGCATCATCGTTGCTGAAATTTCATTCAGGGCTGCACGGGTGAGTCCTGTTGGGATATGTGCAAGGTATTCCGGGCTTGATTGATGGATCAGCATGCATGCGGTGCGAGCGCCATAAGATGCACGGATCCTGAGCGATCAGATGCCCAGAGCAGCACAAAGGCTGGAGGGCGCCAGGCCGTGCACTGCCTCCCTTAATCACCGCCGGAGTCTGATTGGATTCATGCCTTGTCAAGGGCCACCCTCGCCCTCGTTGCACTACTTGCTGCCTACTTTGGTTCTTGTCTTGTTTTGCAGAGATAGGCCTCGCCCTTCTCGTCTCTTTCAAGCTTGGCAGAGCCACTGCTGTTTGCCAGCGACCGTTGAACCGCTGGCGATCACGTAGCAAGGTGAGCGAGTCCGGGCCCACTTGTTGTGAGTCGGGGCAGCCATTCTGACCCCTGCTGTGCTGCTGCCAGCTGCGTATTGACCGCGCAGCCGCTGCTCATGTATCCTCAGCATGATGTCGCTGCATGTAAGCAGCCGTGCAGCAAGGCAGGGGCCTCGCGGCGTCAGCTGTTGGCCTGCGATGAGTGATGGCGGTGGTGTTGGTCGGCAGATGAGACCCAGTGCCACTGATTTGCCCCTCTGCCACTTGTCTGATGCCTGCAGGCATGCCGGCACCTCTTTGATCGCCCCGTCGTGCGTGATGAACCCCTACTCTGGCCTGAATGGACTTGGAGGGGTGGGGAACCCCGCTGCTGCAAGGCTCCTGCAGCAGCCCAACGCTGGAGGGGTGCCCAACGGGCTGATCCAGGGCTCAATGGGTATGGATGACCTCATGGTGGCCAGGATGCAGCAGCAGGCAGCCGCGCAGGGGCTCATGCCTAAGGCCGGCAATGGCCTGGTCAACCTTGGTGCCGGTGGTGGTGTGCCCCGCATGCAGCAGCTCGGCGGCCAGCCCGGACTGCAGCAAGTGGCCAATGGTGGTGTGCAGGGGCAGCTGGCACAGGCAGGGCTTGGAGGGGTAAATGCAAGTCTGGGCTTGGGCGGCAACAACATGCAGGCCCTGCAGCTGCAGCAACTGCAGCAGCTGCAGCAGGCTCAGGCCGCCCAGCAGCAGCAACAGGCCCAGCAGGCCCTGCAGCTGCAGCTGCGCCAGCAGCAGCAGCTCCAGCAGCAGCAACAGCAGCAACAGCTCGCCCTGGCCCAGCTCCAGCAGCAGCAGCAACAACAAGCCCAGCTGCAACAGCAGCAGCAGATTCAGCAGCAGCTGCGCCAGCACCAGCTGCAGCAACAACACCAGCAGCTGTTTCAGATGCAGCAACAGGCTGCCGCAGGGCTGCAGGGCGGGGCAGGTTCCAACCTGGTACAAAACAACCTGCAGAATCTGCTCGGGGGCGCTGCCAACCAGCAGATGCTCCTCAACCAGGCAGCAGGAAATGCTGCCGCTGCACAGCTGGCCAACAACCGCCAGGCAGGGCTCCTGGCAGGCGGGCTGGTGGGCAACCAGATGCAGCTGCAGGGCGGCGCAGCTGCAGCAGCGGCAGCTCAGGCCGGCCTCACCGCCAACCAGCACCAGCTGATTCAGCAACAGCTGCTCAAGCAGGCTGCGGCAGCCCAACAGAACATTGCAGCCAGCCAAGCCTTACAGCTGGCTGGCGCAGGGATGGCGCCTGCCGCGCTGCTCCAGCAGCAACAGCAGCAGCTTCAGCAGCAGCAGGCCAGTGCGGCCCAGCTGCGCAACCTGGCCCAGGCCCAAGCAGCACAGGCCCAGGCCCAAGACATCATCAGGCGCCAGCAGGCAGCTCAACTGCAGGCTGCGCAGGTGCAACAGCAGCAGCAGGCACAAGCCCAGGCCCAGGTGCTGCTGCGCCAGCAGCAACAGCTGCAGCAGCTCCAGCAGGCCCAAGCCGCACAGGCTGCACAAGCCCAGCAGCAACAGCAGCAGCAGGCGGCCAACCAGCAGGCCCTGAATGCCATCAACGCCTTGCGCAACAACCCCACAGAGCAGCAGCGCGAGCAGCTGATGCGCCTCCTGCAGTCCAAGGCAGACACAGTGGGGCAGCTGCCAGCACAGCTGAATGCAGCCAATGCTGCCCTTGCTCAGAGGCAGCAGCTCCTTGGCCAGGCCACTGCCAACATGTCACAGCAGCAGAGGGTGGCTGCCCTGCAAGGCCTGGTTGCGGCAGCAGGCGGTGTAAGCGCAGCGCCCCCAGCAGGAGCAGCAGCAACTAGTGGCTTCCTTGCCAGCGGCCCCAACAGCGGCAACACCCCAGCCATGCTCGCACAGCTGCTGGCCAACCGGGGCGGCTTTGAGCCAGCCAACCCCGCCCGTGTGGGCGTCATAGGGCAGGACCGTGGCAAGCAGGCCTCTACCGACCACGGGGGTGCAACCACCTCGCCCAGCGCATCTTCAGCCCTGGCCAGCCTGGGCTCACAGAATGCCCTCAGCAGCCTGGCAGGCCTCGCCTCCCTGGCCCCCGGCGGTGCGGCTGGCGTGATCGGCCCCGTGAGGCAGGCCACACCTGTCCCTGGCGTCGGCAGCCCCGGTAAGGCAGAGGGTGCCGCAGCGGCTGGCGCCCCGGTCGAGGCAGAGGCTGCTGCGGCTGCTGCAGCGGCCGGCAGCGCTGCTGCAGGTGCGGCGAGCCTGCTGGCTGCCTCCCCAGAGAATGTGGATGCGTTCCTCAAGGCTGTGGGCAAGCGCTTTGCAGCCCTGGGGCTCACCACAGAGCAGGCACTGGAGTTCAACATCCTCAAGGGCCTCACCAAGGAACAGCTGGCAGTGCTGGCTGAGTCACAGAACGCCAGCCTGGGTGGCGACGCAGCCGTCGCAGCGGCGGCTGCAGCCGCCGGCAGCAGTCCGCTGGACGCGCTGGCGGCAGCGACGGCTGACGGTGCTGCCGCTGCAGTGGCGGCTGCTGCAGGCAGCGCCATCGCAGAGGGTGCAGCAGCTGGCATGCAGCTCCCGGATGCAGTTGCAGGCAGCGCTGCTGCCGCTGCAGGCCTTGAGGATGACGATGACAAGAAGCTTGACATGCTCTTGGAGGATGACGCCAAGCCAGTGGTGAACAGCATCGCCCTGGATGAGGCCACTGTGGCGGCCCTGCTGGCACAGGCCCAGGCAGACGCCAACTTCAACGCCCTGAGCTACGGCTTCTTCGATGACCCCACCACAGCCAACGGCCTGCTGGGCGAGCTTGAGCCAGATGGCGGCCTCGGTGGCCTGGAGGGCGGGCTGGAGGATGGAGGGGCGCTGGAGGGGCCCCAGGCGGACCTGTCTGCCCTGGCTGACTTCGACCCTGTGGATCTGGCTCAGCTGGCGTCCTGGGGCAGCATTGATGCTAACAGCGCGGACCCAGCGGTGCTGGCGGCAGCACTGGCAGCAGCTAGCGGCGTGGCACCAGTCACCAGCAGCGCTCTGGCACCTGCAGAGACGGCAGCGACTGCTACTGCTGCTGCTCCTGTCCCTGCTGGCTCGGAGGCCCCGGCAGCAGCGGTTGTGGAGGGTGCAGAGGAAGCTGCAGCAGAGGTTGAGAAGCCTGTGGGTGCTGAGCCTGTGGCGGAGGCAGCAGTCAGTGCAGCTGTTGAGGCAGCAGTGTCTGTCGGTCTGCAGGGCCTCAGCCTGGGTGCAGGTTTTGAGTAGACCGATGGTTTGGGCAGGGAGGTGTGTTGATCTGCACCCGGCCTTGTTGTGCAGGTTGAAGTTAGGGGTTGAAGCGGCTTTTGCCTTGTTGTGCAGTTGGTAGTATGCAGGGTTGAGAGGGGTTTTCAATGGTTGGTCAATGTGTGCATTGTTGGGGAGGGGCTTGAATTGGATATGCAGGTCATTCTTTTCGCTGCAACTTTCAACCTTGTTGTGCTGTTTGCACAGGTGGTTGAGCTTGTGGGGAATGGTGTCATTGTTGGCTGCTTGGTTTTCAATGTGTCCTGATCAGCTTGCCGCACTAGGCCAGTTGGCCGGGAGTGAGAAGCTTCACATTTTGCAGGCCTTGGTTGGCCAGTCGGCCATCAGATGTGCAACTGCATCTATTCTGGGGAAAAGGGCGGGCTGCCAACACAACATCGTGTCTATCCTTTTGTTTGGGCTTATGTGCGTGTATTGCAAGATTGCATTTGAGGTGTTGGTAAGTGAATGCAGCGTGGCTCATGGGGTTGTCCCGGTGTGCAACTGGCGGCATACCCCCATGTCCAGCCTGCCCAATGTTCAGCCTGTATCTGCAACATGGGGCCTGCCGTGTGGTGGCCATGCATAACATTGGTACGGCTGCTTTGGGTA
Source organism: Desmodesmus armatus (assembly GCA_007449985.2). NCBI lineage: Eukaryota > Viridiplantae > Chlorophyta > Chlorophyceae > Sphaeropleales > Scenedesmaceae > Desmodesmus > Desmodesmus armatus. The sequence continues at coordinate 210,715 of VIIQ02000636.1, forward strand.
TGTATCGCAGTGAATCTGGAACGGTGTGGGGTTGCTTGCTGAAGTACATCGTCTGGTGGTGGGCAATGGCAGTGCTTGTGTTGTCCTGCGGGCTGTTTCCTTTGATGTTTCCTGGCTTGTTTCTGGATCCAGTGAGTTTTTTCTGCACCCTTTGTTGTGCGGTGTGCATATGTGCCACTCACAAAGCATGTCAGTATGTTTGAACAGTGGCCCTGTGCGTCGTGCTTTTTTTGCGTCTGATGTGCTGCGTGCCGTGTGATTGCAAAGCATGAGCGAGAATTGTCAGGCTCAGAGTGCGCGTGTCTGTTCGCAGCTTTGCAGTATGCTGTGCTGTCGGCCTGATCTCCAGGCATCAGCGACAGCACTCAGCCTGCTGGCCAGTGGCTGTGTGCTATGACATCATACGGCTGTTGTTGACCAGACATATGTGAGGGTGGCTGTTTTGGCGACTGATGCGGGCTGGGTGGTCGGGCTGGTTGTGCCTGCATGCGCACCGGTACATGCGCACCGGTACATGTGGCACGGAGGTATGGTCCTTTTGTTGGGTGGTTGGTTATGCTTTTTTTGCTGCTGTTTTGTTCAGCATCACAATGGCATCTTTGGTTGCATGGGTGTTGTGGGTGTAGGTGTACAGGCAGGGAGCACCCTGTGCTCACCCCAGCACAGCCATAAGGTGGGGGTGTGAGCGTGCATTTCCATATCTTGATCCACTCACAACTGTGTTGGCCTGTTCCACCTGGGCAGGTGTGTCTCGTGCACCCACCGCATGGCCAGAAATTTGGGACAGGAAGCTTGGCAGGCCGCAACGGTCAGCTGCAAGCCTTCCTTCCACCCTATCTGTATGCACACACCTCCGCCCGTGTTGACTGTAAATCCCCCAGTGCAGCCCCTTGTTCAGCAGGTGTAGCATGCTGCAGGCGCTGCTCTCAAGAGTACTAGATTGCAATATGGTGCACAGCAAACACACAGCCTATGGGGTCTGCATTTGCTGCTCTGGGGGCTTCTTTTGTACTATGTATTTTTGCTGTAGTGGTTCTTGATGGGGGTGCTGGCCAGCCGCAGCAGCTTTTCACTTGGAAGCATTACCCTTGTTTCTGGTTCACTGGCTGGGCTGCAGTGGGCAGTCCTCTCAGGTGACCAGTGCTGTCTGCTGGGCTGCCAGCTGTGTTGCCTGGGCGATCGCCCGCGCGTGTGGGTCCAGCACTGTCGGCTACTAGGTACTGTCTGTTGTCTTTGTCGTGCTTCATATGTATTCCGGATGGTCGGGTAGTCAGGATTGATTGGCGGTGGGGTGCCCGGTGTGTGGCTCTCGCCGCCAAGCCGTCGCTGATCAGGCGGTAGCTTGAAAGCATGCACTGTGTTGAGCAGGAGCCACACACCTGCATGCATTGACGGATACGACAACCCCACCTATTTGAGTGGGTTGTCTGTCAGATGGGGTCATCAAAGTGTTTTGGTCATCAAAGTGTTTTGTTGTGACGGGATGTAGTGCTGTCACGTTTGGTGCATGTGTAGAGGCTGCCTGCCGTGCAGTTGCATCCTGCATGTTGCAACGAGGGAAGTTGGTGGCTGCTGTTGTCTGTCGCCCCTCGCGATGTGCTTGTTGGGAGGTGACTGGGTGCCGTCACAGTTGTGGCTATTTCTGTGAGTGAACCACAGGGTTCTGTGAGTGAACCACAGGGCGACCTTCACCCATATGGCAGGACAGGGCCGCTCCCGCATGGTAAGGACCACATTCCTGCCCAGTGTTATTTTGGCGTTTGCGGTGACCATTGCGTGTGCGTCGTGCACGGCAGCTGTACGGAGTTGAGAGGTGCAGTTTCCCGGTGTGCTTTTTGCAGGGTTTTGTTGGAGGGTTGCTTGCTTATGGGCCTGTGTGCCCTGCATTTTGTTGTGGGTTTCCGTCCAACAGTGTGTGCATGTTGCCTGGCAATGCTGCCTTTCTGTTCAACAAGCAGCATTGCCGGGCACATGCCATTGCCCTTACCAACATGGTGGCATGGATCGGACAGTGCCGCTTTTCGTTGGATAGCCTGCTTTGAGGCAGCACCAACGGCGGTGGCTGAGGATGTGGCCTCAGTTAGCTAGGGCCAGCAATAACCAATTTGACTAATGCGTGGGTGCATCCAGTGGGTGCTGGGGGTTGGCACCATCACTGACAGGCTTCTGTGGGAGTTTTTGCTGGCGGTATGTTGGGCGGTCCTGTGAGGTAGTGTGGTTATTTGCTGCTGATGTGCTGGGGGACTGACCCTTTGTCCTGCAACAGCTGAGTGGCTGGGAGGCAGGTGCAGACGCTTAGGTCACACGTCCCCATGAGCAGGAGGTTGTTGTGACTCTGTCTCAGTTGTTGGTGGTATGGTATCATTGCCAGTCTGGATGGCATGGTGGTGCATTCATCTGGCACGGCGGCAAAGACCAGGCGTGACAGACATGCCTGGGTTTGTTGGCGCCTGGGATTGGCTAGAGCAAGGACTGTCTTCCTTGGGCGGGGAATCTTAATCCTGTTCGTCTGTCATGCTTGCTGTCCACTAGCAAGGGGTAATGAATGACGCTGTGTGGCGGCATTGCTGTGATATGCAACCTAGCTTGGTGGTGTATTCCGCAGCCCGCAGAGTTTGCCGGCCAGCCTGAATTGCATGCCCTGCGTCGTGCCACTTGACTCGGCAAGCACGGGGCATGCTCCTGTACAGCAGTCCGTGCCCATGCCACGGCAAGTGTTCAAGCACCTGTCTGCCTTCCCACTCCCAGTTGCATTGCCAGCACTGCTCTGAAGGGCGTTGTCAACGGCATCGTTGCCGCCCGGAATAGCGGCGGTTTATACACTCCGCTGCCACTATGGCGCTGCCTGTATTGTTGCGGTGTTGTCACGTCGTGTTGCTTTACAGGGGTCGTGTGTCGCTAGCAGCATCTCTCCTTGTTTGAGCAGCGGATCAGCAGCGTGCCCCTTGCATGTGTGCCAGGCATGCGATAGCTCGCGTGTCGTTTTCCTGGTGGCTGCATCACAGCAAGGCCCTGACTTGTGAAGGAAGTGGCGTGTTGCACCCCTCCAGCTGTCACGTCGTGTGCCTGTGTGTTTGTGTGTGGCATTTCAGGGCCAGGCTGGCTGTGCCCATTACTCTTCTGACTTAGACCCCGCACTGCATGCAATCAAAACTGTTAACCCCTGCCTTGCGGCAGTTGTTGCCTGTACATGTGGAGGAGCACCCGGGCTCCTTTGTTGCTGGGTCAGTGTTCCTATCGTGTGATTCACTTAGCAGCCGTCCTGCATCGTCAAGGCCTGCTTGGTTTGTAGGGGGCATGACATGGGTTTGTCCGCGTGTATTTAATTTCTGTCCTTTCAGCACTGTCATCATGAGGGCCTGGCAGCCGTGTGTTGTCAGGCCTGGTGGAGTATTTAGTTTGTTAGTGGTGGTATCTTTTTAGTATTGGTGAGGGGTGCTCTTTTTTGTGCAACTCACTAATTGATTCATCTGTAACACAACAAAAACCATGCGTGGGCTGGGCAGATGCGGGTACGTTGCTTGACAAGGTATCAGGATATCATCAGCTCAGCTGCAACAGCTGGCATGAGCCCAGCCGGATTCAAGACAGGTTCATGCAGTTGGATGTCGCTGATCTATCTTGCACACAAGGCCACATCACTGTCGCTGTTGCATGCTTCAGTACAAGCCATGATCACCTACTGGGTGGCCAGGTTGGAAACACACCACATACCATTGCAGTTACACGTAACAACTTGGAAACACACCACATACCATTGCAGTTACACGTAACAACTCCCATCCACACGGGCAGCACAACGTTTGACCCCCACCCCCACCAGCCCCAGCAATCACAGGGAGTTCCCTTAGAACCCAGTTGCGTGCAGCCATCCAACGGAATTACCAGAACCGGTTTTGGCAGCAGTGGCGTTCAAAACTCTTCCTACCCACCCTAGCACCGCCCCTCATCAGCTGGGCTGACTCTACTAAGCGTGTTCTGGCAGCAGCGCTAGCTCGCCTCACAGCAGCACTGGCCCCCTTCCAGGTGTCACAAATATGGCTGATGGCCAGTCCTTTCAGCTCCCCAGCGTGCAAGGCATCGGTTTGAAGTCCTGGGACTGGCGACAGGGCATCACATCGCCCCCTTCCAGGTGTCACAGATATGGCTGATGGCCATCGCTTTGTGGAATGATGTTGTGGCGACCGTCCGTGATTCTTGAACTCTTGGAACAGATGACTTTGGACTCTTTTCAGTTACAGATACAGATACAGCATTTGGCACGACCAAAGCCGTACAATCCACAAGGGAGCCCGAAGCTCGTGAAGTAGCCAACGGACAACCATCAGTTTCATGAACAGAATCACAATCATCAAGCACTGCTGAAACCAGCCACCCGGATCGGTCCACCCACCTCATCAGTCGCCTCTGCATGGTCCACCCCCCTCCCCACCCCCTCCCCACCTTGTGTTACACTGCCTTGCTCCCCTCCCCTTGTCTTGTGCCTGTTGCAGGGACACTGGGCCACGCTGGGGGTGGGGACCGCTACGGCGCCCGCCCCGCATCTTCTTCCTACCCTCTCTTCCCCTTGTGCCCACTCACTTACATGAAACCTCTGCCGTCACTCATACACATATGCATATCTCTTCAACCTGTCTCTCTTCGGGCTGCGCCCGGTGCGTTCCTGTAGCAGTGTCAGTACCACCGTTTAGCAACGGCGGGGCTTCTTGCCCCGTTGGTGGTTAACTTCACACCGTGCTGCGTTAAGTTTTTTGGGTGGCAGGGTGGTTTTTCTTGTGCCTTGTGCTCTTTGCCGCCCGGCTGTCTGTTTCTTGTGTGCCCCGCCTGTCCTGTGTTATTTCTGTCTGCTGTGCCTGTTCAGGTCCCACGGTGACGGCCTACTTCGTGCTGCCAGCCTACGCTGGGGGTGGGGGAGGACCCCCACCCTCCCCCCCCTTGTGCCTGCATGCTCCTTCTTGGCATCCTGGTGGGCTGTTCCTGACGCTCGCTGGCTGCGCGGTGGTGGTGGTGCTGCTTGCAGGTAATCCTACTAGGCTTGATGGGGCTGCTGGACTCACAGCTTTGGTCTGGACGCCTTCTATTGTACTGTAATCCTACTAGGCTTGATGGGCTGCTGGACTCACAGCTTTGGTCTGGACGCCTTCTATTGTACTGTGAGGTTGCTTTGTTAGGCTTTCGTTGCCTGGGGTGGCGGTGGGGGACCCAGTGCTAGTTACATTGTGTTCTGTGTTCCCATCTTTGTAAGTTCCCAGTGTCTCCACAGGAAATCTTGCTACCTCCCCGGTTCCGGGCACTGTCTCACGTAACAACTTGGTGATGATACATCACCACACACCACCACAAAATTGTGCGGCCCTGGTCCCAGACCATACCAAGGCTTGCCGTCGGCAACATGCAACATGCACTAGATCTGCAGGACAGTCTAGATGTTCCTGCAGGAGTTGCTGCGCAGCACTTGCTGCACCAGCACACAGCCACACGAGCCGCCAGCACAACTTGCCAACACAACGTCAGCACGGCTTGCATGATGCCCACCAGGCGTGGCTAATCATTGGCATCCCAACATGTAAACGTAATCAAAAAGCACCAAATACCACAGGCAGCAACAATGCTATCAAAACAATCGATGCAGGAGCCTACTGCTGCTCTCCTGAGCTGCAAGCTGGATGCACAGCAGTGGCCTCTGCTGTAGACACCCTGCTGCATATCCCTGCATGCTGCCCATCAGCCACAAGCGCCTGCTGCTGTGGCCTGCCTACGGTAGGCAGGTGCCAACTGCTGATGCGCCCCCGGTCTACAGACCCACATGTTGTTAACACCCTGCTGGACAGCATGCCCATGCATGCTGTCCAGAAAGCCAGCACCTGCTCATGCTGTGGCCTGCTAGGCCTACCGGACCTGCTGCTCGGCAGCATCTGCCACTAGTGGGATGCGTGCTGCCTGGCCAGTCAGTGCTGACCCAATGCCATACAGCACAGCAGCTGCCACAAAGATCCATATCGTGTTCTGCACGATGATGTATGCCTGCAGGATCGGGCCGCCTGTGGGTGTGCTGAACACCTGCTCCACTAGGCGAGGCAGGATCAGCAGGATGTCCAACAGCACTGCCTGCATGGCACTGAAGCGCACAAAGCGTGGCCACTTCTGGTTGTTCACGATGCCAAGGTAGACTGCGAAGAAAGCCACGAACGAGGCAAACGGCACTGTGCTGTATATGTTGATCAGGGGCGCCAGTGGGGCGATGGCGCTTCTGATCATGGGGTACTGGAAGAAGAGGAACCTGCCATAGCCCAGGGAGTCCAGGAAGGGCAGGAGGTAGGGCACTGCTGCCAGCACACGCTCTACAACGTCAGGACTGCTGCCACGGTATCTGGCCTGCACGGCCACGGTGCTGCCTCTGCTCTTGCTGGAGACTGGAGCTGACAGAGGGGCACGCCGGTGCTGCTGCTGCTGCCTGCGCGCCAAGGGCATGCCTGCAAGGGTGGTGCGGGCGCTGGCTGGCTTAAAGGCGTGTGGGAACACATTCCCCGCCTGCATACTGCGCATGCTGGTCTGCATGCTGGTCTGTGGTCTCAGTTGTGTGCCTGCTGTGGTGCCTTGTAGATCAGGGACAGCCTGGCAGTGACGCGGAGCAACTGCTGTGCATGCACGGGCAAGAAGTCTTATAATATTGAACAAATAGTACAGAGGTCACTAATGCACTTGGACCTGGCTTGTTGTTCAGATTGCGGTTCTGTAGATCATGTCCTTGTTAGCAAGGCACAAGTTATCACCAAGGTACCTTTGATCCACTTGGAGATAGTTTATTGTCACTCAGCCCTGCTGCTTCAGTTGTGACAGCACCATCCACTACACCAGCCTGTCGCATGCTGCTGCCTGACCACAGCACAGCAGTAGCAGCACTGCTTGTGGGACTCATCTGGGGCTCTACAAACCCCTTCATCCGTAGGGGAACCTTGGCAGTTGAAGCAGCACGCACGCAGCAGGACACAGACAAGGGCACTTGGAGGAGTTGGGTGACGCCAGGAATTCTCATCCCCTGGCTGGTCAATCAGCTCGGCTCTGTTCTGTTTGTGGTGCTGTTGGGACAAGCGGACATCAGCATGGCAGTACCTGTAGCCAACGCCATCAGCATAGCCGCCAATGCAGTGGTGAGCGCCACTGTGATATATGTCCCTCTTGCCAGTCCCTCTCGCTTTACCGTCCTGCACTCGTTGTGTATTGCCACTCGCTGTTTGTTTGAAAATTGAAAAACTGTAGAGCTCAATGCCTGTGCCAGCAGGAGCTGGTTATGGCCTTGTACTGTACATGGCATGTGCTACTTGCTGCACTGAGCCTCAACCCCTCTCTCCTGTCGTGCTTGCTGCTGCTGCAGGTTGACATGCTGCTCGGGGAGCGTTATTCCATGAAGCTGATGCTGCCTGGTTGCCTGCTCGTGGGTACTGGTGTGCTGCTGTGCACACTCTGAGCCCCCAGCACACCAACTGTTCCACAGACCCAGCTCGGCTTGCTGTCCAAGCAACCACACCTCTTGGTTGGCTGCTGGCCCTGAACAGCAGCACAGTGTACAAACCATGCTGGGCCCCGCAATAGCTCAGCTGCAGGCAGACCCAGAAGCAGCAGAGGCAGCCGCAGCGGCCTTCCAGCGCCTCAAGCCCATCTGTGCGCAGCTGCTGCGGCTGCGGCAGGAGCCGCAGTCACTGGCAGCTGCCCTGCGCGTCCTGCAGGAAACTATCGAATCCCTCCCTGCTGCAGGGCTCCGCCGCTGCTATGACTACACCATGTACCCGCTGCTGTTCATGCTGGATGCAGCAGCTGCCATGCGGGCCCCTCCTGCAGGTGCTGGTCCTGCAGGTTCCAGCCCCAGCACAGCTAGCAGCAGGACAGCAGGAGGCACAGGCAGGCCGCAGGCGCTGATGTCTGTGCCTGCCATGCAGCAGGATGCAGCAGTTGAGGCCTTGCTGCGCTGTGTGCTGGCGCTGCTGCGGCGGTGTGAGGGGCTGGAGGGGGACCAGCTGCTGCCGCTGCTGCAGCATGTTGGGGTGCTGTTGCAGCTGCCGCGCACAAGCTTGTGTGAGGAGGTGGGTGGCGCACACTAACAGTGCGGTACTTGGGATGTACAGTCAGCACAGGGAGAGGTTGAGCCTGGGATAAACAAGTTGCACTGGTTTGCTGTTGCTTGCTGGCAGCCTTGGTTAGTTGGTTGCAGCAGCGTTGCGGCCATGCTGATTGGCCGTCTTGGCGCCAGCCGTGGAATGCTTTGGATGGCTGCGGGGTGCCTGCAGTACAGCTCCAGTGTGGCAGCACAGCACAGCACGCTAGTTATGTCGCACACTCCTCACGCAGCCATGCAGACAGCTCCAAACCACGTTCATGTGACCTGTTCTTGTCGTCACTCTTGTCCTGCTGCAGGCCCGGTTGAGCTGCTTCCAACTTGTGCAGGCCGCTGTCCAGTCACAGCAGCAGCTGCCGCAGGAGCAGCAGCTGCTACGCTCCCTAACAGGCCGCATGCTTGGCGGCTTTTTGATATCGACCTGCCTGTCAGCAGCAGAAGCCGAGGTGGCTGCAGGTAAAGACATACCTACAAACATTGGCATTTAGCATTGCCTCTGTGCTACATCTTCACTGCAAGGCCAGCACATCACAAAGCTAGCAGCTATGAATTGAGACACACAGCTAGTAGCTATGAACTCCAATGAATTTCAATGACAGCCATGTGCTGATGGACTGAATGTTGCATCTTTATGTGGGTTACCAGGAGGGGTCAAATTCCCACCAGCTGATGTATCCATTGTTATTGACTGCAGGCCCCACCGGCAGCAAGGCAGTCAGACAGGCAGCCATTCGGGCCCTCAGGTCTGTGGTGAAGGGGGTGGGAACCAGCCCGCAGCTGGCGTTTGCCCTGCCTGGCTTGGCATCGGGACTTGCCAAGCAGTTGATGGCTTCTGGTGAGTGAGTGAGTGAGCGAGCGAGTGAGTGAGTGTTGCTTGCTGGGTCTTGCTGTCCGCAGCGGTTGCAGCCGTCGCAGTTGCAGGTTGGTGTGCTATGTCCTGTGGCACTTAATAAGGCAAGCACCAGCAAGTCATGCGAGGCCACCTTGTGTCGCAGCTGCCCTCACATGTTGTGGCTGCAGTCCGCCTGTGCTGACCCTTGTCCCACCTGCTCGCGTGTATCTCTGTGTGTACCTTACCTTGCAGTTCCAGCCACAGCTGGTTCATCAGTCACAGGGGCAGCAGCAGGCAGCACAGGCACTGTCCTGGTCCTCAAAATCCTTGCCAAGGTCATCCACCTCACCCTGAGCGATGCAGCTATCGCACACATACCCGACACAGCAGCCGCAACACAGCAGCAACATCAGCACCACGGAATATCCGATGGTGCTGCTGCATCTGTGCAGTCCACAGCAGAGGCTTTGGACCTCTTGCAGCAGCTGTCCCTGCAGTCTAGCAAGGCAGATGGGTCCTCAGGTACCTTAGACACTACTGTGCTGGACCAACAGGCCACCTCATTGCAGCAGCAGGAGGCACCGGCAGCAGTCAATGCTGCCACAGCTACAGCTACAGCTACAGCCGACCCACTAGCAGCCAAGCAGGACGCCGCGTGGCTCACCAACAGCAGCAGCAAGGTGCAAACCCTTCTGGCTCTTGTGTTGCCGCGGCTGCTGACGCATGTGCAGCTTGCAGTGCGGCAAGCCTTGGCAGAAGTGACCGCGGATCTGCTGCAGGGATGCAGCAAGGCACTCAGCAACAGCAGGGTAGCACTCACAGAGATACTGCTGACCCTTGCTAACGATGACTATGCAGAGGTTGCGCAGCCTGCAGTCCGCTGGCTGCAGGCAGCTTCAGGCTCTGGCCTTGCCACAGGCGGTGATGCAGGGTTGAGTGTAGTACCTCCAGCAGTAGCAGCACCAGCAGCGGCGGCAGAGGTGACGCCTGCATTGCCACAGCCGATGCAGCTGCGCGACGTTGCTGCAAGGCTGCGCAAAGCAGCAGCTGGCGGCGCAACAGCAGATGCTGCTGCCGCTGCTGCCACACCAGCAGCAAGGCCTCTGCCCCTGGTCCCTGCCAGGCGACCTAATCCTCCGGCTCCCGTTCTGTCAGACCTTCTTGTGGATTTGTGCCTGCAGCTGCCCAACTCGGTGCGGTCAAACGACGCATCCGGTGCTGCTGCTGCCAAGCGCGCTGCAGCGGCTCTGCTGTGTGCTGGCCCTAACTTAGTCGCCAGCACCATCTTGACTAAGGCCCCTGTACTGCAGCAGGTGTGCAGTGCGCTCGTGGCAACCTTCCGCATGGATCCGACGGGGGCTGCTCTGCTGCTGCGGGCTGACGCAGCAGTGCTGGGGGATCTGCCTGCCGCAGCAGGACAAGGCAAGGACAGTCCCACTGCTGCAGCAGCAGCAGGTGCAGCAGCTGCAGGGGCATCCACCTTCCCCACAGCTCCAGGGGAAGCTGGAGCAGCAGGGCGTGGTGGTGCAGGCGGTGCTGGGGTCACGAATGGGACGCGTGGCAGTGCGGGGTCGTACCCATTGCTGCCTCGTATGCCTCTGTCCCTACAGTACCTCACCAGTGCTGGGAGTTACAAGGCAGCAGCTGGTGTGGCAAGGGCTTTGGGAAGGGCGGCAAGGCTGGCTGACATGCAGGACTTGCAGCAAGGTGAGTGGGGTCTTTGCAGGGGGGCCGCTATGCTGTTGTGTGCTGTGCTGCGCTGACTAGGCTGGCATTGACTGGTGTAGGCTGTCCAGCTGTTGGCGCTGTTGCCTGGAGGTGTCTTGGGGTTTTGAGAGTGTCACAAGCTCCGTGGTCATGACATGTGTACATCTGTGCATGTAGCCTGCCGCTGCTGTATACTGCGTGAATGTGGAGGCAGTGCTCAAGTGTTTGCGTCAAAGCCATGCTTCCTATGCAGAGCAATGCATCATAAGCAGTCAGCGTTCCGGTTTCAGGACTCACATCACCCAAAGTGTACCAACATTGCGCGAGCCCACTCCCTCCATTGTGCTCTATGCACTCACTGTAGGTCCAGCTTCACCCTCTGCCTCTGCTACCTTTCACCCTGATTTTCCAACGCTAGTGAGCATGCATGATTTTACATGTACTCCCTCTGCTGACACAACGCACTCTCCGTGCCCTCAGAATCACCCAACCAGCAACTGCTGACCAAGCTGCCATGGCATAAACTGTATGTTACTTTTGCACCCCGCAGGCAGCAGCAACCTGCAAGCCCTACTGCAGCAGCTCCTGAACCAGCTCCATGCAGCATCCTCCCCTCATAAGGCCCACCAGCAGGGCCACCCCGCTGCTGCTGCTAGCCCCACACCCTCAGCCGGGGAGTGGCAGTGCAGCACTGCTGCTGTGGCAGCTGTGCTGGCGGAGGTGCTGTTTGGGGCCTCTGGGGCTTGGGAGCCTCCCCTTGCTGCTGTCAACCTGTCAGGCTCTGGGTCAACAGGGAAAGGCAGCCAAGGTCCTGCTGCTGCTGCAGCAGCAGCGGCCGCACCAGCAGCAGGGCAGGGGGCCGCACAGCTGCAGGATGGTCAGTGGCAGCAGCAGCAGCTGAGTGTTGTGGATGCAGGGTATGAAGAGGTGCTGCTTCAGGTTGTGAGTGCTATGGTGAAGCCTAAGCTGTGGGGGCTGCCGACTGCACAGCCAAACGGGGCTGTGGGCGCTCCTGGTGCAAATGACTCAGCGAGATTGGACAAGTTACCAGCACAGGTATGGGCAGTATGGCCTTGTGTAGTGGGAGCAGGCTGTCGTACACCCAAACAGGGGGCAGTGGCACGTGATGTGCGGTCCAAAGGGCAGCCGTGCAAATTGAAAGGGCTTTGTACTGGGCACAGTCTAAGACAACCTCTTGTAAGAAACTTGGTGTGCACCACACAGTGCACAGGGAGCACGACATCGTCACCGTATATTGCCTTTGACATGTCAGCTTGCCCCCTTGAGTGACATCAATGCCCTTGCAAACAGCAGCACTCCGTGACGCCTGCGGCCTGCTACTCCCTGCACCTTTGCTGGTACCTGGCATACCCGCAGGTCCTAGGCGCCAACGCCCTCCTGCTGCGCAGCTTGATCGACTGCGTGGGCACAGCGGCACGCTGTGCTGGACCTTCCTTCAGCTCGGGCAGCAGTAAGCTGCTGCGCACCTGCCTGCTGCCGCTGCTGGAGCGGCTGGCAGACCCCTGTCCCATGGTGTCTTCTGCAGTCTCAGGGGCAGTGGACAGCATCTGTCGGCATACTGGCTTTCCCCTTGGGTTGAGTTATCTGGTTGGTGCCAATGCGGACTATGTGGTGGATGGTGTGTGTCGGCAGCTGCGCAGCTTGCAGCAGCACCCGCGTGTGCCGCAGCTGCTGGCGGCGCTGCTGCGAGAGGCGGGAGTGAGTGCTGCTCTGATGCCACTGCTGGCGGAGCCGTTGAGGGCGGCACTGAGTGTGAGTGGACATGGGGGTTTGAGGGTGTTGGGGGTGGGTGTTGCGTGCAGGCGGGGGGGGGGGCACAGTGGAGTGCTACACTTATGCTGCTGACAAAGCCCCTGAGGGTGGCACTGGGTGTGATCAGTAAATAACGTGCAGGTTGGATGGTCTTGGGTTTGTGGGTGGAGCGTGTGAAGCTAGGGTGGAGGCTGGGCCCCAGCGCAGCACCGGGTGGGCGGGCGGGCAGGCAAAAATGAGTGCTGCACCCATGCTGCTGGTGGAGGTGCTCCTGATGAAGGTGTTGCCTCGGTCATTCATTAAATTGCTTGACAAGAGTCGTGCATGCAGTAATGCAAGTGCGGCATCTCCGCAAAAGTCTGAAAGCCCCATTCAGGCACTCACAGGTTGCTGCCTCATCACCCCGTCACTCCACCTGTTGTCCCTACAGGGCCTTTCCATCCTGTCCCGTCAGCAGCAGCCGGGCTACATCCTGCCTTTCCTGTACGTCCTGCAGTCAGTAGCTGCAGGAGCCGACCAGGAGGCTACAGTCAGCGGCACTGCCTTCTCAGCACAGCTGCAGGACTCACTTGCGCAGGCAGTGGCTGCAGGCCTCCTAAACCCTGACAACACCCTCAAAGTAACAGACCTTGACGACATCAGTGCCAGTGACAGCGAGGGTGGGGATGAGGACGGCACAGTCAGCAGCAGGGTGAGGGAGCAGTTGGGTGCTGGAGACAGCGACAGCGGTGCGGCTCATTACTTCCAGCAGAGGCTGCGGAAGGCTGAGAAGGAAGACCCCGGTCAGCGCAGCTCAGAGCAGCCCAGGCAGCAGCAGCAAAAGCCGCAGCCTTCCCCAGGGGTCTCTCCAGCACCAGCAGCAGCAGCTGGTGGCAGCAGCAAACCAAAGCCCGAGGTGCCTATGCTTCCAACAGGCAAGAAGCTGCGGCTTGCCCCAGCACAGCTGGAAGAGCTGCAGCTCTCTTGGAGGCGTGCATACAGTGCAGGCAGCCTCGCAGCGGCGGCTGTCGACGCTGCTACGCCGCTGCTGCTGCAGCGCAACCTGCGCTGTGCTGTGCTAGCGGTGCAGGTCCTGACAGGTGCTTTGAAAGCCCTGGCAGCAGCGACAGAAGCCATGGATACAGAGGAGCTGCTGTTTGAAAGGCTAGCCGACAAGGGCCCAGATGCGGCGCTGAAGCCTGCGCGGCCAACGCCGCCCAAGCTGCTGCCTTCTGTGCATGCATTATGGCCAATGCTGCTGGCTGCCTTGCAGGACACCGGCAGTGTATCACTGCTGGAGCAGCAGCTTGATTTGCTGTCACTGCTGCTACAGCTGGCAGGCGGGAAGTTCATGCAGCGGCGGTTCAAGCAAGACGCGTGGCCGCTGCTGCAGCGGTTGCTCAAGGCTGGACCGCAGGCGGGGGCAGCAGCACTCGCTGCCAGCACTGCAGCGGGCACTGTGGGTGGCGGGGCAGCAGCAGCAGTGCTGCTGGGGGTGGGTGCTGGGCCCGGCAGTGACCGCAGAGGTTCCCTGGCACTGACAGCTGGGTCCCCAAGTTACCAGGGGGCTGCTGCAAATGGCACCAGCAGTGGCAGCGTGTTCGGTTCAGCCCTGAGCAGCTTGCAGGCTTCGGTTGGCAACCGCAGCAGTTTGAACGCCGCGACAGGCAGCATGGTGTCCCACGATGGCGGGTACCGAGAGGTGGATGAAGGGGGTCCGCTGGCGCCTGCCACCCTGCAGCGGGTGCAGCTGGCTGTGCTGGGGTGTCTGACAGGCATTGCAGGCAGCAGCAAGGCAGCAGCTGCCCTACAGGGGCCGCTGGTGTGGGATATGTGCGTGATAGCAGCTCCGTACTTAGCGGATGGCCAGGCTCTCCCTCTAAGAGAGGCTGCTGCCAAGCTGCTGGTGGCAGCAGCGGGTGTGGATGCAGATGCTGTGTGGCTGCTGCTGCTAGACCTTGGGCGCTGCTACCAGGAGCTGGCACAGCTGCTGCCTGCGGCTGGTGCAGCGGATCAGCAGACACAGCAAGGCAGCTGCTCAGGCAGCGCAGCAGACACCGCTGACAGAGCTGGTGATGAGAGTGGCAGCGGCACTTTGCCCCCGCTCCAGCAGCTGCTATTGCCGCCTGTGGGTGGGGCTGGTAGTGGTCAGAAGTCTGGTGCTGGTGGCTGGGTGCAGTTATTGATCAGCAGTGATGGGGTGTCGTGTGGCAGGCGGGCGGCGGCGTTGCTGCCGCATGTGGCGGCAACGCCGCCTGCTTGGCATGAGAAGGCAGAGCAGCAGTTGAGGGTGCTGCGGGGCACAACTGCTTGATGGTTTTGCAAGTACTGATGCCAGCTCGCTCTGTATGGATTAGCTTGTGTGCTGTTGGTTGGTTTTTGTTGACCTTGTTCGCACTCAACAATGAGCTTGTTGAGTGCGAACACCATTGGTGGGTGGTGACTCACCGGTGACTGTATTTGAGGTTGAATCACTAACTCAACCACTGGTGTCCCCACAAAGCATGCACACAAGTGTGCTCCTCGAGTGTACACAAGGACTGTAGCGTGACAGGAATGGTTGGTGGGGTTCAGAGGATCTTCCTTGTAGCTGCTGTAGTATGGGGCCTGGCTGGCTCTGTCCTGCCACTTCACCACTGAAGTTCCGGCCAAACTGCAAACCTATCATCATGACAGATAAATAGCACCTGCAAGACAAGCTTGGTATGCACACCAACGTCTCAAAGACACCAGCAACAGCACTTCATTGCACTTCACACAGCCTAAAGCAGCATATGCAAAGGGGTACTTGTAACCCCCAGCCATTTTCCAATGCTGATCCCAAAGGGGTTGCATGCAGTGGGCAACAGTATTGCATGCTATTGCATGACTGGCTGCTCCTGAGAGCTCCAAATGCAGCATAATGTGCGCGACAACACCCCAAACTGTCACCATTTGCGACTTGATCAGATGCCTATCAGCACACACCATCACAGACCCAACCCTCCCTGGGGCCCCTACTGTGCTAGATCACCCCTGCTGCATGTTGTTCTGCTGCAGCAGTGCCTGCAGCTGAGCTCCCATCGCTGCCACAGTTGCCTGCAGGTCAACCGCTTCCTGCCGCTGCCTGTCGTCCTGCTCCTGCCGCCTCTCAAGCCCTGCCACCACTGCCTGCAGCTCAGCAACCTCCTGCTGCTGCCGCTCATCCTGCTGCTGCAGCCGGCTCTCCAGCCCTGCCACAGTTGCCCGCAGCTCCCCCACCTCCCTGCGGACCTCACGGTCAAGCTCAAGCGCATGCTGTGCTGCAGCCCAGGCCATGCTGCGCAGCGCGCCTTCAGGGGAGGTGAAATTTACCTTGTAGTACTGCAGTGCTGCCTGTAGTGCCTCCTGGGGTAGCCTGTGCCAGATGTCTGGCGGCTGACCCTCAGGGGTCTGGGTGCAACAGGTGCAGCCAACCACCATCACGGTGATCGCACACAGAAGGCACGGGTGACAAGCGCGAGCAGCAAGCACAGATAGAAGGTGCAGGCAGCAGGGGCAGGCAGCAAGGAGATAGCGGCGCTTCAGCCTTGGTACAATACACTTGGGGTTGGCAGTACAGACATGACAATCGCATGGCGAAGTGCAAAGGGCGCCACTTCAGCAAAGTCAACGCAGGACGGCCTTTCATGCAGACACCAGCAGCTGCCAGTGGCGGCTGCAAAACTGCTCTAGGCTACATGCGACATGGTGATACCAGGTCATGACGACAGGCAAACAACCATAAACAAGGCATCATTCAGCTTCGACTCTCTCCCTCTCTCTCTCGGGGCAGCAGGCGCACCTTTATGTCAAAGTCTATGTAGCAGTCCTGACTGTGATCGGTCGAGAGGTGTGTGAGCTGTCGACAGCTGGTCAGCTCCACAATGCCTCCAAATTGCTTCATGCTCAGGTCGTTGATGTGCAAGTCCCTCAGGCCTTTCAATTCAGCCATGCTGCGCCAGAAGACTTCACCGCACTCAGGAGGGTTGCGCAGGCCAGACCCTGTCACATCCATGGCTAGACGGGTCAAGGAGTGCAGTGTGCACAGCGACGCCACACTGCACAAATCATGCCTATCATCATCACTGAAGACCTCGAGCACCGGTTCACCGTACATAACTGCAACAGCAGCAACATCAGCCAGAGCATTATGAGTGCAATGTGGCATTTATGAGCGCAGGCGCAGCATCAGCAGCAAGGGTGACCGCACCAGTGAGGGGGTGGCTGCTGTTGGACGACAGATGTGGTAGCGGGTGCGGCAGGCTACAGTAATCTTTGAATGACAGCTGGACTGTACAGAGTGATGCAAGAGCTGCACCTTACACCCTTTGCACCACAGCCCCGCTATCCACCAAATGCACCGCAGCCCCGCTATCTGCCAAATGTGTGGGGCAAAACATTGCTGTAGCTTCTCATCAAGCCGTCTTGGACCTGTGGCTGGTGTGACCAAGCTCCACAACATGCACAAGCATCGTAGAAAAGAGACCACACTCACCTGCGACAACCTCCGGTCGCTCTAGGTTGCGGCAGCAGCCCACTGATGCTTTCACAGCCTCATTGGTGCCCAGCAGGCCCATGGTTGCCGTCAGCTCCCTCAGCTGAGGCAGCTGCCGCCCCTCTGGGAACATCTTGCGGTACTGCTGCTGCTGAATCAGCCCTTTAACGTTGAGGCAGGTGAGCTGACTGGAGGCTGTATGGGCTGCTACGTCGGCCTCTCGGCCAGCTGCCTTGCCATTGTACCCTCGTAGCTCCAGGTGCTGCAGCTGTGTTAGCCCACTGAACATTGACAGGTCTACACCCCGTGCTGCCTCATTGCCCCCATCCCCTGCTGATGCTGCCGGTAGCAGGGGAGTGTCGCTGACTTCCAAGTGCTGCAGGCTGCCCATGCTGCACAGCACTGCAGTGCTGAAGCCATCTGCAGCGACCACCTCAAGCCTCTGAAGAGCCGTGAGCCGCGCCATAGCTGGCGTGCTGCCAGGAGACAGCGTGACGTTCCCACACACATAGAGCTTTGTGAGAGATGGCGGCAGGGCTGCAAAACCGTTAGCTGTGTAACACCCCATGTCCAATGCCAGCTCCTGCAGGCTGGTGAGGCCCGACACTGATGCCAGCACAGCATCCTGTGCGCAGTCATTACACAGGTGCAGGTGTGTGAGCTGCAGCAGGCCAGACAGCTCAAGGCTGCTGCTGTCAGCCAGCCGTTGAGCCAGCGCCAAGTCCTGCAGGTTGGTGAAGGCGGGCAGGGTGCTGAGCCCGACACCTGCGCTGTACAGCCGCAGGCGTGTTACGCCTGATAGCTCCAGCGGCAGCTCTGGAGGGGCCGTCTGTGTGTCTGCCCCACCCTGCACGACCACATTGATGCGCTCCAACTCAAGGGAGCGCAGGCTGGCTAGCTGCTGCACAGGGAGATGGAGGGTGGGAGGGTGTCTCCAGTGTTCGCTTCTGACTGCTAGGCTGTCTAGTGCTGCAGCAGCTGCATGTGCTTGCAGCCAGTCGGACAAAGCTGTGGCCTTGCCCTGAGTGTCGCCAGATGGCTTTTGCCCCCAGACAACCCCGCAACGTGCTCTGATGCTGCTGGTGGCCATGACTGCTGCTGTGCGCCATGCTGAGCACACCCTGGCCATGGTGCCCAGCCGCTCTGCTTGCTCCACCCGGGCCAGGACTAGGGCCAGCAGCTGTGGAGGAAGCGAGGAGACATGGGTCCTGGAGGCCTGCGGGGTTTGCAAGAAAGACAGGGTTCAGTGCCTTGCTGCATGTGTGTTATTGTCACTTCCCAAAAAATTCTCAAGCCCTGGATAGGACTTCGATCGGGCGGTTGGTCAGGCACATGCAAGCACCAACCTGGGCGACCACAATCTCTCCACACCAGTGATGATGCTTATACAGCACGCTGAGAGTTTCGAGAGCTGCAAATGCATGACAGGTTGGATGGTGCTGCTGGTAGGCTGCTCAGCAACAGCTTGCAGGGAAGGGGTCATATCAAAGGACTAGCAGTTGGTTGCAGCTGGTACTATCATGCAGTAGTGGTAGTTGGTGGCCGCAAACTTACTGAAGTGGGAAAGATTTCCATTCGTGCTGCCCAGATGTATGATGCGGTGGTCGGGCCTGCAGGAAGGGTTGGTGATTGTGGATGAGCAGCCAACTGCTCCCAGCAATGGCTGTGGGAACACAGGAGATGGAGGAAAAGTTCGCTCAGCTGAACAGTGGCGACAAGGGTGGTTTTGATAGCACCGTTGTATCTCTTGAAAATGTTCTTCAGGGTAGGGATTAGTTGAAAGTGACACAGGGAGTTTTTCTAGTAGGGGGGAGGGCTAGGGGCATTCCGGCTTCAGAGCATGCCCCCAGGGGTGGGGGCATTGGGCCTTGTAGGGAGCCTACTGCGAAGCCTGCAATGTGCCTTGCAAACATGGCAGTTTTGGGCCTCGGGAGGGGGGGGGCATGGGGCATTTCTCAGCCCGAGCCTCCCAGTCAATGCCCCTAGGGGTGGGGTCAATTTGGGAGCCTGACAGAAAAACTCCCTGTGTCACTTTCAACTAATCCCAACCCTCAGCTCCTTCTTTCTTCTGTTGGGTTCATGCGAGCATGTGAACGTTTGAAAACGATCTATGACTAAGTTCACCAAACCCGGTGTTTTGTCCTGCGCATCTGACGTACAATTACTTCAATTATGTTATAGAGGCATGGCATAAGGCCTGCGTTTCTTTTCACGCAAGTGGCAGATCTACAGTACTGTACTCCACAGCCTGCCAGGCTGGACTTCCAACCAGTTTCAGCTGCGATTGCAAGGGTGCCCGCCAGCACACTATAATGGATGCCATGGACGTAACACCTTCTTCAGTAAGTGTCAACTCTTCACAACTCTGCAAACACAGCTTCGCACCGTTGTCCATGTGTTGCTGCTGAGGGCCAGCAAATCAAGCTCCTATGAAGCTGCCATGTGCCTGTTGCCAGCATATCATGCTCGTATGTATGTTGATGTATACCTACAAAAACGACAAAAGGATCACCACCACCCTGTATGATGTCTCTTCTGCAGGATTCCAGGACCCTTGCCTGCACGCTTCCTCCACAGCTGCTGGCCCTAGTCCTGGCCCGTGTGGAGCAAGCAGAGCGCCTGGGCACCATGGCCAGGGTGTGCTCAGCATGGCGCACAGCAGCAGTAATGGCAACCAACAGCATTAGCGCATGCCGCCCGGTTGGCGGGGGGCCCATCCCACCTGGCATCACTCAGGACCAGGCCACAGCTTTGTCCGGCTGGCTGCAAGCGCATGCAGCTGCTGCAGCACTGGACAGCTTAGCAGTCAGAAGTGACAATTGGTACGACCCTCCTACCCTGCAGCTCCCTGTGCAGCAGCTAGCCAGCCTGCGCTCCCTCGATCTGGGGTGCATGAAAGTGGCCGTGCAGGGTGGGGCAGACGCGCAGACAGCAACAGCCCCTGCAGACTTGCCGCTGGAGCTATCGGGTATAACACGCTTAAGGCTGTCTATTTCAGCTGTGGGGCTCAGCACCCTGCCGGCCTTCACCAACCTGCGGCACCTGGCGCTGTCACACCCTCAGGCCCCCAGCAGCAGCCTTGAGCTGTCTGGCCTGCTGCAGCTCACACACCTGCACCTGTGCGATGACTATGCACATGGTGCTGTGCTGGCATCGCTTGCAGGCCTCCCTTGCCTGCAGGAGCTGGAGCTGGAGGTGCTGGGGCTGTTTGTTGAAGCGCGCCGCTTGGCAGCCCTGCCGGCATCCCTCACCAAGCTGTATGTCAGTGCCGAGATCACCCTGGCTCCCGACAGCACCCCAGCTGTGGCCCAGCTCACGGCGCTGCGGTGGCTTGAAGTGTCCAGGTCAACAGGTTTCAGCCTTGCGGTGGTGCGCAGCATGAGCAGCCTGCAGCACCTGGTAGTGGAGTGCACTCCCCTGACAACAGCAACAACAGCACCATGGGAAGTGGATCTTGCAGCTTTGAGTGGGCTCACAAATCTGCAGCACCTACAGCTACCAGTGGATGATGCTACGTCTGCATTAGTCGACACAGATGCTGACGACGTTGCAGCCCTAACAGCCTCCAGTCAGCTCACCTACCTCATCATCGATGGGTTGGTCGAGCAGCAGCGTTACGGCAAAATGTTCCCAGAGGGGCGGCAGCTGCCGCAGCTGAGGGACCTGATCGCAACAATGGGCCTGCTGGGCAGTACCAAGAATGCAGAGGCCTTGGTGCGGTGCTGCCCCAATTTAGGGAGACTGGAGGTTTCTGCAGGTATGTGCCTGTCTTGGCTGTAACTTATTGAATGCTTGTCTACCGTGTGTTGCATCGCATGTTTGGGGTGGCAGTTTGGCCACATCAGCGCTTACAGTCCCAAGCGACATGCCCTCAAGCTATACCAATCTTGTTGCCCACATATGGCAGGGGGTGCTCTGGTGCAAGCGGGGTGTAGTGCGGCTGTCACGTCATTTCAAACTGTTCAGCTGTTTGTTTCTTCTAGCTGTTTGGAGTATGCAATAGCCTGCAGACCGTACTCACTTACGCTCTGCAGCATCCATCCTTAAGCTGGGGTCCTATCACTGCATATGTCACATATACACATATGATATGTGTATGTGAATCATGCTCATGTGCTATTTGTTGCTGTTACTCCTGTTGCTGTTGCTGCTGCTGCTGTGCGCAGCCATGCAGGGTGAGCCGGTGCTTGACTGCTTCCAACGTGGCGAGCTTACCTGGTGCAGCGTCGCCGTGCTGAGCTCATTGCAATCCTTGACCCGCCTCAGCATCACGGTGACCGTCAACCCCGGGGATGATCTGCAGGACTCTCCTGAGTGCAACGCAGTCTTTTGGCGCAGCATGGCCACAGTGACAAGCCTGAGGGACTTGTACATCAACAACCTGGACATGGAGCACTTTGGAGGCATTGTGGAGCTGACCAGCTGCCAACGGCTCACACACCTGCTGACCGACCGTTATACCAACTATTATCACAATTTTGAGATGAAGGTGCGCCTGCTGGCCGAGCAGTGTCTCACACACCTCACCCAGTGGTTGGCTTTGACTAGCGCCGGTGCCCCTTGTACACCTGTCATCACGGCGTGATCTCACCTTGCTGCATGGTGCATGCAGCATTTTGGTAGCCGCCGCCATTGCCGCCCTCATGTGTCTGCATCAAAGGGCGTGATGCGCTGAAGCCCGAGTGGCAGCATTGGCGCCCTTTCCACTTGACCCAGCAACTGTCGTGCCTTTGGCAGTCTTGTCAGCACCACTGCCAGCCCCATGCGTGTTGTGCAAAGTCTGAAGGCCCGCTGCTTGCTGCTGCCTGCACCTCCTGCCTGTACGTGCTGCCTGCCCCTGCTGCACCCAGACCCCTGAGGGTCAGCCTCCTGATGTATGGCGAAGGCTACCCAGGGAGGCGCTAGGGGCGGCGATCTCCGGCAGTGCCTGTAGCACTAGCACCACTGCCAGCTTCATGTATCTGCCTCAAGTGCTGTAAGGTTCTCTTTGTGCTGCGGCCTGCCCCTGCTGCCTGCCCCTGTTGCCTGGTACCTGTTGCACCCAGACCCCTGAGGGTCAGCCGCCTGATGTATGGCGCAGGCTGCCTCAGGAGGCTTTGCAGGCAGCACTGCAGTACTACAAGGACAACCCACAGCCTGCTGATGGCCATGGCGCGCTACACAGTATGGCCTGGGCTGCCGCACAGCACTCACTTGAGCTTGACCGTGAGCTGCAGGCCACTGTTGCAGGCCTTGAGAGGCGGCTGCAACAGCAGGATGGGCAGTTGCGAGATCAGGACAAGCGGTTGAGGCAGCAGGATCAGCGGCTGCAGCAGCAGGAGCAGCAGCAGCAGGAGGTTGCTGCGCTGCAGGCAACGGTGGCAGGGCTTGAGAGCCGGCAGGAGCAGGACGACAGGCAGCGGCAAGAGGTAGCGGACCTGAAAGCAACTGTGGCTGCAATGGGAGCTCAGCTGCAGGCGTTGCTGCTGCAGAACAGCTTGCAGGAGGGGTGACCTGGCACAATAGGGCGAGCTTTTTGAGTTTGTGGCTTTTGGATGTTGGTTTGAGATGTTGTGCTGGTTGACCTGCAGTAATTTTTTTGCGGTTGGAGCTCAGGGCATAACAGCCAGTCACTGACAGCCATGGCATGGCTGAAACCTCTGTGATCCACTTGGCAGGCAGCAGCGTTCAATTCCGCAGTTCACCTGCACCCTGGGGTGTCCCTTTGTCCTTTGGCCTGCCAATCATTGGCCGGGTAGTGCTTTGTGGTGCATTTGAGGCTGTGGCGGCAGTGTGCACATGATGCACGTCTTTGGGCGGAAGACCGGTAGGTTTTTTCTCTGAATTTCTAATCTTCAATCGTGACATGAGCCGCTCACATGTCTGGACGTGTGGTGTGATGTTGTTGTATCTGGTTTGTTCTCCAGCCACTGGTGACTCACGGTTGGTTTTTGCCAAGGCTGCTGCAGGTGTACTCTTCTGCATGTATATTGGAAGAATCATCCGACTACAAATTTTGGCTAGTCAGCTACAGAGCATACCGCGCCAATTCCGGGTTTTGCTTTGGCTGCAGCACCAGCCTGTACTGTGCAGCTTTGGTGTACATGTGCGAGAAGATTGTGGATGACTTGCAAGCTTTGATCATTTCCAAAGTCGTTGATCAGTGTCCAAGCACCCTAGGCAAAAGGACTGGGATTACCATGTGCTGGTACACATTTGGGTGCATTTGCAGCACATCTGCACGGACATACACACAGCCTCAACTATACAGTCTGGACCTCCTGAGATCCACACGGTCAACAAAAACTAGCTGGCCCAAAGAGGGCCAAATTAGGAGGCCTGCAGAGTGTGCATGCAGCACTGCTGGCTATCTAGCAACAAACCAGAGGCTTGGCAGCTCAGTGCAACTAGGAAGCGACAGGCCAACCTTGGACTGCAGACTTCTCGTCATGACAAGGCGGGTTACAGAGGCCAGGGATGCTTTGAATGCTCACACACAGGG
Organism: Desmodesmus armatus; assembly: GCA_007449985.2. Classification (NCBI taxonomy): domain Eukaryota; kingdom Viridiplantae; phylum Chlorophyta; class Chlorophyceae; order Sphaeropleales; family Scenedesmaceae; genus Desmodesmus; species Desmodesmus armatus. Next base: position 234,095 of record VIIQ02000636.1, read on the forward strand.
TTCGCACAACCTCAGATGCCTCCATGCAGGACATGCATACAAAAGAGGTGTCCAGACACATATATGCCGTGGTCACTGGCCTGTACACATGCTACTATGAGTACGGAATTGCACACCAAACCATCAGTTGTCAGCACAATGCCGTCTCCTAGCCTGCTATGCCAGATTTGCCCTGCTGCATGCTGTTCTTCGGCAGCAACGCTTGCAGCTGAGCCCCCATTGCTGCCACAGTTGCCTGCAGGCCAGCAAACCCCTGCAGCTGCTTCTCCTGCTGCTGCAGCCGGCTCTCCAGCCCTGCAACAGTGGTTCGCAGCTCTGCCACCTCCTCTTTGTGTCTGCACTCCATATCTAGGGCATGATCGGCTGCAGCTCTGGCCATGCTGCGCAGTGCACCCTGCATGTCCCAGCCATAGTTGGGGGCGAGCGTGTAGTACTCCAACGCCGCCCCTAGCGCCTCCCTGGGTAGCCTGCGCCATACATCAGGCGGCTGACCCTCAGGGGTCTGGGGGCAGCAGGGGCATGCAGCAGGGGCATGCAGCAGGGCCAGGCAGCAGGGGCATGCAGCAGGGGCATGCAGCAGGGGCAGGCAGCAGGGGCAGGCAGCAGTAGGCAACACTTTCAGCTTTTGACACAAACATGGGTCGCCGGGGAAGGCAGCAGGAAGCTGCAAGGTGCTCAACTGCTGACAAGACAAGAAACAACAGTGCCCACTCAAGCAGACGTGTGGGCTGCCTAACACCCATATTCTGTTTCAGCTGCGTTCCCTGTGGGTACTCAGGTTGCTCCTGCATGCAAACCATGCAGAAAGTACCAGCAGCAGTGTTACTGTGTGCAGCGCACCTTCATCTCAAAGTCTGGGAAATTGTCTGACGGGCAGTCTGTGACCAGGCATGTGAGCTGTTGGCACCTGGTCAGCTCAACAATCCCCCCAAAGAAGGTCATGTGCAGCTCCCTGATATGCAGGTCCCTCAGGCTTGTGAGAGTCCGCATGCTGCGCCAGAAGATGTCGTCACACTCCACCCCTTGTACAATGATTTCGAGGCGGGTCAACCTCGTCAAGGAGTCCAAGTTGCCCACACTGCTCCATAGCAGCTCCCCGCCATCAAAAACTTCAAGAAGCGGCTCATCAGGCAAGGCTGCAGCAGCAGCAGCAGCAGCAGCAGCAGCAGCAGCAGCAGCAGCAGCAGCAGCAGCAGCAGCAGCAGCAGCAGCAGTAGCAAAAGCAGACATGGCATGTATGGTGAGGCAACCCCCATGCAGCATGGCTGTTGTAGCAGGAGAAAGGTGACCAGAGGGTCTCAGGGGCAGTCATCACCTGGCCAAGAGCTGACCTGCTGTGGCAAAAAACTGGATCGCCACACCCTCAGAAATATCACTGTACAATGTTGAGCATGAGCTCTTCTTGAGCTGCCGCAAGCACCCAGCCATGTCGTATTGATGCTTCCGAGGTGGGCAGTCACACCCGGACAGAGACTGAAACCACACACTTACCTGTGCCAACGTCAAGTTGCTCCAAGTTGGGGCAGCACCGCACCAAGGCTTCCACATCCTTGCGAGTGCCCAGAAGGCCCATTGTGGCTCGCAGTATCTTCAGCTGAGGCAGCTGCCGCCCCTCTGGGAATAGCTTGCGGTAATGCTGCTGGTCAACCAGCCCGTTGATGTTCAGGCAAGTGAGCTGACTGGAGGCTGTGAGGGAGGCCACGTCTGTCTCTGTGGCGGCTGCTGCATGCTCTGCATCAAACACTGGTAGCCCCAGGTGCTGCAGCTGTGTGAGCGCAGTGAACGCTGCAAGTTCCAACACCCTTGGCTCGTCAAAGTCCTCTTCCCCTGCTGATGCGGCATCAGCAGCCGATAGCAGGGGCGTTTGCCAGACTGCCAGGTGCTGCAAGCCACACATGCTCTGCAGCACCGCGGTGCTGAACCCAGCTGCATGGTTCACCTCCAGCCACCGCAGCGCCGTGAGCTGGGCCACAGCTGGGGTGCTATCGGGAGCCAGCGTGACCTTCCCACTCACACACAGCTTGGGTGAGGGAGGCTGGTAGGGCTGCCAAGCCGTCAGCTGATATTCCCTCCAACTCCAGCTCCTGCAGGCAGGTGAAGCCTGACTGCAATGCCAGCACAGCATCCTTGGCACAGTCACGTGCCAGGTGCAGGTGGGTGAGCCGCACCAGGCCGGACAGCTCAAGGCTGCTGTCGCGAGCCAGCCCCGTCAACGCTAAGTGCTGCAGGTCAGTGAAGGCCGGCAGGGTGCTGTGCCCGACACCTGCGCTCAACAGCCTCAGGCGTGTTATGCCTGACAGCTCCTGCGGCACGTCAGAGGGGCCTGTTGCCGTCTGCCTGTCGGCCCCACCATGCACAACCACTCTGATGCTCTCCAAGTCAAGGGAGCGCAGGCTGGCTAGCTGTTGCACAGGGAGCCGGAGGACGGGCCGGCTACAGGGATCGCCCTGTACTGCAAGGCTGTCAACTGCTGCTGCAGCCGCGTGTGTCTGCAGCCAGTCGGACAGAGCTGTTGCCTTGTGCTCACTGATGCCATCGCACAAATACCGGCACGTGCGGCCACGTGTGCTGATGCTGTTGGTGGCCATCACTGCTGCTGCGCGCCATGCTGAGCACACCCTGGCCATGGTGCACAGCCGCTCCGCTGGCTCCAGACGGGCCAGGACTAGGGCCAACAGCTGTGGAGGAAGCGAGGAGACATGGGTCCTGGAGGCCTGCAGAAGACGCAAGGAGAAATCAGTTAGTGCCTTGCTGCATGTGTGTCATTGTTGCTCCCACCAACCTCAAGTCTGAAGGGGGTTTGGACAGATCATGCGCTCAACAACAGCAACACGTGTGACAGAGATCTCTGGACACCCATTGACGCATGCTGAAGCTCAGGTACAGTGCATTGAGGGTGTTGAGAGCTGCGAATTGATCTACAGGGGCATGGTGGCTGCTGACAGCAGTACGCAGTAAGGAATTGATTAAGGTGATAAAACAGCAGTTTGGTGCTACTGGTAGTTGCTGGACGTTGCAGAACCTACTGAAGGGTGCGACATGTCCAGCTTGAGTAGCCCAGATGTACTTGTATGGTGTTGAGGCATTCAGGGTGGCCTATCATGGAGAGATCAAGGCAGAAAAAACAGATTCACCGACCAGTGGAAGAAATGCCACGCTCCGACCAAACAAGCACGTTTCAATTTGAATGAAGTGATCTAGATCTGTAACCGTGGGTATTGACCGTGATGTTGTTTCGTCCTGGCCATTTGAAGAATATCTTGTTTGTTACCTACGTATTTCGGGTGCTTCTATCCACACAAGGGGCAGGGTTCCTGTTGTTTCTGCCTCAGCCTGGGATTCCAACCAAGCTCTTGCTGCTGTTGCCAGACTACCATCTGGTAGTCTGCCATCTGCCAGCACACTATGACGAACACCATAACAGTAACAGCTTCCACAGTAAGTATCAGCACTCACAGTCCACCAAGCACCGATCCAAGCCGTCCACCTGGTTGCTTCCGAGAGCCTGCACAATTGTCTGCAGCAGTTGGAATCAGCAAACATTTGATGCAGCTCAACTACCTGTTGACAGTGTCTTTCCCTTGTGCTGTCAGTTACAGCCAGTCATGGAGCACAACGAACGGCCAATGCACAACCATTACGCTGTAATTGTATCTGCTGCAGGCCTCCAACCCATGTCCCTCGCTTCCACCGCAGCTGCTAGCCCTGGTCCTGGCCCATGTGGGGCCAACAGAGCGCCTGGGCACCATGGCCAGGGTGTGCTCAGCATGGCGCGCAGCAGCAGTGATAGCCACCAACAGCATCAGCGCATGCGGCAGCATGTGGGGCAGCGCAAGGAAAGGCATCAGGCCGTCTGACATTGCGGCTTTGTCTGGCTGGCTGCAAGCACATGCGGCTGCAGCAGCGTTGGACAGCCTAGCAGTCCAAGGTGTCCGATTGCAGGTATACACGGTCCTGCATCTCCCTGTGCAGCAGCTAGCCAGCCTGCGTTCCCTCGATCTCGACCGGGTCAAAGTGGCCGTGCAGGGTGGGGCAGACACGCAGACGGCCGTTCCAGATCTGCCGCCGGAGCTGTCAGGCTTGACACGCCTAAGGCTGTGGCGTGCCGATGTTGGCTCAGCACCCTGCCAGCCTTCACCAACCTGCGGCACCTGGCGCTTGCACACCATTGGGCCCACAGCCGCAGCCTTGAGCTGTCCGGCCTGCTGCAGCTCACACACCTGCACCTGTCCGAGGGCTATGCCCAGGATGATGTGCTGGGGCCGCTGCCAAGCTTCACCTGCCTGCGGGAGCTAGTGGTCGAGGGGCATGACTACACAGCTGATGGCTTAGCAGCCCTTCCAGCATCCCTCACCAAGCTGTGTTTTACTTGGAGCCTGAGGGTCACTCTGGCTCCTGACAGCACGCCAGCGGTGGCCCAGCTCACGGCACTGCAGTGGCTCGAGGTGAACAACGCAGCTGGGTTCAGCACCGCGGTGCTGTGCAGCATGAGCAGCCTGCGGCACCTGGCAGTGCTGAACACTCTACTGCTACAAGCTGGGGATGGGACAGTGAGGATGCTGACGAATCAGACGATGAGGAAGCAAGGGATGTGGACCTGTCAGTGTTCAGTAGGCTAACACAGCTGCAGCACCTGGAGCTTCCTGGCCGTTCGTCACGGCATGCGGCAGCCGGCACAGACGCCGAGGTATCCGCCCTCACAGCCTCCAGTCAGCTTACCTGCCTCAACATCGAGAGGCTCGTCGAGCAGGAGCATTACCGCAAGATATTCCCAGAGGGGCGGCGGCTGCCTCAGCTGCAGGAGTTGAGGGCAAGCATGGGCCTGCTGGGCGGGTGTGATGATGTAGAGGCTATGGTGCAGTGCTGCCCCAACCTGGAGCGGCTGGAGGTCACCGCAGGTGTGTGGGCGTGCCGTCCGTGACGCTTGCAAAGTTGTTGATTGGTTGGTTTTTAGGTGACACTTGGGCACAACACTGGCCACAGCCCCAGGAACTGTTATTGAACCTACGGAAAAGCTACACATGTGGTTGAGGGTGGGGCTCCAGTGCAAGGGAGGCGGGTAGGGTGCAGCTGTCCTGTCATTTTGAACAGTCCCGCTGTTTATCCAAACCAGTTTGCCCTGATTATAGCCTGCTAGCAGCGCACGCTGGACCCCCTATCAACCGACGGAGTCCGTCCTCCTGCAGAACCACATTCACAAAGCTTGGGGGCGCCTCACTGCTAACGTGTGGTTTTGTGTGCTCTGGCTGCTGTTGCTGCTACTGCTGCTGCTGCTGCTGCTGCTGCTGCTGTTGCAGCCATGCGGGGTGAGCCGGTGCTTGACGACTTCCCAGGTGACGAGCATGACTGGTGCAGTGTCGCCGTGCTGGGCTCGCTGCACTCCTTGACCCGCCTTGCCATCAATGTGGCAGGGGAGGACGTGCAGGATTCTTTTGAGTGTGGTGAGGTTTTTTGGCGCAGCATGGCTGACCTCACGAGCCTGAGGGATCTATACATCAACGACTTGTGCATGGAGCAGTTTGGAGGCATTGTGGAGCTGACCAGCTGCCGACAGCTGACACACCTAAAGACTGACGACGCTTCGGGGTGGCGTGAAGACTTTGAGATGGAGGTGCGCCTGCTGTTTGCTCGTGTGGCTTGTGATTGTGGTCGTGCGGCTGTCATCACCCTTTGATATCGGATGCCTGCAACGTGTGTGTGGTCCAACCAGTTAACCAAGTGTGGAGAGTATCACGCAGCGGTGCAATGCATGCAGCATTTTTTGCAGCCATTGCCAGCTCGTTGTGTCTGCATCAAAGGCTGTGATGTGTTACCTTGCCTAGTTGGCGCCCTCTCCACTGTGTCGTGCAGATCTCCGGCAGTGCCTGTAGCACTAGCACCACTGCCAGCTTCATGTATCTGCCTCAAGTGCTGTAAGGTTCTCTTTGTGCTGCGGCCTGCCCCTGCTGCCTGCCCCTGTTGCCTGGTACCTGTTGCATCCAGACCGCTGAGGGTCAGCCGCCTGATGTATGGCGCAGGCTGCCCCAGGAGGCTTTACAGGCAGCACTGCAGTACTACAAGAACAACCTCGACTACCCTCAGAATGCGCTGCGCAGTTTGGCCTGGGCTGCAGCACAGCATGCGCTTGAGCTTGACCGTGAGGTCCGCAGGGAGGTGGGGGAGCTGCGGGCCACTGTGGCAGGCCTTGAGAGCAGGCTGCAGCAGCAGGATGAGCGGCTGCAGCTGCAGGATGAGCAGCGGCAGGAGGTAGCTGACCTGCAGGCAACTGTGGCTGCAATGGGAGCTCAGCTGCAGGCACTGCTGCTGCAGAACAACGCGCAGCAGGGGTGATTCAGTACATTGGGTATGTTTGGTGTTGTGATGCTGTGTGTGGCATGCATGGGTGCAGTCAATCGTGATGAGGTGTCTCTGTGAGGTGCTGTTGGGCATGTTCTGTAGCACTTTACTGTTGTTGTTGTACCGCAAGCACAACAGCCAGTCATGTTGCAGGGGGCCTTCATGACCAATTCGCAATGCAGGCAACCCTTTTATTTGTTGCCCCCAGTTGGCAGTTGCTGCACGTTCGGGGTCCCCATCACGCTCTGGCTTCACATGCTCGTCATGTTGTGTTTTCGCTTTGGTGTCAGTGTGCATACCATGCTGCTTTGTGGTGTAAGGCGGTGACTGTGCAGTTGTGGGTGGGTGGCAGAATTCTGCACTCGAAGTGGTTGTGGTGATGACATGCGGACGCAGTTACCACCCAATAAAGCGTTGCTCCCGACTACTGTGTGGGTTCTGCAGAACTAACACCCTTGAATAGCAAGACTAGAGAGCATTGCTGACATCAGCACGTTCAAATTGCTCAACCGTTTTTTGCATCGCAGCAGCCAACCAAGAATGGTGTAGCTGGGAGCAGGGTGCTCGACTACTACGTCGCTGTGGGTGCACAACGCTGAGGGTTGGTGGCTGGGGTGTGGGGTGCAGTCAGTATGCAAGCGGCTTCCTCCAAGTTATTCATCCATGCTGTTTGAACATTAAGTTTTCTGGCCAGGCCTGCACAAAGTCAGCGCTCTGCATGGCGCAGGAGACTACTGCAGCGGTGTGGGCCACCACAATGCGGGTTGGTGGCTGGGGTGTGGGGTGCAGTCTGTGCTGACTACTAGTATGCAAGCGGCGTCATCCAAATAAATCAGCCATGCTGATTCAACATCAAGTGTTCTGGCCAGGCCTCAACTGCACACAAGGCAGCGCTCTGCATGGCGCAGGTGACTACTACTACAAGGCCTGCAAAAAGCGACAATGGAACAGGAGGATGGCTTTGCTTGCGGTGTGTCGACCGTCGGTCCCTAGTAGGGTGTACATGTGTGTCTGTCTATAATGACGGCACGAGAGCAGCGCTGCAGTCAGTAGGGTGGCTGCCATGGTGCCGCTGGTAGCAGGCTGCTCAGTACAGAAGGGGTCAAGTTGATTGACCAGCATAATGTTGTTAGCTGGTAGTTGCTGGGCGTTGCAATCGGCTAAAGGGGGGAAGATGTCCATTGAGTTGCCCAGGTGTACTGTATGGTGGTCAGGCATTCAGGGTCGCTGATCATGGGCAGCAGATTATAGAAGAAAACACCATTCAGCTGAGAGTGGCAGCACCAACAAAGTAATCTCACTCTGTGGGTTTCTACCAACAAGCCCTGCAGTTTGAACCAAGTGATCTAGATCTATCATCTGACCGTTGTATTTCAACATCGCGGTTGGTTCGCCCTGACCACCTGAAAGTTATACCTTTGCATGAAAGCAGTCAGCTCATCTAGTCACGCAACGGACAGTTCTACTGTCATCTTTTGAACATCAACAAGTGTGCTGCTGCTGTTGCCAGACTAGTCCGCCATCTGCCAGCACACTTAAAGGGATATCTTCGACTTGACCATGGACTCAACAGCTTCCTCAGTAAGTGTGAACACTCGCAGCCCACCAAGCACTGTTTCAACCCGCTCTCTAGAGAGCAGATCTGCGTGTTGCTTCCATTAGGTTGCACAGTTGTCTGCAGCAGTTGGAGTCCCCAAACATCTGGTGCAGCTCAAGCACCTGTTGCCAACGTCTCTCCCTTGTGTCGTCACTTACAGCCAGTCATGTAGCACGACGAAGGCCAATATAGGACCACCACGCTGCATGGTGCCTCTCCTGCAGGCCTCCAAGACCCATGTCTCTTCGCTTCCTCCACAGCTGTTGGCCGTGGTCCTGGCCCGTGTGGAGCCAGCGGAGCGGCTGTGCACCATGGCCAGGGTGTGCTCAGCATGGCGCGCAGCAGCAGTCATAGCCAACAACAGCATCAGCGCACGCGGCCTCATGTGGTGTGGCAGAAGGACAGGCATCAGGCAGCCTGATGCCTCGGCTTTGTCTGGCTGGTTGCAAGCACATGCGGCTGCAGCAGCACTGGACAGCCTAGCAGTCCAAGGAGACAGATTCACACAACGCTGCGCGGTCCTGCAGCTCCCTGTGCAGCAGCTAGCCAGCCTGCGCTCCCTCGACCTCGAGCACACCAAAGTGGCCGTGCAGGGTGAGGACAACACGCCGATGGCCCCCCTAGACCTGCCGCCTGCGCTGTCAAGCATAACGCGTCTAAGGCTGTGGCACGTTGTGGATGTTGGGCTCGGCACCCTGCCAGCCTTCACCAACCTGCGGCACCTGGTGCTGGCACACTATCGGGCTAACAGCACCAGCCCTGAGCTGTCTGGCCTGCTGCAGCTCACACACCTGCACCTCGCCTATGCACAGGATGCTGTGCTGGCATCGGTGTCGGGCCTCACCAGCCTGCAGGAGCTAGAGGTGGGGGGAACATTTTACACAAATAATGGCTTAGCAGCCCTTCCGACGTCCCTCACCAAGCTGTGTGTCAGTGGGGGGGTCACCCTAGCTCCCGACAGCACCCCAGCTGTGGCCCAGCTCACGGCACTGCGGTGGCTGGACGTGAACAATGCAGATGGCTTCAGCACCGCAGTGCTGTGCAGCATGAGCAGCCTGCAGCACCTGGCAGTTCTGCTCACCCCCCTGCTACAAGCAGCATCAGCAGGGGACGAGGACAGTGAGGACGCTGTTGAATCAGACGATGAGGAAGCGATGGGTGTGGACCTGTCAGTGTTCAGTGGGCTCCCACAGCTGCAGCACTTGGAGCTGCCTGGCCGATCATCACGGCATGCGGCAGCCGGCACAGACGCCGAGGTAGCCGCCCTCACAGCCTCCAGTCAGCTTACCTGCCTCAACATCGAGAGGCTCGTCGAGCAGGAGCATTACCGCAAGATATTCCCAGAGGGGCGGCGGCTGCCTCAGCTGCAGGAGTTGAGGGCAACCATGGGCCTGCTGGGCAGGGCGGAGGATGTAGAGGCTATGGTGCAGTGCTGCCCCAACCTGGAGCGACTGCAACTCACTGCAGGTGTGTGCGCGTGTTGTCTGTGACGCTTGCAAACTCAGTGATTCGTTGGTTTTGAGGTGACACTTGAGCACACTACTGAGGTAGGAGGCAGCTGTCTTGTCAATCTGAACAGTCCAGCTGTCATTCTGGGCTTATTCAGCCATACTCGTAGCCTGCGGACCCACTGCCAACTCATGTCCTTCTGCGGCAGCAACCCTAACAGGGCTCGGTGAGCGCCTCACTGCAACATGTGTGCTCTGGCTGCTGTTGCTGCTACTGCTGCTGGTGTTGCAGCCATGCGGGGTGAGCCGGTGCTTGACGACTTCAATGGTGAAGAGCATGACTGGTGCAGTGTCGAAGTGCTGGCCTCGCTGCGTTCCTTGACCCGCCTGGCCATCAATGTGTCAGGCCCGGGGGCGGGCCTGCAGGACCGTTTTGAGTGTGCTGAGGTTTTTTGGCGCAGCATGGCGGAACTCACAAGCTTGGGGGATTTGTACATTAACGACTTGAACATGGAGCAGTTTGGAGGCATTGTGGAGCTGACCAGCTGCCAACAGCTGACACGCCTGAAGATTGACGACGCTGCAGATTGCTGCCCAGACTTTGAGATGGAGGTGCGCCTAGGCCCCGCAGGCCTGCTGCCCGGGGCAGTTTGCTCGGGTGGCTTGTTACTGTGGCCGCACGCGCGCCTGTCGTCATGCCCCAAACATCCTCTTGTTACATGGTGCCTGCGGCAATTGTGCAGGCGCCATCGCCAGCTCCTTGTGTCTGCATGAAAAGCTGTGGCAGGGTACCCTGCCTGATCGGCGCCCTCTCCTCTGTGTCTTGCATCTCTCCGGCAGTGCCTGTAGCTCTAGCATCACTGCCAGCTTCATGTGTCTGTCTCAAATGCTGAAGGTTCTCTTTATGCTGCTGCTTGCACCTGCTACATGTGCTGTTCCCAGACCCCTGAAGATCAGCCGCCTGACATATGGCGCAGGCTGCCCCAGGAGGCTTTACAGGCAGCACTGCAGTACTACAAGAACAACCTCGACTACCCTCAGGGTGCACTGCGCAGTTTGGCCTGGGCTGCAGCACAGCATTCACTTGAGCTTGACGTTGAGGTGCGCGGGGAGGTGGCGGAGCTGCGAGCCACTGTGGCAGGCCTTCATAGCAGGCTGCAGCTGCAGGATGAGCGGCTGCAGCTGCAGGATGCGCGGCTGAAGCAGCAGGATGCGCGGCTGCAGCAGCGGGATGAGCAGCTGCAGCAGCAGGAGCAGCAGTTGCAGGTGCTTGCTGGTCTGCAGGCAACTGTGGCAGCAATGGGAGCTCAGCTGCAGGCGTTGCAGCCGCAGAACGGCATGGTGCAGGGCAGATCTGGCATAGCCGGCTAGGTTATAACGCTGTGCCGCGCAAAGGTTGTCTTGTGGTGTGCTGATGTGCATCTAACCACTTATCATGCCAAGGCATTGAGTTTGTCCTGGGCACCCCCTGGTGCATCCCTGTAGTATCCTTCTGAACTGTACATGTACAGGCTGTCTTGTGACCCATGTAGGTGGTTCTGTTGCGTCATGTCCAGTCTCTGTAACCCCCTTCACATGATAAGGCGTTTGTCCTGATGACTGGCTGCCCGACTGAACCGACCCGGCTGTCAGCTCAGAGCTGTCATGTATTCAAGCAGCAGTTGTGCTGTAGTGTCAGCTGTCACTTCGGGATGCTCCGTCACGCTGCATTGCAAAACCTCCACGCGCCCTACCTCGCTTTTGAGCTTCTACCGCCTCCAGGGGCCTCCTCTTCCGGATGGATGATCCAATGCAGTTGACACTTGCTGTTCTGCTGCAACTGCGAGGCCTATATGCACTTCAAGAGATGTAGTGTAGTCGACTTAACGTGACGCACGAAGCATGGCAGGCGTTCACCTAGCCATCAAGGTGAAGCAGCTGCTGTTGGGCCCAGAGACAGGAGAGGAAGGGGTCTATGTCGTGCTCTCCACAGGCAGCACCCGCTTCTCCACCAGCAAAGCATCAGCAGCAGCAGAGCTTTTCCTAGTCAGCCCATGGGAACTCAGCCACGCCACCAAGAAGCCCCTGCCAGCTTCACCGTCCACTCAGCACGACCACAGCCGACCGCTCACCAGCCCGGTGCTCACCATCGAGCTGTACTCAACCAAGCGGTGGGGTGCCGATGCTGTGGTAGCAGCAGGAGAGCTGCTTCTCGGGCCACTGCTCGAGCAGCTGCAGCCCAATGGCCCTGGCATAGGTGTCACTGTGGCGCTGGCAAGGACTGGGGCCAAGGCGGCCAGCAAGGCACCCAAGCCCCCAGCCAGCGCACCAGCAGCTGGGGCCGCTGCAGGAGCATCTGCAGGCGATCTGCAGGCAGTGTTCCTGCAGCTCAGCACAGTCACAGCACCAGCGGTGCCAGAGCAGCTGTTGGGTAAGTGATGCAGGAGAGCTGGCATGCATGCATGGCTGACTGACCGACCAGCAGTGTCCAATGCGCTCTTGTCGCCTCCCCAAGTGATGCTTGAGAAAACTGCAGCATCAGCGCCGTGTGAATGTCATGGGGAACGGAACAGCAGGCCGTCTCTTTACAGTTGCTTCTGCTGCACTGCCCCTGCCCTCCTACAGGACCTGCGGGCTCAGGCCGTGCTGAGGTGCCCCCTCGCTTCTGTGCTGACGCCGCCTGGCTCAACTGGCGGCAGCCCCTGCTGCACACCGGTGCTGGCCACCTCTATCAGGCCCCTACAGTGCAGCTCATGCGCGTGACGCTGCATAAGGCCCAGGGACTGCAGAACCTGCATGTGGACCCCAGGCTGCTGCAGCAGCTGCAGCGGCTATGGGGCGCATGGCATCAACGCTCAGTAGCCCCTCAAGGGCTGACAGGGCTAAAGCAGTGGCTGAGCGGGCGATGATGGGTGAGAGTTATGTCTATGGAGCAAGTGGGTGCATGCATTCAGTGGCACATGGGTGCATGCATTCATTAGCAGGATACCATGCAGGGCTGCAGGAGTTGGGGTGGGGCGCATGGAGGCAGAGTTGATGCGTGACAGTATTGGATGCAGGGCGCTGTCAAGGCTGCTGTGCTCTGTAAATTGGTGAAGCAGATCTTGCTAGGGCTGGCACATGTGCGCCTTGTGCCTGGCACCTGTGCAGCTTGTGTGCGCTACCTCCCTCCAATCCTTCTGCTGAATGCCTGAGGTGACTGTCGACATCACTTGCTGCACGTGCAGATGGCACCAAAGTGGGGCGCAATCTCCTGCAGCAAACCGGCTCATGGTTCAAACGTACCAAGTCATTAGCAGGAGCACCACCCCCCGCAGCAGCGAACGCCAGGTCGTCCTTCTTTGCACCAGGCAAGTCGGGCCTCGCGCAGAGCACAGCAGCAGCAGCAGCAGCAAGCAGTGCGCCTAGCAGCGGCAGCCCCACTGCTGCCGCCTGGTTCCCCGTCAGCGATGATGGTGGGGCCAACATGTCAGGACCAGGAGGGGCAGCAAGCACTGTCAGTGGGTCCCCTGACCCTGACCAGCAGGCTGCAGTGTTGGCAGCATTGGGACAGGAAAGCGTGCCCAGGAGCAGCAGCGGGAAGCTGGCAGCAGCAGCCGCTGCTGCTGGAAGCGATGAGCCTGGGACTCCGAGGTCCCTCAAGCACTCGCTCAGTGGCAGCAGCAATGCCAGCGGCAGCGGCAGCGCCAGTGGGTTGACGGCCCAGCGGCCGGCGCCACTGGCGCCTAACCCTCACAGCAGCAGCACCCCAGCAGCAGAGCAGGCGGTGGAGCGGGCATTAATGAGCGAAGATGCAGCAGCAGCAGCAGCAGAGGCCGTCCATAAAGCTGAGGAGCCGGGGTCTCGTAGCAACCTGGCCGATCCTGTCAGCCTGTTGAAGCAGGCTACGCAGCACAACAGGAACCCAAGCGTAGATGCAGAGGCAGTGATGGCAGCACTGGAGGAAAACGGCTTCCATGCAACGGATGCATACATGGGGGCCTTCTTCTACACCAGGGTCAGTCTGCTCGGTACAGCGGACGCAGGCAGCAGCGGGGTGGGCGGCGGCAGCGGCAGCAGTAGCAACTGCACAAAGGTTGTGGCGTTGACCGTGGGAGGGGAGGCTGCTTGGGACCAGGGGTTCTGGCTGCCGCTGGTGCGCCCTGCACCTGCTACTGCTGTGTTGGAGCTGGAGCTGTATGCTGCAAAGGATGACAAGTGAGTGTTATGCCTGGTCGCGTGCAGTGCTTTGGACACGCAAGCACCTCAAAGGCTCACACAGCAGCTGCACTGCCATCCTTCACTCACCAATCATCACTCAACACTCAGCAACACTGCACCCCATGTCCTGCACGCTGCACCACCCATATTCTGCATGCTGTGGAGCAGTCACGCATCACCATGGCCAGTAGCTGCGGCATCAGAGTGTTTGGGAGGCCTGTTACACACAGCAAGCTGGGTCCTTAGCAGACTTCAGCAACATGTTCAGCTGTTGCTGTGCAATAACATATGTCATGTCAACTGTGGCTTCATCGCCAATCAGAGTACATGTGGGCAACAGGCAGGTGCATGTGCGTGCTGTGTTGTGCTGCGCCCTGCAGGACCCGTGGCAAGCTGGTTGCGTCAGTCAAGGCCCCGCTGCAGCAGCTGTTGCCGCAGGGCCAGCAAGAACACAACGGCTTGCCCTGGCCTAGGGCTAGCCACGTGCTGCAGGCATCCTTCTCAGACCACCTGCACTGTAAGTGCCCTGCATCTTGTGTACACTCGTGCTGCCGGACTGATCGTATGTGCACCTGCTGGTGCTGCTGTTGCAACTGGCCGTGATGCTCTTGATTACAGCACTGTTGGCGCCGGACAGCTTCTTGTAGCAGTGCCAACAGGTATTGAAATGCAGGCTCGCACAGTCAACAGCACCACTCGCTAGCCCACCTTGTGCCCGCCACCAGTTGCACCACTGCCGATGTGTGCGCATTGCTGCTGCAGGCTCCTTCTCAATCACAGTAGAGGTTGCTGACTGGGACTTGCGGGCTCAGCTAGCTGGCATTCCCCGGGCGCTGTCCGGTGCAGCAGCAGCAGCAGCAGCAGAGCCGATCAGCCAGAGCATGCCATCTGCAACCACACCAGCAGCAGCAGGTGATCCCGGGCCGGATGGCGTCAACAGCAATGCAGGTAGCCCTGGCACAGCCCCCGCTGCTGACTCGCCTGAGGCCAGCACGTCTGCAAGTGTGACCCGCAGTGGTTCTGGTTTGCCACCCTCCAGTGGTGCAGCAGCAGCAGGGGCTCAGCCGGGGGCTGACGCAGCGGCGGCAAATGCTGTGGGCAGCAGTGTGCAGCAGCCGCCGCCTGTGGCTGTCCTGGACCTTGTTGTCAAGGCGTTTGACACCCAGAGGTGCGGACAGCACCACTGTGTCACACAGGCTTGCATCGGGCTGGCGCACTTCCACCGTCGCAGAGGTTCGAAAGGCAAATGAAGCTTGTTGCCATGCAGCATGCCGCCAAAGACACGCAACCTCTGCCATGAGCTGACCATGCTGCATTCACATCAGCGGTCTGCTGAAAACCACTCCATGTGGGTGTTGTTGCCCGGCTGCCATGACATCAAACCTATTGCTGTTTGTGTTTGTTCGCGCAGGGCGCTGGATGTGTTCTTTGTGCTGCTGATGGGCCCGTACTGCCTAGTCAGCAGTACCAGCCACTCCACACAGCACCACCACTGGGGCTGGCACCTGAAGCTGCCTCTGGCGCAGCCAGACGAGGTGCTGACGCTGGTAAGCATGCCACCTGCTGCCTTGTACCACAGCCTGCTGCCTCGTGCCCTCTGTAACCACCAGCTGTACTGGGTCGCCAGTACACCCCTGCTCGCAACACTCGTGCAGCTTGCCAGCTAGGCCCCAGGGTGTTGCAGTCAGCAAAGCCCGCATTCTTGCTATGGGCGGCGATGGGTGATGCTAGCAAAGGATGCTGAGGAATGCTTGCGATGAGCCTTCCTGCCTGGCTGTTAGCGTAGCTGGCATGGTTGCTATGGGAGGCGATGGCTGATCCTAGCGAAGCATGCTGAGGAACGCTTGCGGTGTGCCTTCCTGCCTGGCTGTCAGCAAAGCCGGCATGTTGCTATGGGAGGCGATGGCTGATCCTAGCGAAGCATGCTGAGGAACGCCTGTGTGCGGTGTGCTGTTCTGCCTGTCTGCCTGGCTGTCCGCCCGCCTTGCTGACGCAGGCTCTGTTGGCTCGTGAGGACCAGGCTGGGGGCCGTAAGCGCGTGGGCGCTCCCCTGCTGACCATGTTCAGCGCCAGCGTCAAGCTGGTGGGCAAGCTGCGCATACGGCTCAGCACACTGCAGGCCAACACACCACTCAACATCAGCATGCCTCTGCAGGGTGAGCGACCTTCAGGCGCTGCCTGGCTGGCTGGGGGTGTGGCTACAACACATGCTGACATGGGCTTTGTGTTTGCATGCAGCTGTGCGGATGTTACGAACGATGCAGGCATGCACTGCGTGCAGCATATATGCGTGGGTTGTCCTGCTGTTGATGCCACTAGCCTCCCTGCTGCCCCATCGACGAGTTGGTTGTTGTTGTGACGGCATTGATGCTGTGACTGGGTGCTCACTGCGCAGGTGAGCGCACCAACCTCCGTGCGGGCCAGGCAAGTGCTGCCACAGCACACCTGTACCTCAACCTGGCCGTACCTCGGCTCCTAGGGCAGTACCTGCCTGCCTATGTGGGGTTCTCTGTCTGCTCCCCTGAGCTCTACCTGCTGGCCACCTCCCCTGCTGTGGTGGGGCCTGACAGCACGCTGGACGCACTGGCAGCAGAGGTGCAGGCGACGACAGCAAAGTGAGTGGGGGTGCAGCCTGCCAGGCGTATCGCGGCGCTGCAAACTCTGCAGTGTTGTCACTGCGTGTTGCAGCGTGTTGATGCTAGGGTCACTTGCCAGTGGGGTTTTGGCTGGCCGACACCGCCAGTTACAAGCATCACATTGCTCGGCACCTGCAAGTGCGGCTGTGGCCTGCCACTCTGCTGTGTGTACTTGCAAGCTAGGCATTCGTCACACCATGTACAGAGCCCTCAGGTGGCTGTGGCTAGGAACAGAGGCGTCCATTCTCGTTAATGGCATCCCTGAAGCATGCTAGTAGCGAGGTTGCAGACACCTCCAGCTGGTGCGAATCGTCCCTGACATGCGCTGTTGGTGCCATCATCACCCTTCTGTCTTTGCTGGCATCGTCTGCAGGTGGGTTGAGCAGCAGCCGCCCTGGCTGCCAGCCAAGGTGTTCAAGAAGGTGCAGGACGACGGCCGCACTGAGTTCAGCCTCAGCAGGACACGGGCCAACTGGCGCAGGTTGACGCTGCTGCGGGACGCCACTGCGCCTGCACGGCAGCTGTTTGCTCACCTGTGCAGTTGGACCAACCCCCTGCACAGTGGCGGCTGGTACTGCGTCATACTGCTGTTTGGGGTGTTTCCCAGCAGGGTAAGCTCAAACAGGCACTGGCAGTGATGCAGCTAGCGGTTCCCCTTTGCAAAATTCGATGCGTGTCGCTCCTAATCGTTTGACTGAGCAGTGAGGTACTGCAGCAGCGCAAAGCCTTTAACAATAGCCAAGAGTGGTGTGATGTCACACACCACAGCACAGCAGTTGACAGAACTGGCCAAAATGCAAGACACTGTGTAATGCACACTGAAGCCTTGCAGGCGGAGTCAAGCAATACGCACCGCTGTATCTGTGTTGTGTGGTGAATTTTTGCCTGCAGGTTCTTGCTGTGCTGCTGCTACTGCTCGCTTTTGCGCTGCTGCGCACGGTCAAAGCCCCAGCGCAAGTTGCTGCTGTTGCAGGCAGTGCTGCTGCCGCCGCCGCCACAGCTGCAGCAGCCACGTCAGCAAAGGGCTCAAAGTCACCTGGCACAGGGGCAGCAGCACCAGCGGCAGCTGCAGCAACAGCTGCGGCAGCAGGGGTCGTTCTGTCTGGCAGTGGGTCTGGCAGCAGCGGCAAAGGCGGGCGGTGGCTGCCTGTGCAGCCGCCGCCCGTGATGTGGGACCCCTCCTACTCCTTGCCTGATGCGGATGCACAGCAGGCAGGGGCCCTGCCGACAGACCCCTACACCAGCCTCAAGCAGAACTATGAGGCAGTTATTGGGTTCCTCACACTGGTGAGAAATACATGCCTCTGCTGTTTGGTTGTAGCCAATGGTGCTGTTTCAGCACAGTGGAAGAAATGGTAGATATGGGAGGCAGTGCTGGGCCCAGTTGATGCAGCGAACGTCCACTGGACAAAGGCTCACACTGCTATGGCAAGCCACAAGCAGTTCATCCCCACAAGCAACAGCGCATGCAGCCATGCAGCTGTGTGGTTGGCTGATTGGGATGGTTGCTCCGTGCCCGTCAATGCTTTCATATACAGAGGACTGCTGCAAGAGTTGCACAGCGCTGCCACGTGCTGAAGGGCTGATGATGCTGTGTGTCAGTAGTCGCTATCAGTGGGCCAGCTGGTGGTAACTTGCAAGCATGCTTAGCCCGTCTACGTCAATAAAGTTTGACTTCAAACTACACACAAGTGTGTGCTGACGCAGGCACTGCTACCAACCAATCCACAACATCTGTGTGTGCATTTTGCTGACACACGTGCAGGTCCAGAACGTGATCGATGTGTGGGCGTCAGCAGGGGAGCGCATTCAGCTGGCATTCAGTTGGACAGACCCCCTGGCCACTGCCGTGCTGGTGGTGCTGATGCTGCTGCTGGCATTGGGCCTGTGGGTGCTAGGCCTACAGGTGCTGATCACTGTCGGGCTGCTGTGGGTGTTCAGGTGAGGGCTTAGGGCCATGCAGGGCTTGCAGTGGTGGATCTGAGCACCCAGCGATACGATGCTGCTTACGGGTGTTTGTTGGCTGCTCTTCAAGGGATGCGTCAGGTGGGGAGGAAGTGCAGGTGCTTGAAGTGACCAGTGAGGACTGCAGCAATGCTAGTTACGGAAAGTGCCAAGGCCCTGCATTGGCCTGGTCTAATCGTTGTGCTGCCGTTGAGAAAGTTCATGGTGCTACGAAGTTCACCTGATGCGCTTTTGCACATGCCTTACCGACGGAGCTTGCCTGCGTGTGTGACTGTGTGCAGGCACCCTGTCCTGCGAACACCACTGCCGCCGCCACCTGTGAACTTTGTGTGGCGACTGCCCACAAGAGCAGACACCATGTTGTGATGGGCTGCATGTGCACATCAAATGTATCCATGTGTGTGGTTGGCAGCAGCTCAGAAACAGGCACTGCTTGGAGTTGCAGTTGGCAGTGCAGCGGGCATGGGCAGCAGGCTTCGTCAGCAGTTGTTGGCAGGTGTGTGCAGCGTCGGTGGTTTGCTGCGTTTGTACTCTTTGTGTCATTGTTGTACCACCTTGTGAGAGCAGGCATGCGTTGCAGAAGTTGCTGCATGTTTTGTGTCAATGGGCTTTGCATCAAAGCTGCACCTTAGGTCTACTTGTTGGCTTTTGACCCACCGCTAATGAGTTCTTAGGTGGTTGCATAAGCTGCGGAAGTGCCAAGCAAGCCTGCACTTTGGCGGGTCTGTGCGAGTCGAGCCTGGCCCAGCAAAGTTGCGCTGTCCACTGCTCTCAACAGTAACGCCAGTCCTGGTTGGCTTGACACGCAGTTTGTTTGAGCTAGCTGGCATGCACTCAAGCAAGCAATTTACCGTAGCTGCCAGGCGAGCATTCTGTTGTTGACAGTGGCTTGCTACTGCCAGTGCTAGTAGCGCTGAGTGCCTTCATCACTACATCTCTTTTGTTATGCTTGCTACTGTTGCTTGTGCACACAGCAACAAACTCAGGCGCCATACAGAGCCTCACCAGATCAATTGAGTGACTTCCTTGTCTGCCAGGTCAGGAACCCTTGCTGAACCATGGTCAAAAATCCACGGTCCAGCTGCCATCCACACACCTGGACAGGACACCGGCTGCGGCTTCCTGTTCTTGATCCGTCATGGTCTGAAATCGTTGGTTAAGTAGAGCTGTGCTCATACATGCCTTTTGCGAAACACCGCTTCAAGTACAGTCACTGTCGCAGTACTGTCACACTCGGCAGCGCACCAGCAACGCGCTAATGGTGCTTGGAAAAAGGTTCATGCCACACACTTCTGCCCGATTACAATGGATGGTCATCATCCTATCCCACCAACGCTGTCGTGGCATGTCAGTAACAATTCACACACACCAACAAGCTACTACATGATTACCTGCGGGTTAATAATCCAATAGCCACACTGCATCGCTACCTTTGTGCTCGTTCAACCGTCTGCGCGTTAGCAAACACTAAGAGTCCCTCCTCGGTCACTAGAAAGTCCCAGACACCTTCAACTCCACATCGGTGCTTCCTGAGTTGCCTGACGACCGCAGCATCAAAGGTGAGGTGTAGGTTAGTGGTTGTTGCATGCAGTGGAGTGCTTGTCGAGCTCGACTCGCTTGCTCGATCGGTTTCAAGGATCGATGGGACATCCTCTTAGCATGGTCGTAGCTCGCTCATATCACACACATGCAACAGCAGTTTGTACGTCTGCAAGATGAGCTTGCATACGGCACGTCTCGGCATTCCATTCGCAGGTCAACATGCTTCCCAGACAAACCTCTCATGCATGCATGCGGATATGTCTGATTGTGGTAACGCGCAGGCAGACTTCAAAGATGGCATCATCAACAGTACTGGTGGCTTTCACATGCATGATGGCGCTATGCGCTGTGAGCTCAGGTGAGCCGTCAGATTTTGAACACCTGGCAAGGTGACTAGAATTACAGCTGTTACTGCAGATATCATAGCGGTTTTGAGGTACCAACAGACGGCAAACTCATCGGCCCGCCAGCAGTGTACTCTTCCAGGTCTCACTACCATCAAAAAGTCCTCACTCCCCAACTCTCGCCATCTGCTGCTGCCCCACAACCTACCACAGCCAAGAGGCACTTGCTGGCCACTGGGGATGGTGACTCAGTCGCTGTGCGCTCTGGAACCTTTGCCTCCCTGGCCGCACACAAGCAGCCCACGGCCCCTCGCATGCCCGTGAGGACCTTTGAGCGCCGCTCCGCACCTGGCAAGCACCTGCTGAATGCTTTGAGCACAGGTAAGCGGACCACTCGAGCCCCTGATTCTTCCACTATTCGTTTGGACACTTTTTAAACAGCCAGCTGTAAATGCCATCACACTTGGTTTCTCTAGCAAGAACAGCCAGGCAGTGAACTTTCCTAAAGATTGAAGGGGCCACGAAACTTGCAGGCACTGCTCGCTTGATGCAATGCCGGCTGCTGGTATGTGCCAATACTTGCCACACATTTCCAGCTTTGCACGTAGCAGCTTCCTCAACTGAGGTGCCTGCTTGATGTGTGCTGCAGCAGACAACTCGGCTGCCAGGGAGCTGTTGGCCAATGGGGATGGTGACTCAGTTGCTGTGCGCTCTAGGACCTTTGCATCCCTGGCTACACACAAGGAGCCCACAGCCCCCCGCATGCCCGTGAGGTCTTTTGAGCGCCGCTCCGCACCTGGCAAGCACCTGCTGAGTGCACTGAGCACAGGTAGGCGGACCACTCAAGCCCCATTCCAACTGAAGCCTTCCCTACAGCCGTCTCTGATTGCCAACACAGTTGTTTTTTCTTGCAAGAGCAGCCAACGTGTTAGGGTTCGGTGTCATGGGGCAGGCACAGCTTGCTGGCACAATGTGGCAGCTAGCATGTGCCACCTTCCCAACTTCATCTTTCCAGCTTCACATGCAGCAGCCCACTGAACTGCCCTGCCTGCTTCCTGCTTTCTGCCGCAGACAACTCGGCTGCCAGGGAGCTGTTGGCCAATGGGGATGGTGACTCAGTTGCTGTGCGCTCTAGGACCTTTGCCTCCCTGGCTGCACACAAGGAGCCCACAGCCCCCCGCATGCCCGTGAGGTCCTTTGAGCGCCGCTCCGCACCTGGCAAGCACCTGCTGAATGCATTGAGCACAGGTGAGTGAGTGGACGAGAGTGCTGACTGACTGCCTTGGTTAACTTTATTACAGGCGGCTGCCTTGTGAGCCTTGAAGGCATCTGCTGCATTTCACCTGCTGCCAAACAAGCACAGTTGCTTGAAATGCCAGCCGTGTGCAGTCTGCGCAGGAAGTAGGCCTGCCCTGTTTGGCATGTCAGTCACATTGTCAGTCAAAATAATGCAGCTCGGCAGTCATCCGCAGGCATGCACACAACAGCTGACAGTGACTGACTTGCTTCTTCCTGTGTGCTGCTGCAGACAACACAGCTGCCAGGGGCCTGTTGGCCAATGGGGATGGTGACTCTGTCGCTGTGCGCTCTAGGACCTTTGCCTCCCTGGCCGCACACAAGGAGCCCACTGCCCCCCGCATGCCCGTGAGGACCTTTGAGCGCCGCTCGGCACCTGGCAAGTAGAGCTCACAACTCCACAACAAGGCATGCCATGCCTAATACTGAGGGTATTATAGTACACTTCAACAGTGTACTACGGCTTCTGAGAGTCGCACACTTGAGTTTGCTGATGGCCAGTAAGCTGCAGCGCTTACAGAGCTGCCGCTGGTGAATGGCTGTGGTTGGAACCAGAACCAACGAGACCAGCCGCCTGCATGCCCGCACCTTGTGCCAGTATGGTGGCGACTGGGTGCAACTGGCTGGTGCATGCATCCTTCTTACG
This sequence comes from Desmodesmus armatus, assembly GCA_007449985.2. Lineage (NCBI taxonomy): Eukaryota > Viridiplantae > Chlorophyta > Chlorophyceae > Sphaeropleales > Scenedesmaceae > Desmodesmus > Desmodesmus armatus. The sequence goes on from VIIQ02000636.1 coordinate 256,084, forward strand.
GTTGGTGTGCATCACTTGATGGATGTGACTGGGCGCCCTCATCCAGTTTCTGGGCAGTGCTGGGTACAACTTCATACCCATGTTTTATCCCAAGGAAGCGCTGCGCATGCCAAAAACACAATGCATGGACAGTGCCCATGTGAAAGGGCATGGTGGAATCGGCATGTGGTTGTCAACCCGTAGCCGCGGCTTCCGGCGGGAGTTGGGGTGATTTATCGGTGTACTATCACGGGGTGGTCCTGCAGATGTTGCAGTTGATCATGATCAGAGTGGAGAGTGGATGCTTCACCGTGGTTGCAGAGTGTCGTCTACTTGTTTTCCAGTAAGCCTGTCGACTGTGTTGCACGGCAGCGCATGCTGCCTGCCACTCCCCAGGCGCTGACGCATGGCTTACAACCATGTATGACCGTGACTGTTTCTGCGAGTTTTGACTCTTGTTTTTGGAATATACTAGAGTGTTTGGATGCCTACACCTCACCAATCAAAGCATGCATATCCTGCATGGCTCGCGACCTGTGCTCTTTTTCCTGGTCGGTCCTTCGTCCTTGACCTTTTGGGCCAGGCAAGGCCGACTGGTGGGTGGGCTTGACACACACCCAGCAGGGCCACACACATACAGCATCCACCTAGCCTTGATGCCATTCAAGGCAGTACAAGTGCCGCAAGGCTCTTGCCTGGCAGTACCCTAGCAGCCACTTGTTGCAGTATGTTTTGGTGGTGGTGGAACTGGGGGTGTGAGAGAGAGGGACTCGGTTTTGAACACGGCACTCGAGCAACCCCATGTTGCAGCTTGTGTGGTGGTTACTGGGTTGGGAGCGGGAGCGGCGGGCGGAGAATGGTGACAGGGCCTTGTGCCTGACAGTGCTTTTTGTGCGCACGACGTGAGCGGGACAGAGGGTGGATCCTGATCTGAGTGCATGCAACCTTTGCGCACAGTGACGTGAGTGGTGTCTTTTGTTGTTTGGACGCATCGTGATGGCCTGTGCGTGGATAGTAGCCGACTGGGTTGAAGTGGCTCACTTCAAGCCTCCAAGGCTCGTAACAGACAGCAGCAGCGGCTCCCGCTGCTTGCTTGCATGCCATCATGACACAGTGTGCAGCAGTGCTGTTTTGATTTGGCGTGGTGTGCAGGTGTCCCTCGAGAGACATGGTGTGCTGCCTCAGACTGGAGGGTCGCTCCCTCGAGTGGCAACTAATTCATTGAACCCCATCAGACTGGTGTGAGGAGGTCCAGTGGACCGCCCAAGGGGTTCGAGTGGACCGTCTGAGGAGGCTCCTTGCCTGAAGCACGGTTGATTTGGCACGTGCCGACAGGCCTTGGGTATGTGTGTTGCCCTGTGTGGTACGCACATGGTTGTCATTCACGTGGGTGATGTGGTTGTGATGGCCTCTTGGTCATACGGCTTGTGACACATTTTGTGCACCACAGTGGGGGCAAGACATGTCAGTGCTGCAGTGCACCTCTGCAGCGGCTATAGTTGGGTCTGTGTTGTACACAGAGCGTGGATTGCGCGTTGAGTTGCTGTGCCTGGACTGTGCGCTGTGTCTTGGCCTGATACCATGTTCTTTGGTGGGGGCAGAACACTACTCACGCAGGTCTGATCAAGATTGATACACTACTTTGTAGCCGTCAGTGCGGTGCTGAGGGTGGCATTTTGTTCCTGGCAGACACAGGCATTGGAAGAGACCAGGGTGGTGTACTCTGAGTGTGTACCTGCTGATCAAACACAAGGCCTGCAAAGGCAGCCTCTGCCATTACTATAGCTGTCCTGCAGGGACTTTATGAACTGCTGGCGGCTGTTGCAACCGTTGCAACAGTGACTGTTGTGGTGCTGGGCTACTGTCTCCGTTGGTCTAGCTTGCCTGCTGTGGGCAGCTTGCATGGCACCGTGCCACCGTGTGTGGCACACATGTACGGCGTGGTGCAGCGTTGGCACACATGCAATGCACATGCAGACAACGCCAAGTCTCACCCTTGCATGCCTGCAATTGGTGTGGCGCTGTGTGTGTGTGGGAGCAAGATGTCTGTCCTGATGCTATGCAGCATCAGCGATGTATGGAAAGAGTGGCTGGGGCAGGGCTTATGCGGTACAGTCTGGTGGTGCTGTTGCCGTGATGCATGATGGTGACGCTGTAACCGACTTCCATGCTGCATGAACGGCACCACTGCAGCATACACTTGTGAGCCCTGACACCATGCTGAACCCTCGCCCTACTGGTGCACAGCATCAACTGCTTCTCAGCACTGATTGAGAATGTAACAAGCCTTAACTCAAGCACGACGGTCAGTGCTGAGCAGCTGCAACAAGCTTTTGCAGGCCACACCCAACAGGCAAGCCAACGTGTCGCCAGTCAGCGCAACCAGAACCACTGCCAGCCCGCTCATTGCCCAGGGACTCCCATGATCTATGTAGAAGTACACAGCTTTGAGCGTGTGCCTGCGCTGCAGGTCGGCAGCCAACGGCTTATGCCAACACAAAATGCGTGCATGCACACGCACAGACGCAGCCCCAGTACAAGCACGCGCACAGATGCATGGTGCTTTGTAATGACTGCTGCTGCACACGTGCACCATACCGTGCAGCATGTGCAGCTTTGCCAAAGCCTCAACAGACAACATGAGAAGTTGCAGCACACAAGAGGTGCAGCCAGCCACAGCCGCAGCCGCCACCACCACCCACACAGTGTGAGAGGCTCTGTCACTCGGTGTCTGTTGCTTGTAGAAGTTACAAGCTAGGTTCCATGCAATAACCCTGCCGACTGGTAACATGCGGACCAGATTGACAAGAGACGGGATGCCTCACTGCCTGTTGCCGTTGCTGGGTGCTGCCTCTGCCGTTACGTCTATCGCGCCATCCTCCCCCTGCACCACCGACATTGCTTCCTGCTCAGCTTCCTGCAGGGACTTGAGGAGCCCCACATAATCCTTGAACTGCTGCTCACTCATCTCAAGTGTGCTGACTGTACCCGCCTCGTCTGCTATCTGAATGGGCATGATGCCGTCCTCCCACTCCCCGCTGGCAAACAGCATGAACAGGAGGTAGTCATCAGAGAGGTCCACCTGGGGGGTTGGGGGGAGCAGTGCAGGAGGAGCATGGCAGGAACGACGACAGCGGTCGGGAGAATGAGAAAGGATAACAGCAGTATGGTGAGAGCAGCACACTGGAGTCACTGACAGCACTTGACTGCCTCCCTTGCAAGGGGGTGGTTTGCTGAGCAGACTCAGCCAGCCAGCAGGGAGGATTGGGCCTAACTGCAGGCAGTGTTGGTGAACATCCCGCATGCGCACAAACACCCAGACGGCTGCGCAAGCCATGGTTGAGTACAGTCACTGCTGCTGCAGGGAAGGGCTGTTTGACTGTGCTTTGCTGCTGCCACTTTGGCCCCACCTGTTCCAAGCGCTCCGTCTGCAGCACATACACCGTGTCGTCTGCAGTATTCCGCAGCAGGATGGTGCCCTTCAGCTCCATGTCCAGCTTCACCTGCACACAGCAGCAGCAGCAGGAACAGCAGCAGACGCAGCAGCAGACGCAGCAGCTAATCAACCAACTGGTTGCATCTGTTGAATACAGATGGCTGCATACAGCAGTGACATGCATGCAGGCTTGTGCTCTTTGTGCCACCAAGAGGTCACTGTTGCAGTGCTTCTATTTGCCAGCAGCTGTGTGTGCAGTTACCAGTCTGCAATACGCATTGCTGACACTGGCCGTGCCAGGCTGTACTGGTCATTCTTTGTCTGCTGTATGCGGTATGTGTATGATCTTTTGCAACTTGATTTCTTCACAAAGTTGGGCCCACCTGCATCCAGGTCCCGTCCGCCTTGCGCAGCTGCACCCTGCCATCATCCATACGCCTGATGCCATACTTCAACCTGCAGGCACGCAAACATGTATGCAGACAGCATCTCACACACCTTATTACACAACTTCCGACCAAGGCTGCAGCGGCTTCACTCAGGCACAGTGTCTCACACTGCTGCACGGCCTGCTCACTTGCTGAGTGGTTTACCTAGCCCTGGCCTAGCTGTCGGCTGGCGGGCTGTTATCATGCGCCATCTGGTGTACAGAGGGGTTAGTCAACAACGCGCCACAGCCTCACACTCACCGTATGTTGCCTGCGGTGACGCTGTTCAGCTCCCCGCTTTGCTCCAGCTGCATGTATGCCTGCAGGGCCTCTGCTGCTGCTGTGGAGTCGCCTTGGGCGGAGCCATCCAAGTCGTCTATGCGCACTCTAGCAACAACCTGGCGCTGCCTCGCAGCCGCTGGCCGCTGCAGGCTTGCTGTGCTGAGGTGCTGCCTGGCAGTTGCCGCTGCTGCTGCTGCTGCTGCTGCTGCTGCTGCTGGTGCTGGTCGAGCTGCCTTTGCAGTCTTCCTGCTGCAGCACGTGCTGCAAAAGGCGCTAGGTAGCTTGAAAGCTTGCATGGTCCTCTGTATTTACGTTGCAGTGGGCTGGAGTGGTGAGACTGCAGATCAAACACACCGCTACTGCGCAGACGAAACAGGGCAGCCAGGGGGGTTTAAACTTGAGCAAGGTTAACAACACGGTTGATCAAAAACCACCAGCATATGATTCTTGTGTCCGAGCTACTTTGGTAGATGACGACTTTTGAACAGGCGATGCAACTCAGTTCAAAACCACCTCAAGCCATTTGATACAGTTTGTTCGTTGGTCTAAAAAAGTCACGATCGCACGCAAGGGCCCTGCTTCTCGACATAGCCATTTTGTTGTTGTGATGCACACGTCTTCATTCAATGGATGCTTTCTTCCTGCAATCTTTTCCGTGAGGGGTTCTCCATGGTGTCATGGACTCTTGTCATGCTCTATGATGATGTTGTGAGGAGCAGGAGCTCTTGCTACAGGAGGCCACCTTCATTGTCCTGCTGTTGCTGATGGGACTTGATGCCAGCACGCAGCAACACGCCCCAAACAGAGGTCTAGAACCCCAAGCATGGCTACAAAGCAGCATTTGCCGCAGGCTTTGAGTCCAGGCTGACGCTGCTGCCCTGGACAATGCAGCGCAAGCCCAGGGCGTCCTCAGCACAGACTGCGCCCCCAATGACGCCAACATATGCCAGCGCGCTGGTGCAGCGCTACATGAGGTCCTCCATGGCCACGGACGCAGACGCAGACAGCAGCGAATCACCGGGCAGCAGCAGGACAAGGAGCCCCAGCACCTCACCTCAACCTCACCCAGCTGCTGCAGTGCCACACAGAAACAGCCAGTTTGGCCAACGCGCAAGCATCATCATCAAGGCAGCGGCATTCAGCAGTGATGAAGAGTCTCCTGAGCGGCCCAGTACCTCAGCACACCGCCAGGCAGCAGGCAGCAAGGCGCCCATGCCGTCTCGACACTCAACAGGCCACCAACACACCCACCGCAGGGAGAGCCTCCAGCAGCAACAGCACCAACAGCAGTCCTTGCAGAGGCCATCTGAGCGTGCTGCATCAGCGCGTCTCAGCAGTCCAGAAGCCAGGCGCCAGTCAGGAGTAGCAGCTGCTGCTGCTGCATCGGCCAAGCGCCGTGCGTCCTCCCCACCTGCCTCAAGGGCAGCACCCCTGCAGTCAGTCATGGGACCCAGCCTGGCACAGGGCACCAGCGACAGCAGCAGCACGCGGCAGCCTGCTCGCTCCCTAGCCTTACATAACCTGCCTGGTGGATGGGGTGCGGCCCCTCTGGGCGCCGCCAGCACCAGCAGCAGCAGGAGGGGCACACCGAGCCTTGAACATGCCGACCTTACACAGCAGCAGCCGCGGCAGAGTCAGCAAGTGGCGCAGCAATACGGTACAGGCCCAGGGATTGATGAACCCAGCAACAGCAGGCGCAGCAAGCCCTCTATCAGCTTGGCAACCTGGCAGCAGCCACAGCAAGAGCTCACTGCCCCTGTGGCAGGGGGACCTCGCCCAAGCAGCCGCAGCAGCAGGCCACGTGTGCTGTCACCCACTCCCCCACAGCAGCAGGCGCCGCCGCCTGGTTCCATGAGCCCCAGGAGCAGCGCAATGCTCGCTCTGCAGCAGCAGCTGCAGCAACAACAGCAGCAGCAAAGACAGCGCCAGCGCTTGTCGCACGACGCAGGTATGGATCCACAGCAGCAGCAGCCGATGTACCTGCAGGATGCTGCAGGAGGCCTGGCCGCTGCTGGTGGCTGCGGCATGCGGCATGATGATGTGGTTGCGCAGCAGCTGCGGGACATCACTGCCAGCGCTGCGGCTGCCATCGCCCGCGCAAGGGGCACCTCGACAACTGCTGCTGGAGCCCTGGGTTCACAGGGTGACAGGGGTGCAGGGGGAGGGCTCTCAGGGCCGGGATCTACACAGCAGCGCCTCCGGCAGCAGGCGCAGCAGCAGCAACGGCCTGACGGGGGCTTCCACAGGCCGGGCTCGCCTGACCTCCCTCCGCCCAACGTTGCTCTTGCGAAGGAGGCTGCGCGCATGTCCAGCAGCAGCCCCACTGGGGCGAGGGGCCAGGGCAGCAGCATGGGACAGGCTGGGGGCGGCAGTGATGACAGTGACGACGATGAGAGGCTGCGGGGCCTGCCCGGGTATGGGGATGGGACAAGGGCTGGCAGGGGCAGCAGGCCAGGCAAGCAGCAGCTGCAGCAGCAGCATTGTCTGCTTGGAGAGAGCTTGCAAGCGCAAGGGGGGTTGGATCCGTACGCGAGCCCTGATTGGGATGTGCCTCAGCACCAGCAGCACCAGCAGCAGCGGCTGTCAACTGCAGGAGACCAGGCAGGGTACTACCCGGCAGCTGGTGACAGCCCTACCAGCTGGCAGCAGGGCAGCAGGAGGCTGTCTGCCACTGGGGAGGCTACAGCAGCTGCCCTGGCTGCTGCTGGGGCTGCAGCGCGGCGACGCAGCAGCATGCATGAGGGGGCGCCATCCCCATCAGAGCAGGCTACAGCTGCTGTGTCCCAGAGAGCTGCAGCAGCGCTGGCTGCTGCAGCAGCAGCTGCGCAGGCGGCCTCTGAGGCTGTGTATCAGCAGCAGGGGTTGCCGGCTGCTGCTGGGACAGCTGCTGCAGCGGGGAGAGGCAGGGGTAGCAGTGATGGCGGCAGCAGCAGCAGCAGCCAGGGTGACTTTGAGCAACAAGAGTTCAGGTGAGGCGGCAGCCCAGTGTGTGTTGGCAGTAATGCTGCATTGGAAGCTCAACCTCAACACAGCAATGGTCTTTGTTTGATTGGACATATCTGTGTGACGTTTGATGATGGTGTTGGGTGGGTGTGTTGAGCACCAGAGCCGGACAGAAAACAACACAACACCCTGGCCTGCACTGCTGCCTCATTTGCTGACTCTTACAGGCCGTCTGGCTTCTCAAGCCCGGAGAGAGTCAGGCACCGCCACAGCAGCAGGCACAGCTCCCAACAGCAGCAGCAACAGCACAGCAGGCCAGTCAGCAGGCACTCCTACTCCCAACAGCAGCAGCAACAGCACATGGCCACCGGCTACCTGGGCAGCACAGACCCTGCAAGCGCCTCTGGGCAGCATGCAGCACAGCTGCACACTGGTGAATACAGAGGGATGACAGAGAGCAGCCTGCACGACCCTGCTGCTGCTGCTGTTGCTGCTGCAGCGCACCTTGACAGCTACTACGCCCGCAATGACTATGCACAAGCACACAGGCAGCAGCAGGAGCGCAGGGCAGACAGGCACAGCTGCCGCGTGAAACCGCGGCAGCCTGTGCCCCGCTTCGATGCTGGGGCGGCACCAGCTGAGCGTCACAAAAGCTCTGCGGCTCGTGCCGGCTCTGGGGCGTTGCAAGCAGCTGCTGCTGCGGGTAGGGACCGCGCTGGCAGGAGCAGCAGTCAGGCAGGGGCGCAGTTTGAGGTTGTGGGGTTGGCCAGCAGCCGCGGTGGCGGTGCTGCTGCAGGTCACGCGACAGGCGACCAAGTCTTGCGGCAATTGCTGGACGAGGGAATAGAGCAGACACCCATAGCTGGTATTAGTAGGCGCGGCAGGACGAGCAGGCGCCGAACCGGATCTGAGAAATCTGGCAGCAGCGGGCGCGCTTCTGATGATGGCAGCAGTGGTGGCAGCAGTGGTGGCCGGCGCCACAAGACTTCACATGGGCTGCAGCAGCAGCAACAGGCGAGCCAGCAGCAGCAGCAGCATGAGAGGGATGACCGGGTGCTGCTGGAGCGTGCCACGCTGCAGGCTGCACGTGCCGCTGCATCGCCGGTGCGCCTGCGGCGCTGCACCTCGCCGGACGTGGCAGATGCTGTAGTGAGCAGCGCGGCTGCGTTGGCAGCTGCAGCAGGAGTGGTGGATCGTGCGGAGCAGCGGCGGGGCGAGGGTGGTGCTGCAGGCAGGAGCCACAGCACTCCTAGGTGAGTAGTCGTGTTTAGCAGACCGTTGCCAGCTTGTGGGTATCATGGTGTAGGTCGGTGTGGGTGGAGCTGCATGCAGGAGCCACTTCACTCCCAGGTGAGTCGTGCTGTCGTTTGCCGTGGGCAGCTGTGGGTATCGTGGTGTCGGATGGTGTAAGTGGGGGCTGAAGCACTTCTGGGTGTGCTGGATTGGTGAGAGTATGATTGAGGTGCATTTATGTGGTTTTTCCCCATTGCCGTATTGACAGTAAGTGTGTGGATGTGTGACAGCTGCGGGCGTGGGATGCATACACAGATCAGCCACCAGCATTGCAAGTGTTGACATTGACAGCCGCCTCTGCCCGCTCACCTGCTGCTGCTGCCGCTTGTTCAGGGGCTACCGGGGCAGCAACAGCGGCACTCGGCGGCGTGGCAGCAGTGCCGCAGACGTGACTGAAGAGCAGCAGCACAAGACGCGCCTGCTGGAGCTGCTGGAAGCCCACACGGCACGCAGCACAGGTGGGCAGGGGCCATCCCAGCCACGTACAACAGCACTTCCGGGGTGCGCACAGCCCGGGGTCACTTACTGCAGGAAGTGGCAGCAATCCAGCTTTGCTTTGCTGCTTCTGTGGCAGTGAATGCTGTCTGCAGTACACGCTGTGGCAGTCAGCAGCACACCCCCGTCGTTGGTTCTTGATCGTTTTTGTTTGTACTGTTTTGTTTTGGTGTGACTCCGCATGCACATCCTCTGCTCTGCTGACCGTTTCTCGGCCCTGAGACAAGATGTTTGTGCCATTATCTGCGTGTCAGCACAATATGTCAATGCTGGCGCGCTTCCTGCTGCTGTGTGCAGGCCTGGACCTCCTTCGGCCGCCATCAGGCATGCCTGGCCCCCTGCCGTCTGCCACCCCCCTCCTGCTAAGAGCCCCTGGGAGCAGGAGGTATGCCCGGCCCACTGGCAGCAGCCCCAGCACAGCACCCACGCGAGCAGCAGCAGCTGCACCAGCACGCATCAGCTATCCACATTTCGGTCTCGGCGGCAGCAGCGGCGGCGGCCATACTGCGGCAGCAGCAATGCCCTGGCGGCATCAGCAGCATCGGTCTGTATCCAGTGGGTGGCCGGGGAGTCAGCCGCGCAGCAGCCGTACAGACCCTGGTGCTGTTGCTGCGGGGGGACACTCAGGCCTCGCACATGGAGCACTCTTGCTCCCTGGGGGCCATGCAGACCCCTGGTCCTCTTACGCCCAGCCTGCAAGCAACATCACACCCCCAAGGGACCGGCCCAGCACAGGGGCTGGGGGCTTGATTGGGGGCAGCAGGGTTTGGCAGCAGCAGCAGCAGCAGCAGCAGCAGGAGCCGCCGGCTATGAATGTGAGCCCTCCGCAGCTGAAGGGGCCCCCAGGGACCCTGACCTCTGAGGCAGCTGCACAAGCAGCGGCAGAGGCAGCAGCAGCAGCTGCTGCAGGTGGCGTCCATGTGGGTGAGAGGCCAACCACTAGGCACGGTTACCGTCTAGGGACCCCGCCTGACTCAGCTGCAATGGCAGCAGTGGCAGGGGGCGGGGTTGCGGCAGCGTACCGCAGCATAGCTGGTGAGTCGTCAGCAGCGGACGCGTATGCTGCACGTGCGCAGGGCCTGACATCCAACGGGCAGCTGTGGCAGCAGCAGGGGCTGAACACGCTGGGTCTGTTGGAGAGGCCGATCAGCCCGTTGAGGCTCCAGGAGTATAGGGCTGCTGCTGCTGCTGCTGGCAGTGGTACAGGAAGGTCTGCTTCCCCTGGCTCTCCTAGGTACCTCACAGCTTTGCCCTCTGCAGCTGGTGCTGTTGGTGGTGGCAGTTGTGCAGGGAGAACTGCGTCCCTCAGCTCTCCAAGGTTCAACCCGACAGCCCTGCCCAGCCAGCCTGAGACAGCGGAAGGCATGGCAGCAGCACCCCTCCAGCAATACCTGAAGCAGCAGCAGCAGCAGCAGCGGTTTGAGCGCCCGTCTGCACTCAATGTGCGTCAGAGTGTGGAGCGGGAGGGAGGCTGGCCCAACGGCCTGCGTGGACCCAGCAGCAGCAGTGCAGGAGGCTTGCAGGGCTGTGAGGGCCTCAGCGGGTTTTCATGGGCACCTGCTACTGCCACTGGTACTGCTGCCAGTACTGGCTTGACCAGCAGCAGCACCACCACCCCGCAGCAGCAGCAGCAACGGCAACTGGGGGTGTTGGGGCAGCAGCAGGAGACGTCGGCAGGCAGCAACGGTGCTGCTTGGGCGCTTCAGACTGTGCGGGATGCATGGGACCAGCAGCAGCAGCAGCAGCAGCAGCAGCAGCATGGCACTGGCAATGTTGACTCTCCTGAGCAGCACAGGTTGCGACAGGCCCTCACATTTGACTCGCCACCAGCAGCAGACTTTCCGGCTGCAAGGACTGGCATAACAGCGACTAGCTATGCCCAGGGAGCAGCAGCAGCCGCTGCGGACCACGGCAGTGGAAGTGCAGCTGGTCACACTTCCCTGCAGCAGCAGTTGGGCCGTCCAGCAGCAGCAGCAGCAGCAGGTGGTGCAGGTGGTGGCAGGTTCAACCACAGCAGCAACACTGCTGTGAGTCTGGATGCTGGGTTGGGAGCAGCAGCGCCCAGACACAGCAGCAGCAGCGGCAGGCGTAACAGGTCCGCCCTCATCCCTGTGGACGACCTTGTGCATGCAATGCGGGCGGTGCACGGACAGCAGCAGCTGTCTCCACGCTCACGGGAAGCACCCAGTATCCCAGCCAACAGCGGCACCAGCAGTCAGAGTGGGGCTGCTGCAGCAGCAGTCCCCGCCGCTGCGGACGCAGCAGAAGCAGCAGGCAGGGTTCATCAGCAGAGCAGCCTGGGCGAGGAGGCTACCCTGTCTCTGGCGATTGGCAGCAGCTCTAGGGTGCTGGGAGGCTCATATCACTCAAATCACTCATTGCTGCAGGGGCAGCAAGGCGGCCATGGCAGCGGCCTGGCTGCAGGGCCCACACAGCGCCAGCAGCAGCAGCAGCAGCTGGGGTTTGAGGGGTTCAGCCCTACAGGCTGGCAGCAGCAGGTGCGGGACAGTGATGGTGATGGTTATGGTGGGAGTGATGGTGATGGTGAGGAGGGCAGGGAGGCAGGAGGCTTGCAGGGGTCTGTGTCTGAGGGGGCTCAGGGCACTAGGGTCCAGGGCCACACCCCGCTGCAGCCTCTGAGCTATGCTCAGCTGGTGTCTAGGCCTGACGGGCAGCTTGGGGGTGCTGACAGCCACCAGCAGCAGCAGCAGCAGCAGCAGGAGAGGGAGGTGCAGGCTACCTTCCAGCAGCAGCAGCAGCAGCAGTCACCGGGGCCGCGTGATCTTGGGGAGATGCTGTCTGGTGTGGTGCAGTCTGTGCAGGGCTTGGACAGCATGATGCAGTCGCTGCTGACGTCAGCTGCTGCACGTTCGCCCTCAGCAGCAGCAGCAGCAGGGGGCCACATCAGCGGCTATCCCCAGCAGCAGCAGCAGCAGCAGCAGCAGGAGGTGGGAGGCGGGCGGTCTACCGAGCTGCAGCAACCAGAGACAGCGACTGCTGCATGGCTGCAGCAGCATCATCACCAGCAGCAGCAGCAGTATGATGCAGCAGCGCCAGCTGAGGATGCTGTGCTTCTGGGCTCTGTACTGCCTGCAGCCCGCACACACGCCCTCACTGCCGCACATGGACCTTCTTCTGGTGCCGCTGGTGGTGCTGATGTTGGCACTGCCGGTATTGCTGGTGCCATGCATTATGACACTGCAGCTGGTGGCGCGGGTGGCGGGTTGGATGGGCTGCTTGCGGGAAGGCCAGGCAGCTGGAACGGGACGCCGCAAAGGGCGACGGCGACCCCAACACGCTTGCAGGGCCGTGCTGCTAGTGCAGCTGGTAGTGCTGCTGGTAGTGCTGCAAGTCCCAGCCCGGCCGCTGCTGTGTCAGCAGCAGCCGCATCCGTTCGGAGAGCAATGGAGGAGCTCCGGGCTTCAACTGTGGCTGGCTGGCAGGGAGGGGTTGGGGTCGGCTCACCCCTCCAGCAGCAGCAGCAGCACCAACAGCAGCAGCAGGTGCAGCTTGAGGGTGTTCGGCAGCATTTTCGGCTCCCGCCAGCAGCCGCCGATAAGGAGGAAGAAGCTCAGCAGGGCCCTGCTGCTGGTGCTGCTGCTGGCGGGACAGGAGGGGCAGTGGTGGGCCAGGTGGGCAGCAGCCCTGGTGGGACAAGAGGGGCAGTGGGCCAGGTGGTGGGCCAGGTGGACGATAGCCCTGCTGCTGGCAGCTGCAGCAGCACTCCTGGCCGTACTGGTGGGGACATGACAACAGCAGCAGCAGCAGGCAGCAGCCCTACTGGTAGCAGTGGCCTGGTCCGCGCGCTGTTTGCTGCTGGGGGTGGCATTGAGGCCACCCGTGGCGGTGCTGCTGCTGCTGCTGCTGCTGCTGGTGGCGGTGGTGGTAGTGATGGCATTGGTGGTGTGTCGGACACGCAGCCGCTGGTGGACAGCCTTGCTGGTCAGTTGCTGCAGCTGCAGAACAGCCTGCGCGCACTGCTGCCTAGCAGCCAGGAGACTGATGACCAGCAGCAGCAGCAGCAGCAGGAGGAGGAGGCGTGGCAAGAGGAGGACGGACCTCCTGAGCAGCAGCAGCAGCAGCAGGTGGCTGTTGGGCCAGCTTGGTCTCGTGACAGGACTGCTTTGCAGGGTGGGGTGGTGCACCTCCCCAGCACTGCAGGGTCAACCCCAGCAGCAGCACCAGCTGCAGGGGTGAGGTCACCCTTGCCTGCACATGTTGGCGCTGCTGCTGCTGCTGCTTCAAGAGTCCAGCCAGCTGTCAGTAGTGCTGTAGGCTCACCAGCAGCAGCACGAGCTGCTTTCAGCACCAGTGCTGCTGCTGCTGGTGCTACTGCTGCTGGTGGTGTTGAGGAGGAGGGTGAGGGCACTGCTGTGCTGCTGTCAGGCAGTGGTGAGGTTGGTGGCAGTGGTCATGGTGCTGCTGTGCTGCAGCGCTTGACCGAGGTGGAGGTCGCCATGCTGGCCACTGCGCACGGCCTGCAGGCCCTGCAGGCGCGATTTGCCAGGCTGGAGCAGCAAAGGCCCCAGAAGCAGCAGCAGCAGCAGCAGCAGCAGGCTGAGGAGGAGAGGTTGCTGCTGGAGGGCAGGCTTGCTTTGCTGGAGCAGCAGCAGCAGGAGCTCCTGCTGCAGCAGCACCACCACCAGCAGCAGTCTCATGAGGGCAGCGGCCAGGGGGAGGAGCTAGCAGCAGCGGCAGCAGCTGCTGCTGCTACCAGTGCTGCTGCTGCTCACGTGGCGGCTGAAGCTGCTGGTGCTGCTGCTGCAGCAGCGGCTCAGCAGGCAGTGCGGCAGCTGCTGGCAGAGGGGGTGCCTCTCTCTGAGGCACAGAAGCAGCAGCAGGAGCAGCAGCAGAGTATGCTTGCATCGCTGTCGGAGCAGCTGCAGTCCTTTGCTGCTGCTGCTGAGCAGGCCGCCATAGGGGAGGCTGCTGAGCTGGAGGGGGTGCAGGCGGTGCAGCAGCAGCTGCAGCAGCGCGCTGGGGCCTTTGCTGAGCAGCTGCAGCAGCTGCAGGAACAGCAGGTGCTACTGCAGGAGGGCCAGGCGCTGCTGCAGCAGCAGCAGCAGCACCAACAGCAGCAGCTGGATGCTGGTGTGGGTCAGGTGCAGCAGCTGGAGGGTCAGGTGGAGGCGCTGCAGCCCCTGCGGCAGCAGGTGCTGCTGTTGCAGCAGAGGGGCGAGGCTGATGCTGCCGCTGGCCGTGCAGCTGCCGAGGCTTCTGCTGCTGGGCTGGGTGAGGTGCAGGGGCGGCTGGTGAGCCTGGAGGGTCAGCTTGCTGGGCTGCTGCAGCTGCAGCAGCAGCAGGGGGCAGCTGAGGGAGGGGTGATGCTGTCGGAGCAGGTGGCTGCACTGCAGTGTGAAGTGCAAGAGCTAGCTGGCGGAGTGCAGCTGTTGCGCGAGCAGCAGCAGCAACAGCAGCAGCACCAGCAGCAGCATGACGGCCATCCGCAGCAGCAGCAGCAGCGTGAGGAGCTGTCGCTGCTGTCTGCGCGTGTTGCTGAGCTGGGTGTGCAGCTGGATGGTGTGAGTGGTGCTGTGCGGGTGTCGCTGCCCCTGAGGCTGGTGGAGGTGGAGGACAGGGTGGCAGCAACGGCACAGACCTGCGCAGACGCCATCAAGGTGGGTGTGTCCTACATGGGATGTGATTTGGTTTGCACTACTTCTGATTTGCACTGTGCCCCTGTTCCTGCTAGCTGAAAGGCAGTGGGTGGAGGGTGTGTGTGAGGTGGTGTGGTTGCATGAGGTGGATTACAGGGTGGCGGCCACTGCACAGACCTGCGCAGACGCCATCACGGTGGGTGCCACTGGACTGGGCCTGTGCCCTACATGGAGTACTGAGTTGCACTGCGCCCGCCTATCGCTGTGCACACGCGTATTGCTGCTTCCCAACAGCTGCCCGAGTGCTTCTGGCTGGACCCCCCGTCTACCAAATGGCATGTTTGCCACTATCCCACCTTTTGCCTACAATTTTGTTGTGACCGTACGCTGCCGTGCTGCTGCCGCTGCTGCTGCCACCCTGTTATCTTCACCAGGTGATCGCCGTGAAGCACAGCAACATCTCTGCCATGTTCCAGGAGGTCCAGAGCCACCAGGCAGCAGCCAGCAGCAGACTCAGCCAGCTCAGCCAGCAGCTGGCTAGCCTCAGGGCTGCACGCGCCAGCAAGGCCGGGAGCAGCAGCAGCAGGAGCAGGGCCGTCAGCAGTGAGGGCTCGATGCAGTCTGACGGCAACAGGGGCATGATGGCTTGGGTTTGATGCTGGCAGCTTGTAGGCGCTGTTGTGGGCTGCTGAAGCGGAGTGCCAGGGATGCAGCAGGCTCAGCGGCATAATGCCTAGAGGGGCCGGGCAGCAGAAAGCAGTGGAGGGTGTGTGTGCCGTGCAGCAGCGTGTGCAAAGTGTCTTCTTTTGCAGCAGCAGCTTGGAGGTTTATGGTGCCAAATGGGGCTCAGGGGTTGATGAGTGTGTGGGGATGTTGTATGCAGTTGACAAGGGAAGAGGCATTGATGCCCTGGTCTTGACTTGCACCCAATACGCATGTGACTTTCTGCTGACATGGATTGACCGTGTTGACAGCCACAGCAGGATTGTGTTTGGTTGGTTCAGCCAACGAGCTGACTTAGGGCTGCCTGTGCTGCAAGCGCAAGGGGCCTGCATGGTGCGTATCACACTGCGAGTCTGACCGGACGTGAACATTGCGTCACTTCACCCAACTATGACGTGGCATGATGCATAATGTGTTTTGAAGTGTGCATCTGCAGGACTCGTGCAGCGGGCAAGCTTGCATCACATTGTGCACGTACAGGTGCTCACACATACATGCACGCTGGGTGCCCTTGTTGTTTTCTGCTGACGGTGGCGGGCTGCCGTCACATCAGCTGTATTGTGCCATCAGCAGGCACTTCCAGTATGTATAGCTGCCCTTGGCGGACTGTGTAACCTTGGGCTATCAAATCAAAGCATTGCCATGGACTGGCGCTGTTCAGTTCTGTCTTTGGCCTCGGCTGCCGTTCCTGCTGCAAGACTTGCTCTGGTGCAATCAATAGGTTTATTGATTGGCTGCGTCCATCACAGCGTCGGCTTGGATACGTGGCAGCCCTTGGAGACTATTTGTGGCAAGTTACACATGCATGCATGATGCCTCACCCCACATGCCTTGGAAATTTGCCTCTCAGAAAGCACGACAGCCATGCACAACAGCTTTGCAGCAGCCCGTACATGGTCACAGATAAACTACTTATGCAACACAAGCGACAACACAAGCGGCACAAGGACGACATGGCAGCACCAGGCACATGTTGACCCGCAAAGTAAAATGTACAGAGTGACTGACATCAACAGCAAACAGTGCATTGCAACCCAGTCCTCCACCATTTCAGTGGGTAGTGGGTGCACGCTGAGGGCAAACAACAGGCTACACACCACAGCACAACGTTAGGGGATCTCTTCTGAGGCACGGATGTACCCTCTGACCCTGTCCTGGCCAGTCTGTGGCCACGGGCCCAGGCGGCCCCCAGCAACCAACAGGGTGTGGACAGAGGCTCTGTACACTGGTGTATTCACACGGGAGGATGCAGGACTGGCCTTTGTCAAAGACTGCATATCACACAGCATGCCTGGCACTGGCTGCGGCATTGCTGCATCATCTCAGTCCGCTACAGGGCGTCATGAGGGTCACAACAGGCAACATGCAAGGTCACGCAACGCGGACAATATCTCAACGATGGCTGCAGCAGCCATAGATGGCACGTAGGCACAACACAGTTACAGGGGCCCACACACAAGTAATAAGGTCCCTGTATTGAACCACACAACTGCACGCACACATTCACACCACACAAGTCCGGGGCAAGCTGAACCACTTGCTTGCTTTTGGCGTTTAACCAACAGGAAGCAATGTTGCTCAGTGCTCGCGCAGCACATCAGGCAACGCAAGGACCTGATCCCTCTCTCCCCTCCCCCCCCAGCACCGTACTGCTGGCCATACTGCAGCCACAGCTGGACCCAGATGATTTGCCAAACCACAACCTGCCGCCCACCCTGCCTAGAAGCATGCCGGCACACACGGTGATACTCTGCTCCTGCATTGCTGCAGGCACACACGTGGTCACATGGGACAAAATGATGTCAAGGGACTATGGACAAGTCTGCACAAGTTTTTTTTGGCCTACCGACAGGCAGGTGGTGAACGAGCATCCCGGGAGGACAACCCCCAATTGGGCTGCATGCCGCCGGGACATGCGCAATGTTTGGAGCTGTGCGCGCGGCAAACCAGGCTGCCTACTAACAGGCAACCCCGACAATGAAATCCCCCAGCACCCTCAGTGGGTCTCGTCCTGCATATGGAAGTCCTGCCGACCAGGTCCTGCAAACCCCGACCCTCCAAAAGCAGCACAAACTGCTGCACATTCCTACTGTCATGCTGCACTGCAGCTGTCAGGCCATGGTGGCCGCTCGACCTACTGCTTCACAGCGTCTGTCAGCAGCAGCACCCAGCTGCTTGCAATGCACTTCCACAGCCGCCACAAATCTGGGCACCATCCTTCAAAATGTGGCCTGGCACCAGCAACTTACTCTCCCCCCCCCCCCTTGTGCACTTCACCCAGCTGCACTCACAACCCTCCCCGACAGTCCCGACACTAAAGAGCCGCCGCAGCAAGCATCAGTCCCAGGAAAGCATCCTGATACGCGCAACTGCTGCTGCCGGGCGCCCCTGGACTGAATCATAACCTGGCCACAAACCTCCAGCAGCAACAACGGCAGCATCATCACCCAAAAATGAGGTGGTTCACTTGCGCTTTGCCACCTTCATGTAACGCACACCACATGCGTTGCACAGGGTCTTGGGGCCTGCTGGGCCAGCCCTCCAGACAGGAGTCGACTGCAGCAAGATGCAAGCAGCACAACACGGGCAGCAGCAGCTCTTCAGCATCGCCCGGGGCACAGATATGATGTGGCGACAGCACCAGAGTATGAACAGTCAGTATGCAGCAGTCATAAGGCACACATCTGCCGTTCCCAAAAAAATTCAGGACCGCACCACGAAAACGCTATGGTGCCAAACTTGTGAATGCACGCCTCAACGTATTCATGACTGGTTGCTGCCACTCACCACAGCGCCGCATGATGTGCAGCAGTGGCCGCCAGAGCCAGACGCGCGCGATGATGCTGGGCGCTTCTTTGACTTGGGGCTACCAGAGGCCTCCACAGCCGCAGCAGCCTTCATGACAGTGTGGCTTGGCTTGCTCTTGACGCGAGGGGGGCGCTGAGCGCCAGCCTGGCCTTGGAGCGCAAAGGCCTGCACTGCTGAAGGGCTGACTGCACCTGAAGCGCTAACTGCAGCAGTAGGGGAGCTCAGGCATGCCGCTGATGCTGCAGCAGCTGCTGCCACTGCCTCTGCGGCAGCTGCCTCCGCTGCTGCCAGCTCAAGCGCTGCCTGCGTGCTGCTGTAGGTGGCTATGATGGGTGCAGGAGTGACAGCGGCTACATATTGCGCAGCACCTGCGCTGCTGTGTGCCGTGTTTGGTGCTGCTGGCTCAGCGGCAACAGCAGCTTCAGCACCGTCAGGAGCTGCAAAGGCTGCAGCCACAATAGCTGCGCTGTCAGAGGAACATGGGCTGGCAGCGGCAGGCTGTGCCTCCTCGCTGGATGCTGGGGTGGCTGAGGCCGCGTCTGCATGGACGGTTGCCACTTTCTGGGGCTGGAAGGGCCCGAAGTCTGCTGCAGCAGCAGAGGCGCAGCTGGGGCTGCAGGGCGCAGAGCTTGACCCGCTGTTGAGCGCGCATGCCTTGGTGTTTGTGTGGTCAGAGCAGTCGGAGCATGTGGAGTCAGGCGCAGCCGCCTGCAGGAGGTTGCGAATCACAGCACACGATGTTTATCAGCAACACTGGAGTGCTGTTGACTAGGCAGCTCAAGGGACTGTCCATTGATTGGTTCACCTATCGCGCCACTATACAATGTCGACGCAGAGTCACTGCCATGCCCACATCACATGCATTATAGCCCAGAGTCGACAACAAAGAAGGGCTGCCATGCGTACAGGGACAGTCTCTCATAGCAGGCTCACTCACCGTGTGTTGCTCCTCAGACGGCACAGCCATGGGTGCTGCCAGGGGCGTGCTGACCTCCGACAGGTTGCTGTCCATGCTCAGCAGGCAGGGAGCATCAGGGGCTGTGAGGTCCTTCACACGCGGCTGGTAAGCCAGGGGGATGCTGAAGAGCTCCGCAGCAGCAAGCTGCCCAGCGTTGCCGCACCAAAACAGGTCCTCCTCTGAGTTGCTGCTGCTGCGCCCAAGCGTTGCGGCAGCCGCCGCTGCTGCATCGTGCTGCTCCAGGTGCGCCTGCGCCCACTCCTGCTGGTGCGAGCATTCCTCCATGTCACCTGCAACAGGGTGGGAATGCAAGGTGTTTTACAGGTTGTCATTGCATTGCACCCAGGCAGCAACACTTACTGCAGAACGGTCGTGGCTGCCGCTCTTGTGCCCATCAGGCACATGTCAGAAGGGAAGAGCAGTGGCATGGGTGCACGTCCTACTTGGAAACACCTACCATGAAACACCAGCTCGTCACCACCATGCTGCGGTGCAGGCAGCATGCTGCCATACAGGGAATGGCCAAAAACAGCACAGCGACCAACATGGCCAACAACAGGGGCCTTGCAGAGCACCTGCCGAGGACTTTTCCTGCTCACCTGTCTGCAATGCGCTATCCACTTCGCGCTCATCCCCGTGCGCGCATGGCTCTGGCGCATGGCCACAGTTGTGGCTGTGACCACCTGACGCCTGCTCCTCCTCAACAGACTGCATCACGACATCGCTGCATGCAGGCGCCTCGCACACACCTGCGAAGCCAACAAAGTACAGTACAAAACAAGGAAATTGCAGCGTTGGCATGCGAGCAGCATACAGCAGTGGGTTTCAAAGCAACAGCACGGTACGCGTCTGCGCAAGCACATGCAGCACTGCCACGGCAATGCATCAGGGGATGCTCTGTGCTCAGCAGGTGTCAGGCGGGTGCCCAACGCGCGTGGCTGCCCTGCGGCTGTTCTGCTCACCTTGGTCCATGCTGCTTGTGTCCTGCTCATCATCCTGCATCTGCTGCTTGGGGCGCACCAACATGGCGCAAGCGGCAGGGCCTGGGATGGTGGCCCTGTGGTTGCACAGTCCCCTGTGACGGTCCTCGCGGTCACACCTGCATACACAAGCACATAGACACTTCTTGCACACCATGTTGCGCCCATAACCGTTGCGTGCTGCTGGGCACAGTGCGCATGCTGCGTGCGTACTCTGCATGCTAAACACTACCTGGTGCTGACGTCCGGCTGAAGGGGCATGTGGTGCAGAAGAGTGAGAGTATGCAAACCACAAGCCGTGTCCCTGGCAGTTCTTGCAAGGCGGGATGGGCCATGCGCATTATGGCCTACAGGGACAGCAGCCCAGCACAAGCCCCCTAAATAAGTTTGCTGTCAGCAGGCAGCATCTTCACAGCATTCACACCCCAGCAACAACAAGCAAGGGCCCCCCTGCTCACAGTGGGCTCTTTGCGCAACCACGCCATGCACCAGGCAGCAGTGTCTTGCCACACTGGCCAACCATCAAGGCGTTCTGCCTGATGAGCGCTGCCCTCTCCTCCTGTTCCTCATCATCACCAGCATCATCCCCATCATCACTGTCTGCGTCTGCGGGAACAGGAGCATGCAAGGACACCACACTGGTGACGCACGGTGCTGCAAGGCGCGCGCGCGCACACGCGCCCCCGCAGAGGGCATGCCAGTGACGGACTTGCCTGTAGAAATAACAGCTGCGCACCCAAGGAAGGGAGCTGCGCGCTCAAGGGAAGCATGTTCGGACTGCTGAAGAACACAGGATTCTGTGCAGGTGCGCGCATGCATGACGTCCACATCTCCTGCCAGGAATGCGAAGCTCCCACCTGACATGTGCGCTGTCTGGTCCTGCATGCTTTCACCATCACCAGACAGGCGGGGCAGGGCGCACGTGGCCCCCTCAAAACTGAAGTTCAGCAGTTCATCCCTGCGTGACACACACATGCGCGTTCAGTGAGCATCTACACGTGGCGCACGCCACACCTGATTGCAGGTCATATGGAATGTCCTCTTGTGTGTGCTGATAGGTGTGTATGTCTCTACTGCATACCGGCCTGATGAACTGTGAGTGCCTGATGACGGGGGTGCCTCCCCACTGCAGTATGTCCCCACTCCTCGCCCGAAGCACACCACCTGCTTGCTTCTGCCTCCAGCCGTTCAATCTCCTGTTCCAGCTCCAGAGCGCAGCAAGGCACACCCGCCCGCGGGGCACCCTTCGTTGGACAGAAGACAGCAGCAGGGGCAGGGAACAGCAGCAGAACAGCAAGGAAGCAAGTCAGCATGGGCCTCCGAAGCGTGCACACGGGTGTAGGAGACAACGATGTAGATACGTAGACAGCATTCGCTGCATGCGGGATGCATCCAAAGCCCATCTGCAGCGATGGGCGAAACTGCCATGTGCGCTGCACAGGCTGTGCATGCGGAACCATGCAGCTGCACGGCAGCTGGGTGGCTTCCAGCATTCATCATATCGTCAAGAGAGTATCAGGCACAAGCACCAGCTCAGCCAGGTCCGGACGGGGCTGCTTCGGATTTGAGCGGGAGAGAGAATCGAACGGAGACCATGCTCACTGCCCCGGTGCCGCTGGGTGTGTCTGGCCATCCCAAAGAGCATCTGGCTCACCCATGATATCTTCAGCATGCTTTCACGCTGTGTCACGTCGTGTGTGGGCCTCTCGTATTGGGCGTGCTTGTGTTCGAAAATTTTCTGTGCACGGATCGCGGCGCAGATAGTCTGAACAGTTGCGCGATGGTGTCAACGTTAGCTCTTGGAGGTGAGGAACGCACAAGATACGCTGGTGTGTCAGTGAGTTGGGCGATAAGTGTTACATCCTGGCCAGCGAGCAAACCCTTTCCCATATAGATGTGCTGTTTGATCATACGCTCGAATGCGCATAAGAGTCGTTTGGCTTCATCTTTGTGTTCCACTCACACCGACGAGATCAAGCACAGCCTTGCAGTGCATGCAGCGAAATACGTCTGTTTCACGATAGGGATGTTCAAAACCAACTCTTAATTTTGACTTTGCAGGGTTATGGGGCTTTGACCTATCTCCCTGCTGAGAAAGTAGAATGAATAGCTCCTGCATCTGTTCTGCAGTCGCTGTGCCCAACCATTCATGGCTCATCTGATTCTGCGTCTAGTGCAAATATGCTGTGAAGTTCTTGAACTGGCTGTGACTGCACTGAAAGAGTGGCAGCAGGGCAGAGTACACGCAGCTGTAGCAGGTGCTCTGGCAGATCTTGCAGCTCCCGTTGCACAAGCAGAAGCAGCCGCTTACGCTCAACAGTGATCTGCTGCTGCACATATAGGCTGGGGTGCCCATTGCTTGCTGTAGCACGCGCCGCAAAAAGGTCTGCTGACATTGGTGGAGGCCAAGCCTTGGTGGACTTTGTGCTTGCATTGGCACCAGTGGGACTTGGAGTGACAGGTGCAGGGGGGCAGGGGGAAGGGGGATAGGACAAAATATGACATTTAATACACTACCAGGGATGACAGTTTGTGAGGTGTGGGCTGTTGCCAGCTGCCCTACTGTGTCCAACAAAGCTAGGGGTGCAGCAGCCGCACGTGCAGATGCAGCTGGGCCAGGGCTGCCTGTGTGACAAGGCCTGGTTGGGTGAGACCTTCTGGACTCCTGGGGCTCTGCATTAGGCTG
Source organism: Desmodesmus armatus (assembly GCA_007449985.2). NCBI lineage: Eukaryota > Viridiplantae > Chlorophyta > Chlorophyceae > Sphaeropleales > Scenedesmaceae > Desmodesmus > Desmodesmus armatus. Next base: position 278,692 of record VIIQ02000636.1, read on the forward strand.
CTGCTTTGCAGTCAAAGCAGAGTTCAAGAATGCATGCCTTGCTGTCAAGCTGCCCATGCTCTGTGCAACAACCACACTGTGTAGGAATTTCGCCACTGACGGTCAGGCACATGTCCTCAAAACCCTGCTGTGATTCCATAAAGCTAAGAATGGTCCATTCCCCCTGCATTGTCGTGTCTCAAGCTGATTCAGATGGCTACCGTGCTCATGGTTGGACGACTGCTTGTTGTAATGGGCCGTCCCAGGGCTGACCTGTGGTGTCTTGTATGGAGGCCTCCCGTACAAACTTGTGTATTGTGTGTTTAAGAAACACTGTGAGCACCTGTCTGCTGAGGGAACTGTCTCAGGCTGGCACGCGGCTTTCAACATGCACTGGATACACTCACTGAATGTGCAAGGCTGGTAGATGCTGCTGGTTGTGTGTAAGCAAGGGCAACCGGAACGATATGCTACACATATTCCCCCTTCCCCACTCTCTGTGTAACAGCAGCGAACCCAAATGTTACAAACAGACAAACGAGCAAGCCGCTGTCCACACCATGTGTCGCTTTCAGGTTCGCTATCTTGACCCCTGTGTTGTACATAACACCACCCTCCCTTGACACGCCTTATTGCCTGAACCTCACGTGAAGCCGGCACACCAGAAGACACTTGTCAAAGCCATCATCGCCAACAATGCCAACAAACAGAACTGTATACACCCCCCTTCACACATCTGCTGCTGGTCACCCACCAAAAAGGGTGGGGGGAAGGGGCGGGACAGCAGCACTGCAAGCTGCCCGACCGGCAGGCACTGCAGTGTCAATGAGCACTGCAGCGTCAATGGGCACTGCAGTGTCAATTGAGCACAGTATCACGATATAAACTCTGCATGTCCAGGGAGGTAACCACCAACCCACCCATGCACTGCAAGCCACATCTTGAGGCCCAAAGGCTGACGATGATGGGTACAAGCCACCCGTGAGCAACGGCACACCTGTAAGGGATGCAGCGATGGAAGCCACGCACATGGAGGCAGGAGAAGGGCGAGCGGTGGAACGCACCGCTATGAAGACAAGTACTGAGCCCATACCCCACCATCAACACTTTCAAAACGATCCTGCACATTCTTCTCTCAACATTCATGCATATGCCCCCCAAAGCTCTGCCCACAACAATGTGCTTGGGCTTCACTCAGGCAGACACAGCATGGTAAGGTGCTGGCAGACCGTGGGCTTGATTCAGGCACACACAGCATGGTAAGGTGCTGGCAGACCGTGGGCTTGATTCAGGCACACACAGCATGGTAAGGTGCTGACAGGCCACGGGCTTCGTTCAGGCACAAACAGCACGGTAAGATGCTGACAGGCCATGCGTGCATGCCACAGCTGCCCACGACAGCAGCACAAGCGACCCACGGGGCGCCGCTGCCTACTGACAGTGCCCAGCAGCACCACCCAGCGAAGCTACAACGCATTCAGGCAGAGCGTGGCATTCCATGCACACTTTCATGCATGCACTTTGGCATCTGCCACAGTATTGCACCCTCCTCAAGGAGGCCACCTGCGACGTGTACGGCACTGCCGCAAGCAACAGGGACATGTGCTGCAGTTCTGATACACAACAACACGCCAGAACAGGCACACAGCTCAACACCCAAAGCTACACCCAAATCCACATGCCTAACATGTCAGTCCTTCACAAAAGCAGGCCACACGTGGATCGCACACTGCTTGCCAGCCAGTTCCCTGTGCCACAGCTTTTGGTGGTGGCACTGGCGGATGCAGTACTTCATGCAGGCGCATGCGCGCCATTGGGTCAAGCCAGCTGCTTTTCCTTTGTGCAGCCACCTGTCTTGACGTCTTGCAATGCCTTCATCCCCCAACCGCGTGAGAGTGCAACCGTCCAGCATGGTGGCAGGCGCCCTTGCTGCCCGCTACGCACTGAAGAGTCACCCACAGACTACATTGCCAGCACGCTGTCTCCCCGCCTCGCCGCCCTTCAAACACACACCTTCCTGTGCCTACACACACGCCCAACAGGGCTTCAACCTTGCGTTCGCATGACCCGCAGGCATACCACCTGTCAATACACAGAACCAACTGCATACACAGAGCCATCTGTCAGTGCACAGAACAGCCTGACAGCGACCATGGCACGATGCGCGCACACAACAGACACGAGCACATCCACCCGCGAACAATGCACTTCCACCAAAAACCAGCCACCCGCGACAAATTCTTGCATTCGAGGGGCAAAGCACTACAAACTCATGAAGCCCACCCAGAGAGGCTGTGCAGCACCGATGCAGCCACTGCTAGCAGCAGGGGTACGCAACAAAGCGCCTGCACTGCGCAGCCTGTGGGTCAGAACAGCATCGACACACAGGGCATACCGACTCATGGACATCCATGACAGTAAGGACGGCACCCGGGGTGCATGCTGGCACGTATGCGTCAGCATGCAGGCTGCAGGCGCACACAATGTGCTGCAGGCAATGATGACAACGAGTCAGCGTCAAAACAACAGATATGCACCCTTGGAGACAAACACTGGTGGACCCCATTTAACCAAGGCCACACCCACCCAAACTTTTGATGGGAGCTAGCTGCAGTGGCTGACGGCGCCGGGCGTAGCAACGGGCCGCGGGATGAACCATGTATGCACTGAGCGGCAGTTCAACCACAAGGAGCCTAAAGCAAGCCCGTGTTGCTCACAGTCCCAGCACGGCAAGAGGGCCGTGTGGGGAAAAGCCGTGCATAAGCCTGGCCGGCTTGCACGGACAGCACTTGAACGTTCACACAACATCAGCCCCATCCCAGCCTGAAGCACAATGATTAACACACACCCCGCTGTTGGGGCACATGGAGTGTGTGGCAAGCACACGCAAGCTACACTTGCACAGCACTGAAGGAAAGGGGTGGTGGTGGTGCTCTGCACAGGGACAAAGGGCCATGTGCCCCGGTACCAATACCAGGAAGGCCTTCTGCACAAACTGCGACCAACCCATACTGACAACCCAGTGCTGACCCTGATTCAAAATTCCCCCAGGTGGCTGCTGCTGCTGAGCCCAGTGGCAACCGCGTCCACACGAGCCGCTGCTTGCGCTGGCGCAGGAGCAGGCATGCGCAGCGGCGGGAACGCCAGTGAGTCGATCTCGCTGCTCACCGTCGACACAGTGACGCACAGCTTGGGAGCACGTGCACAGGCCTGTGGGTCGGGCAGGGCTGCGAGCTGCGCTGGCAGCCCACTGGTGTCAGGCGTGGGGATCAGCCGGCTGCTACCACCACCCCAGAAATCGAAGCTGCAGTCAACCCCGCACATCCAGCCAGGCGGAGCGCCCATGACGGCCACCAGGGTGTCCAGGGGCTGTGGTTGCCAGTCTGCGCTGCTATGCTCCAGCGCAAGCTGCAGACTGTCCTGCTGGTAGCTGTGGGATAGTGCACTCACACCCATCTGTTGCTGCAGGGTCTTGGCCACTCCTTGGCTAGAAGCAGCGCCTGCTGATGCAGCATCCCCCTCCTTGTGGGTTGCTTCACAGCCTGCACTTGTGCTGGCACCACCCAATCCAAGGCAATCGAGCTTGGTGTGTGCAAGGGCAGTGTCCTGCCTTTGTGCACGGAGGTTGGTGAAGACTGGGATGAAGCTGAGGTGCTTAGGAGGTGAACACTCATCAAAACACTCATGTAGAGGTTGGAGTCGGGCTGTATGCTTGGTCAAGCAGCTGCTGGACCGGTCTGACGCTAGTGCTGTGTCAGAGGAGTCTGATGAAGTGCTCATCGTGCAGCTGCATAATACGCCCCTGCGGACAACAACACAGCCCCATTTGCACACCATGAGAGCTGCTGGGCATTAACAAGCGGGTTTGCAAGACGAAGGCCACATCCACGCACTTTTGTGTCGCTCCTCTATCCAAGCACGTCGACGAAGCCGAAGAACACAACATGCTCAAAAAGGTTTCATTCCCAGACGACGGCCTACTGCCCAGACGACCAAGATCACGGATTCCGCTGGATTTGGTCCTTGAGGCACCGCTGCTTTTGCGGGTTGATGTACGGTGAATGGGCGACACGATACCAGAGACGTCCTTGAACTCGTTGGAAACATGACCCTGAGGCACTGGCTCCACGGCACCATGCATTCGTGAGACGTGATCAGAATGTCATAGGGTTCAGTCAGTTGGAGGTACATATGTTCATTGAAGCCCAATTTGTGACAGGTAGATAGTCCCAGGCCATTGAACCAGCCATCGAACCAGCCACAGATTGCCGGCTTGTCATGAACAAGACAGGCCCGGCAGGCTGCAGGTCACTGGTGCCTCACCGTCTGTGTCACACACCCTGCAGCAGATGCAGTAGTGTTCAACCAATTTAATCAAGAAGTGGCAAGTGAGACCAACACCCCACTTTTTCTGTACACCAGGTCCAGCAACTCTCCAAGCTGCTCGTCAACGTCACTTCTCTTCCTCAGCCGTGCTTGCAAAGTGGCAATGCCCAGGAGTAGCTTCTCAAACTCATCATAGCCCAACGCCAGGGGTTGGCTGTGCAGGGAAAACCTGAAACCAGGGCAAATGCGGGCATTGAGCATGATGGCAGGTGGAGGGGGGAGGGCGGTGTGTGGGGGGGTGGGGGGGTGGGGGGGAGACTGCACATGCAGTCGGGGCACGACATGCTGGTGCCCTCCTGGTCCGCTTGGAAGCACACAGGGTGGATGCTGCATCTCATATCACTGCTGCTGGATGGAGAGAGCACACCTGTAGGGGTCCGTCGTCTCTTGCTTAGCAAAAATGATCACCGGCGCCAGCTCCTGCAGCGTGAACTCCTTGCCCAGCAGCCCCCAGCGCTCCAGGTGCTTGAGCACATAGGTGTAGGGAACAGACAGGGCGCCATGAGAGCGCACCCTCCGGATCTGGCACCTCTCCAGCACTTGCTCAGTAAGCCTGTCCAGTTGCACAATGAGCACATAAGCAACCAACGCAGCATGACTCAAGCTGTGCCGCAGACTTTCAAGGCAGCTGGGTGATCAACCTGACATCGTGTGTTACTGCGATGATGGCCGGTTCTTGGACCCAGTGCGGATGCAAGCCTGCTCCGTAAGCTTGTTCTTTAGGTGATGCCCTGCCAAGCGACGCCTCAGGACTACACATCCCCCCCCCCCCCCGGCGAGACCCAGCACCACACACTGAACACCAACAAACAAACCCAGAACTGACCGGCAACGGCCCACCTGCGCCCCTTCTTCAGCAGCATCTTGGATGTCGGTGTGACGGCCCCCTTGAGCTTGTCCAGCCGCCGCTGCAGCTCAGGGAACAGGTGCGTGCAGATGCAATCCTGGAGCAGTGACAGCAGCTTGGTAGACAGCTGCGTGCTGCTCGCACCCGTCATGAAGGACTCCCCAGCAAACCTGCAGAGGCAGCCGGATGTGCGGCACAGCCTGAACCGTGGCAACTGTGAGGGATCAAAGCATGTTGCGGGGCAGTACACTGCTACGTAGCAGCTCCTTGCTGCGCGGTGGTGTGCGAAGGAGCATTTGCACGGTTGTTCAGCAGTCAACCATCATGGCAGCTGTTGATAAACCAAACACCAGCGCAGTATAAAGTGGTGCAGGTTTGCGCACCGGTGATAGGACACGTGCACCAGAAGCACCAAAAAGTCTGCAAAGTCCATGCCGCTTGCCGTGCTGAACTGGCTCCGACCCTTCCTGCATGCAGTACATTCAGGTACAACAGCTTGAAAGCAGCATCATGGCCTGATATGATATTATGGGCTGCTGAGCAGCTGTGCTGCTCAACTTGTCATGGGCCTCTGTAGAAATGCCATGGGATGGGGCCTGCTCGACAGACGCCATCGTCAGAACAACCTGCTGGATCAACATGCCGGCTGGTCCTGCAAATCAAACCCATACCCCATTGCAGCTGCAGCAACGCAGCCATGCGGCACGCAGAACAAGGTTGTTGCCCATGTTGTACATGCATCCGCAGCCACCAGCCTGGCCTCGCTTGGTGACTGACCTGGCAGCTGCACCAGGGGACGCCTGCAGGGCCGTGTACAGCTCGTCAACACGCTCAGGGGGCACGCTGCTGCTTGTCACCTTGGCTGTCTGCAGCATGGTCTTGAACTGCTGCAAGCCCATGCGCGTAGTGGTGTCCACAGGGCTGGCAGTCTCCGAGGCACACAGCAAGAACAGCATTTGCAAGGCACCTGCATGCATGCAGGCACTGCACTGAAACACACAGGCAGATGTGCCTTGCAACCAGCCAGTCGACTGGACGTCCATACAGCACAACACACAGTCAGCACACTGCTTGGCTCCCCCAGCAGCAGCTACTGAATGCAGTCAGTCTGATGGCAATCAAGCTACTGGGTGTGGTGCTGTGTGAAGGCCTACCCGCGTGCTGCAGCATGACTCCACGCAGCCTCTCCAGGTCTGCTGCCACTGCAGTTGCTGGATCGAGCACAGGCTGGTGTTGTTGGTGCGCCTGCACGGCAGGGGCTTGCTGCTGCTCTGGATGCCCTTGCTGGCCCTCCTGCTGCTTCATATCCTGTGCTGGCACTTCTGTGGGCCCCGACGCCTGTGCAGCCTCCTGGTGGTCATGGGCCCGCTGCTGCTCGGCCTGCTGAGAGTGAGCAGCCTGCTGTGGCTGGTGCTGCTGCGGTCCTGGTGCAGCTGCCAGGATGAGTGCTGCCAAGCCCTCTGCATGCAGGTCCCACTCCTGCAGCCATGCTGTGGGTGATGGTGCCGCTGTGTCCAGTGCATCAGTGTTGTCCCATGACAACACAGGCGACTTGGCCCGCTGCTCCCACCTGGATAAGACATAGCACTAGCTGTGATCACAGGCATCACATGGCTCGAACACCCAGCTAGGGCCTCGCATACTGTCAGACACAGAGCTGACAGGATGCAACCCATGGCCAGGCTGCATGGCACAGGCAACCTCCTCCTGAGTGCTCAACAGTGCCATTTCGTACCTGGTGGTGTAGGCTTCTGGGCCACAGTTGTACTCCACTAGCAGTAGTTCCCCATCCTCCACCACCTCACTGAGAACAAGGTCAACATCCAGCACTGTGCTGTCCTTCACAACCGCCTGAGGCACATAGCACCCCATCACCTCTCCTGCAGAAGCAGGGCACACTGTTTGTACATGTTTGCCACCACCCCTTTATGCTCTGTATCTGCAGTGCTGCTCCTGCCCAGAGTTTGGGACTCGGAGAGTCAGCTGCGGCTGTCATGTGCCAGCATACCTCTCTTGTAGGCCAATCGAGTGCATGCTGCATAGCCCAGCCATCTCAGGATTTGCTGGCCTGTGCCGCACTGTATGTCCAGCACCTCTGGCGGGTTGCTGTTCTGGCCAGCACCAGATGCAGGCGCCACTGCCACCTGCCAACACAGACACAGTCAGTGCCAGCAGAAACAGTCATAATGGAGCATGCACTGATGAGAGGTGTTGGCATGGCATGGCTGCACCAGTCTGCCCTGGAAGCAGCAGTCCTCTCTGAGATTTCTCACCCTGATGCGCATCACTCTGTCTCAGCAGCAGTGTGTCCTGGGTGGGTAGGTGACTATCAACAAAAAAGTGCCTGTTCAGTGGCTCATAGAACCAAGGTGTGTAACAGCTGACATCCTGCCACCTCTGCTGTTCATGGACTGTTATTTCAGTCAAATCCCTGAGAGGTGCAAGAGAAGCGTGATTGCTTCCCTTGCATCCTTGTGCTTTCTTTTTTTGGCTATGTTTTAGTTTTGATACAGGCAGTCCAAGCTGCCCGATTGACAGGCCCCACGCTGTGTCCATCACCGTCCATCACTGGCCTTGTTCTGGTGTTCCACGCTCGGCAGAAGGTCGCTGGGCAGTGCCGACATTCTACGTCGTCACCATCAAGCACAAATTTAGCCAAGACGCGTTAGGATCGACATCAAGGGCATGGCACTTCTGCTCCCAGTCCCAGGACCCCATGGTGATGCCAGCACGTGTGTGGCATGTAGGTTGCAGACTGCTTTCTGCTTTCGTTGCTCCATGAGGCATACTTTTGCTGCCATCGATCGCTGGATCGTCCGACTGGCCTCCCCTCACACCTTGCTGTTGCTGTTATGTTGCTGCTCTCTGCTCTTGATCCTGCAGGTGTTTGGCTGTGACGCAGCAGCCTCCTGCTGTGGTGGTGTATGGCACCAACGGACATTCAGAGACATAGCCTCACCAGTCCGTGCAGAAGGCGACGGTCACAGGACAAGAGTGCCATGACAGCAGATGCGCAACGCTGCGCCAGCAAAGCCTGCATTGGATCCACCTGCAGCAGCACTACCATTCACATGCAGCAGCACGTGCACTGTGGTGGTGGGCACAGCCAGGCATCGTCAGCCAGGGGGGTTGCGCAGCAGGGCACTGGGATTACAGCCAGTGCTGCAGCTCAGCAGCAACAGAACTTGATGAGTTCATCAAGCTCGGGCCCTGTCACCACCAGGATACATGCGGCTGCCATCTGCTGTAAGTACACATGGGGCACATGCGCCAGGGCGCTGTAGAAACTACATCAGAATCACACTTTGATATGAATCATAGTCCAGCAGCGGCAGCACAGCTGCAGAAAATCCTGCAGCTCTGTGGGTAAGCTCCACCCCTCTCTCAACGCCCAGCATGACGCACCCGCTGGCGTGCTGTTTGTCCTGCGCAGGCCCTATGGAGAGCAGGCTGATACACAACATCCTGGACAGTGTCCCTGGTGTGCTGTCAGTCGATGTCATGGTGGTGACCAAGATGGTTGCTGTGCAGCACAAGCCTGCAGCCATCAGCCCAGCTGCCCTTGTTGCGGCCCTCAACAGTGCAGGCCTGCAGGCGTCACTCAACAAGCACAGCACCAGCGGAGGCTCTGAATCCGCAGCAGCAGCGGCAGCAACCAGCAGGTCAGGCGCGTGCAGCAGCGGCTGCTGTGGGGAGGGGCTGCCACTGCGTGGCGCTTGGAAGCGGCAGCCGCTGCAGCAGCGGTGGGGCCTGTCCTGGCTGGTGGCAACCCTGCGAGGCAACCCTGCGCTGCCGCCTTTATGTGTGCTGCTATCAGCATTTCTGCTCGTCGTCAACCTGCTGCTGCTGCTGCCGGGGGGTGGGGTGCCCCACCTGCTGCAGAAAGGGCTCCTTGCCCTGGTTGCAGCAGCAGTCGCTGTCCCTCCTGTGCTGAAGAAGGCTTGGAATGGCCTCAAAAACAGAAACCTGGACATGAACAGCCTGGTGAGCAGGACCAACACCGCAGTGCATGTTTGCAAGGTTGCTTGCTGGGCTGTCTTATCTGGGTGCTTCTACTCGAAGTCTTGTGGTGGCCTGTCACAGCCGCCCTGATGCCACTGCAGCTGGCAGTGGATGCCCGCACATGGGACACAGGCGTCCGGGGGTGTTGTGTGGACATGGTCATGCACCTCAGCCTGTGTGCTAGTCGTCTAAGTGCTGACTGCTTGCTCTGCTGGCTGCTTGCACTGCAGGTGGTGGTTGCTCTGTTTGGTGCAGTGGGCCTGGGTGATTGGTTTGAGGCAGGGGCGCTTGTGGTGCTGTTCACCCTAGCAGAGTGGCTTGAGGAGCGCTGTGTGCAGCGGGCGGCAGGGGCAATGGAGGACATCCTCAAGCTGCAGCCAGAGGAAGCACTGGTGCTGGTGCAGGACAGCCAGGGCCAGCAGCAGGACAGCAAGCACAGCCACAACCACCAGCACACGCATGCAAGCAATGGTTGCTGCGCTCCAGCTGCAGCAGGGGCAGCGGGGGAGCACGAGCACCACTCCTGCTGCCACCATTCCCATGAAGCAGCCAGCCAGGACCCCCACACCCCAGGCAGCACACTGCAGGGCCAGCACAAGCACCTCAGCAGCCAGGACCACCACCAGGGCGGCAGTTCCTGCACCATAAGCAGCGGCGGCAGCCTATCATGCGGCAATGGCACGCTGCCGGCAGCAGCGTGCAGAGCCAGCAGCCCCAGCAGCAGCAACGCGTGCCTGGTGGCTGGTCATCAGCATGCTGGTGGTGATGGCTGCAACCACAGCCATAGCCACGGTCACAGTCACAGTCACGGCTGCAGCCACGATCACGACCAAGGCCACAGCTGCAGCCACAATCACGGCCACGATGACGACCATGATCAGAGCTGCAGCCACGATCACAGCCAAAGTCACAGCCACAGCCATGATCACGGCCACAGCCACAGCTGCAGTCACGATCACGGCCACAGCCACAGCAGCCATGCTGGGCAGCTGGCACCAGCAGGCGTCGCGTGTGAGGCCGCAGTCAGCTGCTGCACACACGACAGCAAGGTCAGCACGTGCTGTGCTCCTGCTGGGGAAGAGGGCGGGGCTAACAGGGCCCACGGCGGCAGCCCCCGCCACACGCACCAGCACAGCCAGCAAGGCTGTTGCCCTACGCAGCAGGGGCCGGCAGCACATGGCTGTCAGCAGGTCGCTGACCCTCACAACCATGCAGGCGGATGCTGCGAGCACGACCACAGCTGCAGCCAGCAAGCTGCTGCTGCTGCTGCTGCTTGTCCGCCAATGCAGGAGCAGCACTACGCTCCCCACCAGCACGAATGCTGCCCCTCGCATGACCACCAGCATAACCACCATGATCACAACCCAGAGCCGCAGCAGCAGCACTTCACGCTGCGCTCTGTGCCTGTTGCGCAGCTGCCAGTGGGTGTGCTGGTGCTGGTGCGGCCAGGGGACAAAGTCCCAGTGGACGGCACCATTGAGGTCGGCACCAGTGTGCTCGATGAGTCCATGATCACTGGGGAGTCCAAGCCCGTGACCAAGACACACGGCGACAGCGTCCTAGCTGGCACCATCAACTGCGGCTCAGTGGCGCTGCGCGTGCGCGCAACAGCTGCAGCCGTTGACAGCACCGTGGCCCGCCTGGGGGCGCTTATGGAGGCAGCTGCAGCGTCCAAGTCGCGCCATGATATGGCTGTGGAGCTGTTCGCGCGGTACTACACGCCTGCGATTGTGCTGATAGCACTGCTGGTTGCGGGGGTAGGCAGCGCGGTGCAGCCTGCGGAGTGGCGGCACTGGACCTACCTGTCGCTGGTGGTGCTTGTGACAGGCTGCCCATGTGAGTGCTTGGCACCTTGAATACGGCCTGCATGCTGCGATGGGACTGTGTGGCAGCATGTGGTCATGCGCGAGCCTTGTCGTCTTTTGCTGCACTGATGCACGGTGCCTGGCAGCAAACAGGCTTGTGAGTGACAAGGACTGCCCACCACAGTTCCTGCAACGCCTTCAGTTGTAGCAAAACGCTGTATCACAGGGCTTACCAACCCTCTGGATAATTGTAGGAACCACAAGAGTTACTGTCGCTGCTGCCATTGCTGCCCGCAGGTGCTTTGGTGATCAGCACGCCCGTGGCTTCTGTTGCGGGTCTCACCAGGGCAGCAAAGAAGGTGTGTGACAGTGCAGCAGCAACACTGACTGCATTTCTACACGCAACCAAGTCCATTCCTTGGTGCACACAGCAGCTGCACGTCTTTGTTTGTTGTTGCACGTATTGCTTCAAGCCAGTGCCTTAGACCTTGCGCACTTGCATGACAGTCACATGCACGCTGTCTGTTGGAACGCTGCTGCTGTTTCCTTGTGTGCTGCACAAATCCATCCCATAGTATGCTGGCAGCGCAGCTGCTTCTCTGTGACTTCATTTCTGCTAATGCTTGCTTCACGCTTTGCTGCAACGTCCTGCTCTCTGTGACACCTTACCACTGCTGGTGCGCTGTGCTGCACCGTCCTGCGCGCAGGGCGTCCTCATCAAGGGCAGCCGTGCCCTGGAGTTGCTTGGCAAACTCTCTGCCGCCAGCTTCGACAAGAGCGGCACACTCACAGAGGGCCACTTCCAACTGACCAAGGTGCACACCTTTGGCCATACAGCAGGCAGCAGGCGCTGCAGCTGGCAGCGATGCTGGAGCAGCACTCAAACCACCCGATCGCACACGCCATCGTCGGCGCAGCCGCCGCAAGTGGCTGCATGTCGTCCGGCGGTGCTGAGGGGGCGCAGGGAGTCACAGAGGTTGCTGGCAAGGGCTTACATGGGCAGGTGGGGGGCCAGGATGTTGCAGTGGGCAGCTGGGGCTTTGCACAGGAGCTGCTTCCAGCTGCACACAAGGCTGGGGCCGAGCTGCAGCCGGCTCACGGGCCCAGACAGCTGGCGCAGGATGCGGACGCAGCTGTGCTGGCTGAGGCAAAACATCTGCTGAGCTCGGCCGATGCTGCGGGGTCCACAGTGGTGTGCCTCCTGGTTGACCACCAGCTAGCTGCCCTGCTGCTGCTGTCGGACCGGGCGCGGTCCGACGCGCTGGCCGCTGTGCAGCAGCTGCAGCAGCTGGGGGTGCAGTGCCTGATGATGACTGGGGACACCATGGGCGCTGCTGCGCATGTGGCAGGGCAGCTGGGCATAGAGCTGGATGACGTGTGTGCTGAGCTCCTGCCGCAGGAGAAGCTGGAGCTGATCGGCACACTACGGCACAGGCTGGCAGCAGGGCGGCAGCGCAAGCAGGCAGGCAGCAGCCTGCAACGCCTCTCGGACTGGTGCAGCAGACGGCTGCGTGGCGGCGGTAGCCGCAGCGGCGCCGGTAGCTACTGCAGCAGTTGTGGGGAGCTGGCTGGGGACTGCAGCTGCAGCTTGGCGTTGGGGCCAGAGAGCAGCAGCATGCGCAGGAGCGGCAGCGGCGGGTTCAGGGGGACTTCCAGCTCGGGAATGCGCATCGACGCCATGCCACGCCTGGCTGGCGGCAGCAGCCAGGGTGCGCCACAAGGGGTGATCATAGCGCACGTAGGGGACGGCATCAACGATGCGCCCGCGCTCGCTGGGGCGGACGTCGGTGTGGCGATGGGCGTGGCAGGGGCAGCCCTCGCTGTTGATGCAGCCGACGTCGCGTTGTTCTCAAACGACCTCACCAGCCTACCGTTTGTGGTGCGGCTGGGGCGGCGGGCGAGCTGGGTGGTTGCCGCCAACACCGTATTCGCCTGCAGCATCAAGGTGGCTGTGCTGGCAGCCGCTGCTGGGGGTGTGGCCAGCCTGTGGCTGTCGCTGCTTGCTGACGTGGGGTCCTCACTCCTGGTGACGCTGCATGCGATCACGCTGCTGCGCTTCGAGGCGGGGCAGGCGCACGCCAGCAGCGGCAGTAAGCTGTACACCAGCAGGCTGAGTGGCATCCCTCTTGCAGTGGGGGAGCTGGGGGGTGAAGGGGGTTTACCTGCGGGGCAGCACACTGCTGGTGGTGCTGCCGGCAGGGGCTCTGTGGCAGCAGTGAGTGGGCTCCAGCGGCTGCAGCAGCTTGTGGCTCGCCTGCCGGGATTTTTGTGGCTTCGTCCATATGACAAGCTCGAAGATAGGACCCCAGCTATGTCAGCGGGGGTGTCTCGCCTCAACAGCAGCACTGCCAGGGGGGTGGGAAGCTTTCTGCTTGGTGGTGGTGGTGGTGGTGGTGCGGTCTCTGGGGGTCAGGGTTCATTGACGCCCAAGGGATCTGCAGCCCAGGAGTTGAGGGAGATGGCTATCTTGGCGTGTGCTGTCCCCAGCACGACGGCTGGGCTGTTGGCAGGGAGCGATGATGGACGTGAATCGGGTGCGGGAAGGACAGGGGGCGTGTTTGTGATTGACGATGAGTGTTGTTGAGGCGGTGAAGTTGCCGTTGGTGTTTGTCCTAGGCCACAGCCTGGGCTGTTTGACACGGTGCCATGATGATTGTCATCCACAGGTGGTGAGGAGGAACGGGTGATAGGTTGTGTTCAGGGACTGTTTGGTGAGTTGTGACGCTTGGGTGTGTACAGCTGGCCGGGGCAGTGTTTATACCCACAAACCAATGTTGCTGCAGTCCACAGTGCTGACTGCATCTGTGGTGGTCTAACATGTTTGGGTTGAAACCTTTGCTTGCGTTGATGTGTTGTTGAGTTGCAACATCCCTTGCGACAGCAGGACATGGCTTGGCCTGCTATCCTGCTGCAATGCATCATGAAGTTGTCATTGTTGCTTGTTGTGGTGCCCACACAGTGTTGGCTTGCAATGGAAGCAGCTGACCCAGACATGCATGTTGTGAACACAATTCAGATTGCTTGGTTGGTGACTGTCATGCAGGGCAGGGGACAGCAGGCCACACAGTATTATTACCAGCTGTGGATCGCGTGCAGGTGTGCCAATATGTGTATGCGAGTGTGACTGTAGCAGGCACTGCGCTGTGCAGATCCGTGTGCCAAAGTGTGTGTGTCGTATTATGCCTGTGCTTTGTGGCTGGGGTGCTTTCACTGCGTGCTGTGCTTTCATTGCGTGCTGTGCTTTCTGGGGCAATCCCTGCATGCGCCCCATGCATGCATTGTTCTGAGCATCATTGTGATTTGTGACAGTAGTGCTGCGGTTGTTGTGACTATGGGGTACTGCACTGACAGGTACACCCACCAACAGTACTGGGCCCAGTTCACAGCTCACCTATTGCATGTTTCTGCCAGCAGACCTGCTTGTAGGCTGCTGCAGAGGCATCATGCAAGCCGGCACAAAGCAGCGCCAATGCAGGTCATGGTAAACTGTTTGTACTTGGCGCCACAAGTTTGTTACCACACATTGATCAGGTATCAGTCCAACCTGCAGTCATAACGCCACCGGCTACATGTGTGAGGCACATGTGCAACCTCTCCTACAACTCTTGAGCCATACTGTGCGGCATGAGGGCAAAACAATGGGCACACTTATGCATTGCCTGTGTATGAGTGCAACGTGCACCAGGTGCTGGCAGCACAAAAGTGCAAGCTAAGGTGCAGTCATCCACTGAAAGTAATGTACTGTCATGTCAGTTACCCCTGCGTCACAATAACAGCCCTCTGCAAAGCCGGAATTATCTGTCCATGCAGTGGCAGTGGACAAGTCAGGCGGTTACCTTTACTTGCACATAGCATGCATTACGTGCACTGCAGCACGAGAGCATTACTGTACCACTAGCATTGCATACTAGCCTGCTTTGCAGCAGGTATGCAACTGCCAACCACACCAAAAAAGCATTATCATGACCAAGTTGCAGAGTGGCACTCTGCCAGAAGCCAGTGGCTGATCGGTGAAGACGAAGGCATCATGGCCGGGCCTTGATGAAATGCAGCAGGCGCACAGCTCGCATCAATAACTGTCAACACAGGGTCAACAAGGGTGGTGGCCACCCTGAGTCACAAGTCCAGCACCCAAGCATTTGCAGCATTGACGCGTGTGTGTCTGCATCACAAACAGCCATTATTGCCTGGCAAACAAAGCACTCACTCCCGCATGGGCAGGTGAACAACCAACAGAAGCCGCTAGCATCAACCGCACCACACTGGCATCAACCCTATCAACATACCCCATCGTCAAGCACGCACAGGCCCAGCAGAGGTAACTGAGGGCGTACTAGGCTAGCAGTACTGGCAGCACAGCAGTACATAAAAATCAGTCAAATCACTTTCCAGAGCTAGTGGAAGAGGACCTGGCAACAGCCACAGCAGGGCCGCCACTTGCAACAGAGGTTGCCTTGCTCTGCGCTGAAGTAGGGCCAGTGCCGGCGGCAACAGCCTCTGACTGTGACAGCGCAGGACCAGAGCCTGCATTTACGGCAGTAGCGTCAGACTTAGCCGCAGCTGGGCCGTTGCCGCTGAATGCTCCGGCCTTGTCACTAGCTGCTGCAATGCCCCCGGGGCCGTTCTGGATAGCTGTAGAGGAAGACTGAGCACCTGCAGGGCCTCCATTGGTCTGAGCGCCAGCAGAACCCTTAGCAAATGCTGCCTGGTCAGACACAGCCAGTGCCTTGTTGTCAGCAAAGGCCTGACCCCACCCTGCAACGCTCTCAGCCCCACTGTTGACGAAAGCAGGACCGCCCTGGGCAAACCCTGCACCGTGAGCCGAGCTGGAAGCACCCCACTTGCCCCATGCAGTGGCCTGGTTGTTGACCCATGCAGGACCACCCCATGCCTGTGCCAGACCGTCCGACTTGGCAGCAGCAGCACCATCCCAAGCCTTGGCGAGTGCAGAGGTGTCGCTTGTGGCAGGGCCGTTGAAGGAAGTTGCCTTGCCGTTGCTGTTGGCGGCTGCGTTGCCCTGGCCAGCCTCTGCCTGGCTATGGGCCTTAGCCTCAGAGGGGCCAAACACTGCGTCGGCCACTGCGGTTGCCAGGCTGTAAGCGTCTCCCTTCCAGGTCTGGGCCTTGCTCAGGGCCTCAGAGTAGGCAGGACCTGGGTGGTGGGGAAAGGGATGGCGGAGGGGTGGGTGACAGCAGCAAAGGAGACACAACGGCGTCAGCAAATGCGTGTACTAGCGTGTGGGAAGGGATTGTTGCATTCTGGAGGGGGATTGGTGCAGTGCAGAGCCACCTAGTAGCCTAGGTTCAGCTCAATTTGCAAACTACTGCTGCCGTCGCGGAATGTCATTGCAAGGCATGGACTGCAGCATTTGCTGCCAGTGGCATGACAATTGTCATGGATAGCAAGCAGTAATAGCTCCACAGCAGCCTATGTTCCAGTCAGAAGAGCTTGTCAAAGTTGCTTTGGCAGCTTGCAACAGCCTGAGGGTTGTACCCAATGCAGTGCATGCACCCTTATGCATGTGCAGCGTCAAGGCAATGACTCCACCAACACACACTCACCTCCAAATGCCTGCGACATTGCCTCTGCCAGGCTCTTGGCCACCCCTGCATTGGTGATGGCCTCTGCCTGTGATGAGCTGGATGAGGGGCCACCTGCCCCCTGGAAGGGCTTCACAGCAAAGGGCCGCTTGCAGTAGCAGGTGGATGGGCTGGAGTGTGGCACAAAGTAGGGCTGCAGGCTGGTGAAGGCCAGGGGCTCAGGGGCGGAGGCAATGAAGCCACACTGCAGGCATTGGCAGAAGATGCAGAGGCAGCAGGTGCAGAAACAGACTTGTTCAGGGCATTGAAGGTTTGGTAACCTCGTTGGGCATTGGCAGTGTTGAGAGCCCTCAGGGCCTTGAAGACGGCTTCACTGAGTGTGATTGATGACGCCTGTGGGGTCAGAAGCTGAAGTGATCAACACTGACACTAGCCTTGGCAATGCATACTCAGTACAATGGCAGGATAGGGCTGCTGACAGAACTGCATGCAAAACAGGTGAAGTGCGGAGGGCAAAGCGCTGCACAGGCAGTGTGCACGTCGGAAACTTATCAGAGTGTTTGAAAGAGCTGTACAAGACAGGGCACTTTCAGGCAACCAAAACCCTAAACCCTAAACCCTAGACCCACCCACCTGCAGCATGCTGCCTGCATCAATGGTGTTCCTTGGGCACTTCAAGTTGCCCTGCAGAGGCCCCTTCCTGCCAGACAGCTTGAAGCCAGTGCTGCGCAGACCAAAGGGCTGCTTGCCGTCGTTATGCAGCTGCACACGGCCAATGATCAGCTTCTGGCTGGGGATGGCCAAGGCCTCGTAGGTGTCACCAAATCGGATGTTGTTGTGGCCGCGGCAGGTGAGGCTGCCGTCCCAAGAGGCCCTCAGGAGCTGCCTGCTGGTGGGGTTGCTGTCAGAAATGGGCCTGGCAGCAAGCGTGCCTGCAGGGGAAGCAGAGGCAGGGAGCAACAGGGGAACATATGTTCACATGCATGTGATGATGACAGCTGAAGGAGTGGTGCAAGCTGCACAGCAGTACAACCTTCTTCACGCGCTGGTTGATTGAAACAATTGCACAGTCGAAGACACCCGCACTGGGCATGGAAAGCTGCATGTGAGCTCTGGTAGCAGCTGCTGTTGCTGCAGGTCGCAAAGCATCCGCACCTTGCAGAAGGCAGCAGGCCAACATGACGGCGATGGGCATTGAGGTGCGCATCATGATGCTGAAGAATGTCTTTGAGCTTGCAGGGCAGCCGTGTCTTTGCTGCGGTGGGTGCTGCTCGCCCGCCAAAAAGAGTATGGCCAACAATGCACAGTGTCAGTGAATTCGTGTAGAAAATGCAGAGTATACTTGATTGATGGTAGAAAGCAGTTCAGGCATCTTATAGGCGTCAGTTCTGCATCTGGATTATGCACGGGTCCAGCTGCGCCGGATTACCGAGAAGCTACAGCTGTAGCTACAGTGAGTGGGCGGCAGACGTTGAGGCGCACAAGCCTGCTTGCATTGCAGCAACACAGCGAAATAGATACTGTAAGATTGATGCGTAAGAGTACTTTGCCTCCTGCAGCGATTTGGCCGCTGGTCAACGGTTGACCGTCAACAGGTGCCATCGCCATCATCCGTCAACGCAGCTGCTGGCAGTGCCCCGTCACAGAATCCAGCTGGTTCAACCTACGTGACACTAAGTACCACTCTGCAGCGCAGTCATGATGTTCTGCACACAGTTGTCTGCATGCAGTACATCCTGGCGCAAGGGCTGTTGCAGGTGATAGCGTGACGATGACAAGGTTTCAAGAGTGCGGCACTTATCTGAACGTTAGTTGCTCAGAGGCATACACTTGGTTCCTATACAAGTTGCGATCCAACGCCTGCAGTCAGTCTCCCCATGGCCAGCATGCGCAATATCTTGTTCCACAGCCTGGCGAGAAGCCCCCCCCCCTCCGACCGATTCTGCGTTCTTTCTTTCTTGCACTGCCCTACCTGCAGGATGCTGCGGTGTATAGAAGAGGTATGCCCAGCAAGGCTGCTCAAGACCAGTAGTCCATTCTAAGGGTTGCTGCATGCTGCTGCTATTGACAATTGCTACATGTTCAAGGTGCATGCTTACAGCAACAACCTGTTGCTCTGAGTTGCTTTGAGAGAGGCTGGTCTCAAGCACACTGACAAACGTCACACATGTTTATGCATAGCCCGAAGAGCTGATGCCAGCCAACCATAATGTTACAAAGGAGAGCGAGACAATCAAAGTATGGAGACCAACCTGCCCTTTTCACCTTCCCACCGTTTGCAACGGCCGGGCGTCACTTGTGTCTAATTTGATGGAGGTCTTTGCCATACATGGCCAGCTTTGCACTGCGGTATCCTTGCATGGCTGCACAGGGTCGTGGCATGGTGGTGGTGGCTGCCCACCTGCAGCACAGCCTGAGAATGTAACCTGGTGCATCTTCAAACCCTGCAAGCATCCTCTGGGCTAACTACTGATTACAGTCACCGTAGCCCTGCTTCAGTGAATAGCTTATGGCTATGCCCGAAGGGCTTTAGTATAGTGACCGCAGGCCGACCTTCACGAACCGACCCGCCCCCCTTTTTTTTAGAATCGCAATTGTATTTTATGGCGTATCGACCCAAAAACTCTCTGCCCGATTTTGCTCACTTCTACTGCTTTTGGACCCCCAACTTTGGCACGGCAGCAGCAGCTGCACTGACAGCTGCAGCCGCATCTGATGAGCTGGACAGGCAGGGAGTACAAAATATTTTCTTAAAACCAACGGGAATTTCCCCTGATTCGGTCGCGATTGGCTGCAATGACCCATCACAACTGCCATCCCAGAAATTTGGCACTTTTTCCAACAGGGTGTATTTTCTGCGACCATACGAACGTACGTGAAGCAACTAAACTGACAGGCAAGTGCACAGGCACGACCAATGCTTGTCGGTGCAGAACGGCTTGGCGGTACAGTACGGGGTTGACTAAACCGGCAGATGCCATATCAGGAGCAACTGTCGCTACAGGTATGTAAAGGGTCCATCAGATAGCAGGTACAGAAGGTTGCGGAGTCCAGGCAACCAGTATGCAGACAGCAGGGACCGATCGAACTGGCGATCCTTGTTGCTGCTCTCACCCAAACGGGCGTTTCCGGCACGCGTTTGATGCGCGTTGGTCTTGCGACATAAACCGGTTATCCTTTTGAAAAGATGAGACGGAAGCGCACACATCTGCCATGATGACTTCGCTTCTTGACAGCTGCACCTTCAGCGAGCCTCCAGTCCACGCGACATTTCGACAACGCATTTGCT
The DNA here is from genome assembly GCA_007449985.2 of Desmodesmus armatus. Taxonomy (NCBI): domain Eukaryota; kingdom Viridiplantae; phylum Chlorophyta; class Chlorophyceae; order Sphaeropleales; family Scenedesmaceae; genus Desmodesmus; species Desmodesmus armatus. Next base: position 298,540 of record VIIQ02000636.1, read on the forward strand.
GCTGTTGAAAAAATGCATGGCAGTTGCTACAACTGTTTTTTTAGATACCCTTCCACTGGCCTTCCTGGATCACGCTCGGGCTTTTTCCATGTTGGGGGGGGGGGGGGATGGCTGACGGTGTGCTGCTCAGCAGGTTCGAGCGCTGCTGCACTGGGTCACTGAGGTAGAGTTGCGAGGGCAGGGGGCCTTCAACCGAGAGTTGAGGTAGAGTTGCGAGGGCAGGGGGCCTGGGATCCCCCTGCCAATCCCCCCCTCCACCCTCATGGTGTGCTGCCACACTGTCTGCTGCTAACCAGTTGCAAATGCTGTTGCAGCAGGTCGCTGAGGGTGAGGGAAGGAGGGGGGGGACTACCCCATTGGGATGCATCTGCCAGAAACACATCTGCCAGGGATGAATTGCTCAAAATCAACCTGAACGCACACAACAACAGCCCGAGGCCTACTCATACCCGATTCCTTACCCGCTTCCTTACCCGACTCTGTTGCCTCCTTCACGGGCATAGCCGGTTTGGGCGCAGCCCACATGTTAGCTTTGCAACAGCGCAACGTGCCACTGAAAGTGAAGCAACTTACAGCAATGACTGCATGATGACGGACATAACTGAGCCAATGCAGTACCCAGCCACCTGCAGCCTAGAACCACAATGGCAGCATGGCTCATGCCACCAAAGCACAGTGGCAGCATGTGGGGCACAAGAGGGACCCCACCCACTGCACGTAACACTGCTAACAACTGCTTTGACTCAATGAAGCCCCAAACACACAACTGCTTGAACACAGCAAGCCGTACACATCAAGTGCCAGTGAACAGGCACTGCATTACCAAGGGCATATGCTGCCCACCAACAGAAGGAACAACCTAAGGAACAAATCCAGCAGCATTAGGCAAAGTGGTCCAATTTCCACTGGACGGGCTGTGGCCAGCGCCCACCAAGCTAGCCCCACACCCCGAACATTGCGGCAGGCAGGTATTCAGGTACAGTGCACCAGTCCCAGGCGCATGCCAAGGGCCCGCCTGCTTGAGCGCACTGGCAAGCACACGCCTTAGCCTACAAAGTGCTGTGAGCCTGTGTACACCTGCATGCATATAGACACCCAACACTTGAGGCAAACATGCTGTCAAAGGTTGATATCTTTATCGACAACTACCACTGCTGGTGCTGCCTCCCTTCAGCTGCGCGCAGCCTCCTTGACTTCATACAGCACCTCGTTCACCCGTTGGAGGCCAAAGGTGAAGGGAGGGTGGTACTGGTACAGCTTCACGTCCCCTACAGCCACCAGGCCCTCTGCCTTTATCAAGTCCAACAGCTCCTGCTTCTTCTGCTGCACGATGCTGCGGCCCCTGCACATCACAGCACAGCACAGCACACAGAGCAGCAGACCACACAAGCACAGCACACAGAGCAGCAGACACGCATACAAACACAACAAATGAGCAAGGAGCAGAAAGGTGACCTATCAACATGGGGCTCAGGCTGCCATGCTCGCGAACAGCACGCCTTGATGCAAAAGGTATGGCCTGCTGTGGGAACAGCTGTCGCCACGCTGTTGTCGCCAGTGGTGCTATCCAAAGCACTGAAAACGTCGAGCAGCCGCCCGCCCACTGATACTGCATTTGAGACTGCCGGTGCACTGCAAACGTCACCGCTACCTACAGATTTGCCATCTCACATAGCTGAACCCTTGCAGGCAGCCCTCCTCTGCAATCTGTGAAATCATGAGCCGTGGCTCGCTGGCTAGCGCCGAGGTTGGGACTCTGCCCCAATTACTGTTCTGTACTATGCCCCACTATGTAAAAGCTAACCCAGCAGCCAACAATGCAACCACAAAGACAGCAGCCCAGGACGCACCGTATGTGTCCCCTGAAGGTCAGCGCTGCTGCCAGGTGGCTAGGCACCTCAACAATCGCCACATCAGGGTTCTTGGGCTGTGGCAGGGTGTCCTTGGTATACTTGCTGGGCATGACAAATGACATGATGACATCACCCGCGGCGTCATTTGACAATGTCTCCGTACCAGCCATCTCCATGCGCACGGGGGATCTGAGGAATGCAGTGAGATTTGAACAGGAGTCAGCGGGGTGTAGCCGGCTGAGGGGAAGGTGCAAAATCGGGTAAGCAGCGACAAGCCAGCCCCAACGAGTACATCCTCAGCCTGCTGCTATCAGATGCAACTGCGTGCCTGTTGCATCACATGTACGTCCTTGCACAGTGCAGGGCCCTGCAAATCGAAGCACCAGCAGGCCACCTGCTAGTGCTGCCATCCAACCCTGCACCTGAGCATGCCATGCTAACATGCTAACTTGGACTACCAACTGATTAATAGGGGCACAGACCATCATTGTAAGGGAGTGTGCACATGGCTCTACCCTCGCCCTGCGAGCTGTACATCACCCCACTGCATGCCGCTGTCGTGACAGTGGCTGCTGCACGCTTACGTCATTGCATGCTTACGTCATTGCAATCGACTCCCCCTTCTTCTTGCTGTCCTGGATCTCCATGCGCACTGGGCTGGTCATGGCAATTGCCTCGCCCTTGCCGCCCTCTGCCCCTGCTGGCGCATTGTTGCCTGCATAGCACGCACAGCACAACACAGCACGCAGTTCAGTCAACTCTGCCGAGTGGCCTCCCTGGTAGACTCCTGCTTGGTTTGCACCGCCGTTGTGACAGGCTGCGCCACGTGCCTGTTGTCGCACTGCTGGATAGTGATGCATGCAAGGACCAAGCTGACAGTCGGACAAACTCATCAACTGGGACCATAGGTGCTGGTTGGCTGTAGCAGTAGGTTGGCTAAACACTTCTCTGGGTCAGCCAATACACACCGAAGATGAAGTTGGCAATCTTGCGGAAGCCAGCGCTTGATGCCTCACGCATGGTACCGCTCACTGCAATCGCAGGCATCAGCACAGCACAGCATAGCACACAAGCATAAGGAAGCAGGATATCAGATTGATGGAGCAACCAACGAAGAAAGAGCCACAGCAAATGCAAGGAGTGGAGCCACTGCAGCCAACATGCACATACGCACCTGGCTCACGGCAACTGTCTATCATGCATACACCTTCTGGTTGAAACCTCTCCCACAGCTGCTGCACCTCTTTTATGAGACAATTTTGCTGCTTTGCCCTCAGCCCCCTGTGTGACTGACCTGCCACCTGGGCGATGAGCATTGGTGCGTACTGCCTCAGCTCTGCAGGAGACTTGCCGTCCCACCAGTTGCGCCTGCTGCCGAGGGCCTGATGACTGTGTAGATGGGCTTCTCACACTTTCTGACCTCCCTGAACCATGCAAAACACACGTAACAGCAGACACGACGGTGTGGATGCACCACATGGCCGGAGTGACACTCATGTCATCCATGCTAAGCTGCTGCCAGGCTGTGGGGTCTGATGGTCCTTGTGTAGCCCACGGGATCATCCATGACCCTGAGTAGACGCAAGCAGTCTGCAGGGTATGCCATTATGGTCCTCATGAAGCCCAGTTGAACATCCATGAACCTGAGTACACGCATGCAGAGTCTGCTGCCACCCCCACTCACCACCAGATGCCGATGGGCCACAGCACCAGGCCAGCACCAGCAACGCTGCCTATCACTGCCAGAGCTGTCTTCCACGGCTCCATGGGACAGGTGCGATATGAGTTGGCTGAGTGTTGTTGTTACAGCAGATTTGTCTTGGATGCATGCAGCGATACTAGCAACTGATCTGGCCAGGCTGGCCTGGTGAGTGAAGAGAACAAGCAGCCGTCTCAAGGCACCCACAAATTGAAAAAATGTTGCACAATCACTTCTGCCCGGGCAAGTATCGGTTGGCTTAGTGCGCTGAGTTGGCATGGGGTTCTTAAGGGTGGTTCCGAAGCTGTAGTTTGTGGCTCACTGACGCTTTACAAAAAGTAGGGAAGCAGTAAACAGTCGGCAGACCCCACCACCAGCTGTCACAAACACAGCCAATCTGGTCTGAAACAGGATCTTTGCTACCTCCTGCCTCTCCAATGCATAAAGCAGCTTCATTGCAGCAGTCCGGCTGTCAGTCAGCAAACCGTCCTCTGCCTGCACCAACACACCAGCACCAACATCAGCAGCTGCACAGCAGACTCAGCAGAGGGGTGTGTACAGCAGGCAGCAAGCAGCAGGCATGCACCGTCTCAGTTGACCCTCTGGAGCCAGTGTAAGTCCAGGCATAGGCATCTCAGTCATTATTGCAAGGCCATGCAGCAGCCTTTTTGTCTGTGTGGCTGCCACCATAGCAACCCTGCCCCACTCATGTGCACTGCGCTGTCCCCATCCGCCTTCTGTGATGCAGGCAGATAAGCTGTGATGGGCCAACCTGCAGGATACCCATCATGCTGACAGTGGCGGGTGCTGTCGCTGCTGCCTACTGGTTCAAGCGCCAAGCAGAGCTGCCAAAACAGAAACTGCCGGAGGCTTGGCCAGAAGTGAGTGCAGGCAGCATTGAGGGGCGTGCCGTGCCTTGGTCCGCATCATAGCCATACCCTGCAGCATAGCATACCCTGCGTAGTTGTGGACGTGCCATGTGAAGTGTTTGAACGCCCAATGGCTGTCACCTTTTCTGCACCTGAAGCAAATGTACACCCCCCCCCCCCCAAAGGTTCCTCGGCCTTGTCTGCACCTGAAGTAAATGTGCACCCCCCCCCCATCCACCCCCGCCCTCCCCAGATCCCCCGGCCTGAAGTTGACCCTGAGGCCTACCAGAAGGCGCTGGCACGCACGCGGCAGGCTCAGTGTGTGCAGCGAGCCATTGGCTACATGCGCGCCAACGAGCCATCAAGGTGAGGGTTACACGCAAGCTGGGCCGGATTGGAGTGCGCACTATAAAATGATCGGCTGCACAGCGCTCAGCACAGGCTATGGTGCATGTTACGTTCACAGGCGATCTTGCAGTTATCGGCGTCACTTTGCTACATTAGTTACATGCGCATGTTGTTCGGTGATGATGTCTTCTGGTCTGTTGATCAGCGGTTAAAGACAGTTTGGATTTGTCGCTCTGTTGCAATTTGTGTGGACGTGACACCCTAAATTTTATTTGTCCATCACCATGTATGTCGAAAATGCAAAAGCTCACCTGCGTGCCAACCTGCATGCAGTCCTTGCGTCATGCTGTGCCGCGCTGTGCTTGCATCCACTGTGCCCTTCGTGCTGTGCTGTGCCGTGCAGGGCCATGGTTGAGCTGCACCTAGCGCTGGAGGAGAATGCCATCTGCCGGTGCCCCCTGCTTCAGGGCCACCAGACGCAGGATGAGCTGTCAGGGCTGTACCAGCTGCACATCCAGAACACTGAGGTGCCCCCCAACTATGCGATGCTGCTGCAGCTACGTGAGCTGCTGGGGTTGGGGCGGGATGAGTCAGAGGAGCTGGAGAAGCAGGTGCTCAAGGAGGCAGAGGCCTTCAGCATCTGAGCTGACGGGGGAGGTTTTTATAGTCACAGTTACAGTAATTGGGCACGGGTGAAGCCGTGCGACCCACAAGGTGCTCAAGGAGGCAGAGGCCTGCAGCATCTGAGCTGGAAGCTTCTGCCTCCTGTAGCTTGTGAAGGCCTTTGCTGTTGCAGTTGGGTTGGACACTAGGGCACAACTGATGCTGTGGTGGAGCTGTGGGCATGCCTCAGTCCGGCAGGCGTGTTTTGTGGGTTGTCTTGGCCATGGAAGGAGGGGTGGCAGCCATCAGCACAACGTGCACAGGTGCTCAAGCAGGCAGCGGCCTTCAGCATTGAGCTGATTGGGAAGGCCTGGTCTTTTCTAGTGGGGATTGACACCACAGTTTGTGCTGTGGTGGGGCTGTGGGTGTGCCTGAGTGTGGCAAGCTGGTTGAAGACAGAGCAGGAAGGGTGGCAGTCACTAGCAAGCATCACTATCCGACTGGGAGTGTGTGCTTATCGGTCTTGTCTGGTGTGTTTTCAATTGGCAATACAGCATGTGTGCAAGTGTGTGTACATCAGTGGTGCAGTGCAGTGCTTTGTTGCTGTTATAAACTGTTGTGATGCTGTGCTGGTGCTGGTACTTGGGTAACCAAGTGCACATTTGCAGCACTGTCAGGTAGCCTTGTTCAAGTGTGCGCTCCGCTCTTGCTAGGCACGGTGCACAGGTTGCTGGGCGCTTGGCATGTCCCAAACTGTTGCGGTGACAGTCTTCATGTTGGCTGATCCACACTATCTGGCTGGTAGCATGGTAACTGTGTTACATGTGTGACAACTGTGTGACAACTGTGATTGCAGCTGTGACTGAGCCACAGGCATGCTATGCAGATAACAAAAGTGCAAGCACATGCACATCGCCGGCAGCAACTGTGACAGTCCTCATCCAAACTGTGGTGCTGCCATTAGCAAGCACACCAAGATAACCTGCAGAAATGACGACGTGCAATTTCGCATGCAGCAGCATTGGACCTCTCTGACTAGGACCAGAGAAGGCTTGCTGGCAGCACTGCATGCATCGACATCAACAACTTCACATCTCTAGTCAACTGGCTAAGAGAGTACCACTAGTAGCACCGAGCGGTGAAAGCAAGCAAAATTCCGTGACGACCCCCACCCACCCCACCCAAGAAGCCCCAGCTGCAATCTAGCAAGTCACTTGCACACTATGCTGCTGGGACACACACTGTTGCAAGATCTCGCTACTGCCATGACAAGCTGTCAAATGGCACACTAGCAAACCCACACAAAAACAAAATTGCAAAAGGATTGCGCCACCCGACACAGCCTGTAAAGCAGCCTGCTTCACACCTTCCATACAGCAGCACAGTGCAGTCGCTGGCCCCCGCCTTTCCAATGCATCTAGCTGCTGACCACCACTTCAAGCCACACTCACTGCAGCGTCCCACAGACATATAGGTCAAGGTGCCCCAGATAGGGACGCGATGCTGCACTCAAAAGCCCTGTCGGCCCTGTTGTCTCGACCAACACAAGCTTTGCCTGGCGCAGCCTAACTTTGCTGACCAACAACCAAGTCGGAAGGCAGCCGCACCAGCAAATCTCGTCAAATAGCTGCACACAGTCCACAAACACGCCCGACAGGCACACAGCACACACACAGTGGACAAAGCAGATCCGATCTGCACGGTGCACCACTTGTTGCTGCATGGCATAAAACACTGCCCCTGCCAGGCATCTGGGGTTGACCAAAATCATAACCTTGCAAGATGCGACACCGGAAGATATGGATTCCTGTGAACCAAGTGCCATGCGGCTTGGGTGCAGGTGGCCAGTGTCCTTTCATCAGGCACAGCCTGGCTGCATGGCACATCCGTCAAACGCTGCGCCGGAAACCCATTGCACACAGCACAGCAAGGCGGGTCCCTGTGTGGTGCTGCCCCACACTTCACAAACATGAATAGAAACATAAACGATGCAAGTCAAGACGATCTTGCGAGATAACCAAGCAGCATGCAGCAGCAGCAGCAACCACCCACTGCAACAACAAGCAGTCGCCCACTGATGTCGCCCCTATCGGGCCATGCTGTTGCTGCTGTGCACTGCACCTTCTGGCTGGACTTGTGAACTGCAGCTTCATGACGTTGCTGCACTGGGTGTTGGGGGCAAAGTTACTGCAGCCGGTGAGCCCCCTACCGCTGCTTCCTCCTCCACTTGCCCCCTCCATGCTCCATAGGACCACGCCTATATGCTGCCAGTGCCTCCTCCTGCTTATACCCATCCCCCATACTGGAGACACTAGCAGCAGACTGAGCAGCAGGCTGCATGCCATCCCGCCCACCATACTCAGCGGCGGCCACACCCTGTGAGCTCTGCTCAAGCCCAAACCCACCCACAGGCTGCCCATACTGCTGCTCCCTGTACCCGCCCTGCTGTCCATAGCCCCTGTGCTGACCCTGTGCCTGCTGTACGATGGAGTCCGTCCCTGCAATCTCCCCGTGCTGACTGCCTGCAGGAGAGTACCCTGCAGGAGTAGTTCCTGCAGGAGCGTGTCCTGCAGGAGGCAGCATACTATGGAGCGGCTCCCCTGAGGTTGGGCCTGGCAGGACTGCCATCTTTGCTGCCCTGGCAGTGCTCCTCCGAGCCTCCCTACCACCCATCGGCCCTGCCCTGCCTGTGTAATCATCATGCTCAGGGTTGGCTGCCCTGCCTGCATACCCATCAGTGTACTCAGAGCCAACTGCACTGCCTGCATAACCCCCGTACTCAGAGCTGGCTGTGGATCCGGGCCCTGCAGGCCGTAGCCTGCTGACTGCTGCATGGATGCTGCCCTTGCATACCCTGGCGACTGCTGCATGGGTTCAACGGGCTTGTACCCTCCCACATGCTGCATGGATGCAGCTCCTGCATACCCTGCTGACTGCTGTGTGGGCGCTGGGAGTGCGCGCTGCTGGGGTGCTGTGAGGGGGGATGCAGGCCAGGGCTGTGCTGGCAGCATGGCTTGGTCGCCATGGGTAGGGCTATGGCCTGCTGACTGCTGCATGTGCTGCCGCAGTGCTTTGGGGGAGGTTGCAGGCCAGGGTTGTGTTGGCAGCGGCGCTTGGTCACGGCGGTGGAGGTCAACATCCATGCCTCCCAGTGGCAGGTACAAGTGCTCCTGAGGTATATACCATAGAGCAGCAGGACATGGCAGTACAGGCATTGCCATTGTAAATCATGCGCAGAACATGGAGCACATCTTGGGGAGATGTTTAGGAGAGCCTGTTGTGCTAGAAAATCATGCTGCCTGCCACCATTGCGGCCGTATGTTGTCACTGCTGTCATCCCTGTGCCATACACGTACACCTCAAACCCAAACAGCCCCTCAAACCCAAACGGCTACACAACAGCCCCATAGCCGTGCTGAATCCTGGTGTGACAGCTGCACAGTTCACTTCTGAAAGGACAAGTTGGATTTGAAATGAGTAATCTTGCGAGACCAGGGGCTGCAGGGGCACAGCAGGTGGTAACAACAGCTTAGAAACCTGACTCACCTCAGGCTTGGCCTTTTGTGGCTGGAAGTGCTTCAGCCAGCTCCTGTGCCTCCGCTGACTGCTGCGGCCACTGCTAGCCATGGATGCAACACTGCCAGCAACGCCAGGCACACCCCCTCCCTCCACCTCAGCCGATGTTGGCGGCAGTGCTGTAGGTAGCTGACCACCAGCTGCATACTGCCTGCTGGATCCTGCAGCATCGTCACGGCTCCTCCTGCTAGCTTGTGCTGTGTGCTGAGCTGCAGACTGTCCTGCACCCCGCATCACAGCAGCCCCTGTCTCAGGCTCCGCCTGCTGCAGGCGCGGATCCGACTGCCCAGCTGCTGTGGGCACTGCTGCTGTGCCGGTGCTGGTGGTGACCTTCCCGTTGCTTGCTGCTGCTGTTGTCGCAGCAGCATCTGTTGGCCCTGCGGGCGCTGCAGCAGATTCTCCTGCCAGTGCCAAGGGCCCAGGCAGTAAGGGCTTGGCCTCCATGGCTGCTTGCTGCTGCTGCAGTTTGTCAGCAGGAGCAGCAGCTGCTCCGTGTTTCACCGCCTGCCTGTGACCCTTCCCAGCAGACTCCAGCACAGCTCCAGCAGCAGCTGGTGGCTGGGTAGCAGCACCCCTCACCTCTGCATCTGCTGTCTGTGTTGCTGAGTCTGACATGGTGTGCTGGACTCCTGCAGCATGCGTGACTTCACCTGCCTGCTCACTACCATCAGCCGCAGCAGTAGCTGCAGCAAGAGCTGCCCTGTCCTCAACCACAGGAGCAGTAGCAGCAGCCACCTCATCACTGGGGGTCTGTGTTGCTGCTGCAGCATGCTGCTGCCGGTCGCTGTCAAGCAGCCCCTGCTGCTGCTCTGTTGTCTCCTCGGCAGCAGCAGCAACCGTCCCTGCTGCAACCTGCTGCAGGGGACCAGCAGCTGCAAGCCTGTTAGGCACAACTGCTCCTGCCGTCTCCTCACTTGCAGCTGGCGCCTCCGTTTCCGCCGCCATCTTTGCGCCTGTTGCCTGCGCCAGGCTGCTGCTGGTGCTGCCTGATTGCATGCCAGCATCGTGTGTGTCGATCAGCCCTGCGCCAGCAGCTGGGGTCTGCGTTTGCTGCACCTGTGTTGTGCTGCCTGCTGTCCTACTGGTGAAGGTTGTTACTGTCTCTGTGGAGGTTGACAGGGTGGCCTCCCTATCAGCCATGGCTGCAGCTGCCGCCTGTGAGGGGCGGAGATGTTCAGGGGAGCAGAGACAAGATGCAGCAGCAATGATGCTGGGGTCAGTGACAGACAAAAGTTGTAAGTTGATTGTGCAACCAACTGGTGAAGGCCCGGGGCATCCCACCACAATGACAACAGAGTCCGTCAGCAAATGCACAGGCCCTAACAAGTTGCTTGCTGGCTGACTCATGCGGCTTGGCTCCCTGTTCTCAAACAACTGCTGTCATGTGTCAGTCCCCCTCCCACTTAACCACGTAAACCGTGACACTCCTTGGTCGACAGCCTGTCCCTGAGGGTCGAACAACTGCCACCACTAATGCTCTCACCGTGATATTGTTCCTTTGTCAATAGTCAATGTCAGAGCGGATGAGTGAGGTGCTGACAGTCAAAGTCAATTCTGGGTCATGCATGCAGTACTGCAGTACTATTGGTTGTAGCAACACACCTTGAGTGCCTCGGCCTCAGCTCCAGCAGCAGCAGCACGTGTCTCCTCAGCCCTCTGCAGCCCAGCTGCCGCCACAGACTTGGCTGTGTATGTTGATGCCTCACAGGTCAGGGTTGAGGCCCTGCTGGTCAACCCTGACAGCCTGCCTGACATGCTGCTGCACCTGTGGAGGGCAGGACAGCATGCGCAGACAAGCAGCACACACAGGGCAGCACCGTTGACTCATCGTGTGTCGTGATGATGGTGCGCCTTTGCAGAAATCCACGACAGCAACAGGCCCAGGAGCTAATAGTGCCCACATATCTTGTACAACAGTGCAATTGCAATGCAGCAGGGGGGCGGCGCAAGCTTGACACACATAGTACAGCCTACACAGATAGCCTCTCTTGCCGTCATCTGCGCACGAGCTTGCACAAAACAGCCCTCGGCTCCTTCTTGTCGATAACTTCTCGTGACCTTGGCAACAACTGAGAAACACCTGGCAAAATGCGCTGAGGCACACAGCTGCAACACACTGCCACCCTTAGATGCTTCACTCCTCCACTGCCGCGCATGCTGCACTCTCCTAAACAAGTATAGTACCATTGAACCGCCGCCCAGAGCCAAGCATCAACTTGCCACTGGTTCACATGCTGGGACATGTTCAGCTAGCTGCTGGCTCCAAGCACCCCATGCGCCCTCACTCACGTTGCCTCCCACTCTGCCACCTCCTCCTTGTCCAGCTGCAGCCGCCTCTCTAGCTCTGTCAGCCGGGCCTGGGCCTGAACACGGTGCTCACTCTGCTTCAGGTTGCACAGACGAGCCTGCACAGCACACAAAGGCACATGGCTATATCACACCTTCCTGTGGTGCTTGCCTTTGAAGCTTCGAGTGCCGGTACAGGGTTGCACAGGCTGGTCGCCTCCGAGTGTGGCACAATCACCCTCCCAATCCATCCTCCCAAACCCACCCTCACACTCCACCCTGCAGACCCCTCCAGACCCACCAAACACCTACTTTCACTCCCCCTCAACACGCCCTCTCACCCTACCCTGAACCCCTGCCCACAAGCTCTCCGCCCCATCATCAGAATCCGCTTTCATGTCACTTGCCTACCAACCAACCGCCCCAGCATGCCTGTGTGAGTTGATATTATTTGGGGAGGGGGGGGGGGTCGGTGCCTTTACCCTCCAAAGTCACCAGGTCCCCCCCCCCCACAAACAGAGTACCGCTTTGCGGTGAAATTATCTACTTGTAACACCCCCCCCCTCCAAAAAAAACACCGTATGCCACCCACCTGCACCTCCCTCAGGTGCTGCTCCAGTCGTGGCAGCTCCACCTCCCTCAGCCGTGTCAGCTCCCCCCGCTCTGACAGCAGACGCACATCAGCCTCAGCTAGCTCCTTGCCAGCTGCAGGCACAAGGACAGCCACGACAGCATGCAGGGACAGCAGGTCGGTGTGTATGAATCTCAGGCATCACATGGGCTAGCATGACCATGCTGCATGTCGACCTGCAGCATGACCAGCAGGTCGGTGCGCTTGTGACTTCAGTAGCTTACACACCAACAAGCAGACATGACACCTGCAATGCCAGGCATTAACGTCACATGGGGCCATGTGGAGCCAGCAGTGATTGAGTGAGCTTGCTTGTGGGCCAGCTGGCCAGCTGAATGTTGGGACGGGGGCCGGGGTGAGGGGAGCAGGTTATCGGTGTGCACAAACCTGGCAAGTCCTGGCAGGCTGGCAGGCTTTGCTAAGGCATGAAGGTATAGCATGATAGCGGCCAGCCTGTGGTTGGCCTATTGCATCTGAACAAGTGCTAGCGGATGGGCCTGGGCAAGTTATATGCCAACAGCCCCGTGGCTACTGTGTTGACACATGGGTTGTGTGCGTGCCCTTACCTTCTGCAGCTCCTGCTGCCAGTGAGGTGAGCCCCTGCTGTGCTCGGGTCTTGGCGGCCGTTGCTGCCCACACCTTCTCCTGCAGCTGCTCAATCTGCACATGACACAAAACATCCGATGTCCACAAGGGCTGCAATCAGCACATGCCAGATGCTGCATTGCCACGCAGGCAGCTGCAGCACCAGCCCCCCTTGACGCATGCCGTTGAATGCCGTTCAGCATGCCAGGCAACACCAGGCTACACAAAGTGCAATCCTGTGTCCTGCTGTGTCTGAGGGCAGCTGTTTGATCAGAGCTTCATGTCGTGCTGTGAGTGCAGGTCCCTTCGTAGCGCCTCAGCTCACCTCCTCCTGATTTGCCTTGGCTGCGCATTGCTTGCTGGCCAGATCTGCCTCAGCCTGCAGGCACAGCAGACACCAAGAAGTGGGTCTTGTGTTCCCCAGGGGCCAGAGCATGATGCTGGTACTACAAGTAACGGCGACGCTGGGTACCATGGCCAAGCACACAGGAAGATGGACATACATAATCTGTTGCCACACTCATGATGCTGTACCGTACAGCAGCGGCTGCTGTAGTATGGTTGATGCGGTGTATGCAGTAGACCGCTATCAACACTGGTCATCTGATGTGGGCTACCAAAACCCAAAATCATTCAGCTAACACCCACCTTAGAAAGCTGCTGCCGCAGCTGCTCCCTGCTGGCCTCCAGCTCAGCTAGGGTAGCAGTCAGTGAAGACCGCCTGCTGATGATAGTGCGGTGGTGCATCCCAGCTGCAAACATATGCAGAAAACATCAGCAGTAATGAGGACGACAGCATTTCAGAGGATGACCGCGCAGTTGAAGGAGGATTATGTACATGAGATGGCAATCATGGGTGGCCGCACACTGTGCCCGCGCGGCACGCGACCCCCAGCAGGGGACAGGACGAGCTGACGTCAGCTGGACTAGCATGATGCTTGCTGCCTTGAAGCATCATGTCTGGCTGTTTGGCTGGCACGGCCCTTGACGGCCATCACCCATCAAGCCGTACTGCCAATACTGCCAGGATGCTGGCAACATCAGGTCATCAATGATGTTCAGCCCGCCCTCACACGAACGCCCGCCTACTCATATCTTGCTGATTTGGCCAATCTTTAGTCAATGTTAGGTCAACACGCAAACACACCTGCACCCTCCTGTGAAGCCAGCTGCTCAAGCTCCTGGCTTGCTTGCTGCAGCTGCCTGCTGAGGTCAGCAACGGCAGCCTGCAGGCGTGGCAGCTCTGTGGAATCGAGCTGGGACAGCTCAGCCAGCACAACCTGCAGGACACCAGATGACAGCAGCAGCACCTAACCCTGAGACTCCTCAAACCAAGACGTTTCCTCAAGAGGGCCTAAAGATGAGGGAAGGCTCACACGTCTGCTAGACTGCAGCGCAGCAATGCATTAGAAACAGAAACATGAGATTGTTGGGAAATGAACTGCCCCTCTATACAATCACAACTACCCCCCCCCCCCATCGTCCATGCCGCCCACATCCATGCTGCAAAGGCCACTGTACACCCAACACCCATCTGCCATCCATGCCCCACTACAGTACGGTACTCCTTACCTCCTGCCTGGCTAGCAGTCTGCGCCGCTCCTGTGTGACCTCAACCCTCAGCACACCCTCCACCTCAGCACCCTCCGCCACATACACCTCAGCCATGCGACCCGCCTCTGCTGCTGCTGCAGCATGTGATGCTGCCTCTGAGTCCAGCTCTGCAGCACGCAGCAGCAGCTGCTCCCGCCTAAGGCCCCTCTCTGATGCTGCCTTGGCAGTGGAGCCCTGCAGCCTACCTTCACCAAGGTGCAGCCTATCAGCAGGCCTGATGTGGGTTTCAGCCACACCTGCGTGAGGGCTTGAACCTAAGGGGAAGTGTGGGCCCACACCTTCACCATCTGCTGGGAGGGGTGTGTGTGCCGTACTGTCTGTCTCTGTAACTGTCTCTGTAACTGTGAAGCGACCCTGGGTGTGGGTGCTGCTGTTGCTGTCAGCTGAAGCTTCATCGAAGGATGATCTACCCTTGCCTGCTGCACCAGAAGGAGCGACTGTAGCTGCTGCAGTAGCTGGTGCGGGCATCTTAGAGCTACTGCTGCTGTTAGTTGCAGCAGCATTTCGTGTGGCAGTTGTGGTGTCACACTCCTCACACAAGCTGTCTTCTGACAGAGAGTCGATCAGGGCCCTGTCATGCGCTAGGTACCTCATATCTGCTGAGCTGATGACTAAACCTCCTGAAGCTGTTGTTGCTGCTCCTGCAGTGGCCTTCTGGGCAACGATCCCTGCTGCTGCTGTTGCCCCTGCACCATCAACAGCACCACTGGTGTTGCTGCCAGGTGCTACTGTGCTGGGCACCTCTCCAGCAGGGGCAGCAAAGGCATCAGGAGCCACGGCCCTTCCCTCCTTACCCTCCCCAAGTGGCACACCTGCCAGAACAGCAACCCCACTGCCCCTGCGACTGCCTGGCGACCTGCTGCTTGCCCCACTGCCAGTCCTGCTCACCCGTCCTGCACCTAGAATGCTGCTGGCCCTGCTGGCCCTGCTTTCCCGCTCCACATCATGGCCGCTGCTGGGGCCGCTGCCACCCCTACTCAGCTGGCTCGCAGCACCCTGACCACTGCCGCTCATGTTGCCGCTGCTCTTCCAGGATAGGCCCCGAACCATTGCTGCCAGCACAGCAGAGCCGACCGACATGGTAGAGGTGCTGGCCGGCTGGGGAAGGCCTTTTGGGGTAAAGGATGCAGCTGTGCTGAGCTGTGTGCTGGGCCCAGGAGAGACCCCTGCTGCAGGAGAAGCATCCCCTGCTTGTGCTGGCAGCACTGCTGTCTGCTGCGCAGTGCTGACCTCACTGCTTTGGGCGGGAACAGCAGCACCAGTTGAGGAGGGGGCTGCTTCGTTGGTGCTGACATTGATGTCGGAGCTGGTCATGTCACTGTCCTGCGCAGCTGCTGTCAGAGCCAGCCGGGCCTGCTGTGCTGTATGCAGGGCAGCATCTGCAGCCACTGGGGCACCATGCAGAGTGTGGCTGAGTGCTGGCTCGTCCTGCTGTGCTGGGGCGCGCTGGGGGCTGTCATCGGTCGGCAGGTGGGGCACGGCGGGCTCTGGGGAGGAGGGGCCCAGGGGAGGAGCCTGTGGGGCAGCGTGCTTGGAACTGTGCTTGTGGTGCTGGTGCTGATGCTGGTGGTTGTTGAACCTGCTGGTGCCATCCTGCATGGGGGCATGCAAACAGGCATGCAAACATGACGGTGGTGTACACAGCAGTTTAAGAAAGCAGGCTGGGTGATTCGCTTCTACTGCAAGAGTCCAGACGCGTTGATGACGTCATGTGCGTCATGTCTGGGTGCGAGGCCACCGTGCATGTTAGAAGACAAAAGCCGTCAGGCATCCTCATGGGGACCTCAGGCTGGTAAGGCCTCTCACGCACCTTGCCATAAGAAACCCTAATGCAACAGCCCTAGGCCCCCCTGTGCACATCACAATCAATACCCACACAGCTGCAAGCAAAACCCTTCCTGCAC
This sequence comes from Desmodesmus armatus, assembly GCA_007449985.2. Classification (NCBI taxonomy): domain Eukaryota; kingdom Viridiplantae; phylum Chlorophyta; class Chlorophyceae; order Sphaeropleales; family Scenedesmaceae; genus Desmodesmus; species Desmodesmus armatus. The sequence continues at coordinate 314,508 of VIIQ02000636.1, forward strand.
ATGTGCCTTGGCCACCTTCCCCAGGTCACTACATCACCGCTGGTCCCGATTCCCCCGTCTGCTCAACAGCTGCATGCCTCACCCCTGAAAGCAGCACATCAGCTGGAAAGGGCTCCAGCAGCCCTGGGGGCAGGGCCCAGCCGTCCACAGCAGAGGCTGAGGACAGCATGATGAAGTGAAGGTAGGCACGCAGACGCACCGCCTGAGTCACCAGCCAGCCTGCAGACGCACACACACATGTTGTTGCCTGCCTGACCTTTGTCTGTTTGCACCCTGTGCTGCACCCACCCCAGCCCTGTCATGGAGACAGCTTCGGCTTGACCAAAAGTTGCCCAGTATGCGGGTCAGTTTTACGTTCCAGAAGGGGCAAAAACCTCAACTTGAGGTTCATGCGTTGGCAGCACTGCTCAGCTGTTGACTGCTTGGCTGGCAGCAGCCCTGTCCAAGAAACCAGATGCGAAGCCCCGATGTGCGGCAACCAGCCTCACCTAGCAGTGTGCTGAGCTGCATCTCCGCCTTGGAGAACTCAGACAGCAGCGCTGCAGGGGCAGCAGGACACGGCATGGAGTGGGTGTGGGTTTGGGTATGGGCAGAGTCATATGGGCGCTCAGGTGTGCACCTGATGGGCACATGCACGCACACTCATGAGTTGTGATCACAACGTGCGGGATAGGTGGCTATGCTTCAGCAATACTGCAAGCCACAGTATGAAAGGCTGGTGGAATCATGCAGCGCATATGTATATCGCTGACAAGCATCCTGACAACATTGGAGGGCACAACGCTGTCATACGCTGCAGGCCCTCCGCAAGCTGCTGACTGTCGCTGCATCGCAACGCTGTACAGCTGATGTTGACTTACGGCCTAGAGCCCTCTCCACCATCTCATGTGCCTGCAGCAGGCCCTGGTCCCCTCGCCTGTGCAGCACAGCAGTAGCCCAGCTCTCCTCATCATCTAGCCCTGCAGGCAGCACGAAACAGGGCAGGGCAGTAGCTGGTGTCAGTACACGTGTGCACATGCCTGCAGCTATTCATCACCAGCAGTCTCCACTCATGCCACATGCATGCAGGCACACATGCTACTGCAGCTTTAGTGACACTTGCTGCAAGTAAGCACTGTCAGCAAAAACAGGACCTGGCAACACGAGCGTCACTCTGCCTGTGCACTCAAAAGAACTACCACACATCCATCAAATGGAACTGCAGGCTTGCAATTCTTCTGGGCAAAAACCACCAGCATGCCAACCTCACCTGCAGAGCCCTCCCTGCTTGTCTGCACGCCACTTCCAGCAGACACCTCAGACAGTCCTGCATCCCCTGCTGCAGGTGTTGCTGCTGCCATGGCCGCACCCCCAGCCACTGGTGCTGCTCCTGCAGCAGCAGCCCCTTGGAATGCTGACTGCACCGGCAGAGCAGCATGAACCGAAGGCCTTGTGCTGGAGCTCGCAGGAACCACCCTTCCCTGGGTTACGTCCGCACCAGCTGTCTGTGGCTGCTCCCCACTGCCATGCCTGCTGTCACTGCTGCTCGCCATGCTGGTAGGCGCATCAACAAGAGGGAAGCTGCGCAGCCGCACCAGCCCCTCCGCATAGCTGTCCACCCCTCCACCGTCCCCAGAACCACCCTGCGCCCAGCCTTCAGTCCCCAGGGGCCCTCCTGCCTTGCTGCTGGCCCCGGGGCTAGCTGCTGCTGCAGCAGCAAAGCCTGAAAAGGAGTCCAGGGGGCTGCAGGGTGGGGTGTGCAGGGCCGCTGAGTCAACAGCATGCCGTGCAAAGCTGCCGCCATTGCTGCTGCTGTTGGAAGGATCAGCGTCCGTATTCATGTCTGCGTCTCCAGCTGCCTTACTGGCAAGAGCCAGTGCCTCTGTAGCTGCAGCAGCAAGGCTAACAGGGCTACGGCTGCGGTCAGAGGGCCGTGAGCGGTGGGGTGCTGGTGGGTTGCTGGCAGCAGATGTGGCTGGGGTTGGGGTTTGTTCAAAGCTGCTGCGCGCGCTGGGGCCGCGTGAGCGCTGCTGCTGCTTGCGTTCCTGGTGCTTCTTGACGAAGAGCTGGCCCTGCTTGTGGAGCTTGAGGCGCTGGGCGTCTACCTTGGCACGCAGGGCGTCCAGTGCAGCAAGGCGGGCCTGGGGAGGAGGCAGAGGTGAGCAGGGAAGGGTGGTGAGCAGGGGAGGGGTGGACAGCAGAGTGAGACAGGGGCAGAACTGGGTACCAGATGAGGCAGGGAAGGGGGGGAGTTGCAGCTAACAGCGCTGTGCATCCACCTAGGCACGCAGAGCATCCAGTGCAGCAAGGTGAGCCTGGGAGGGTTGAGACGGGCATGCAGACGATGTGGAAGGTAGATGAGGGGGAATGGTGAGTTATCGCAGAGTGTCAGTGACGGATCAAGCCGTACACCAATGGCTAGGAAGCACAGTGCAGTGCTTGTGGAGTTTCAGGCGCTGCGCATCCACCTTGGCACGCAGGGCGTCCAAGGCAGCAAGGCAAGCCTGGGGCAAGGGGGGGGGGGGAGGGGAACAAGGGAAGGGTGTGTGTGTGCAGAGGTTACATAGTGCGTCAGTGAATTGGCACAGCACCGTCCAGGAGGCACAGTCCAATGCTTGTGGAGCTTGTGGAGCTGAGCTTGAGGCAGGGAGGAGGGCCAGTTGGGAAGGCGGAGAGGAAGGAAAGGTGAAACTGGATCAGTGAGTGAGTGAGTGAGCGAGTAAGTGGGAGGGGAAATAGGGAGGGAGCGAAGGTGGGTTACGGTACGGCGGAGCAGGTACTATCAGCACACCACGGTCCTTCTGCATATTCCCAGGTACATTCTGCTGCCGCTGAAGCCAGCACCTATAGGATGCCCAACTACTGGCAACAAAAACCCGGCCCTTGCGGTCCCGAGCCTGAGGTTCCTGAGTATGCTTGCGACTGTAGCAGTCCCCTGGGGGAGTTGCGTGCCATTCTGAGCAGCACAGCAGTCAGCATTGTGCTCGACCTGGTAGCAAACACAACCCTGACTGTTGGGCCGCATGGTATGGCAAGCATATCAGCATGCAAGGATCCTCCGGAGCGCTCCGCTAGCCTGCAACGTGCATTCTTGCTGGGTCACCCAACGGCCCCTGTGGTGAGACAGCATCACCGTGCCCTTCCAGGCAGCACGCCTCTGCTACCTTGCACATTAGGAGGCCCCCTGCACATGCATCAGATGCACCAGGAACGCAAGCGTGCAGCTGCAGCCCCTGTTGACTCACCGACGGTATGATACCAAGCCGCTGTTGCTGACGCCACTTAACCCGCATGACAGGACGACCATTCCTACCATAGCAACAACACTACATCCTGCAACCTGCTGAGTGAACGCATGCATGGCCACCTCATCCATTTGAGGCTGCCAGCCACACAAGGGTGCCTTACAATGCGTTGGAGCCTGCTGCACCGTGCAGTGACAGTGACTGTCACAGCCCCCCCCCCCCCAGAAAAACAGCCGAAAACAGTGCAAGCTTGTAGGCCTCCCGAAGTGACTCAGCAGCTCATACTAGGTGTCTGCTGGCTACGCAGCTGACCCCTCAGTATGACCTGCTGGGTCACTCAATGAGGGACACAGAACAGTATGCACGGTCCTGAGCCTTGTGAAGTGCAGTCATCAAAGTGTTGGTACATGGTTCTGAAGGCACAAGCAGCATCTGGTTAAGCATATAGTTGGTCCCAGCAGCGAGCACTGATACACCAGAGCATTGCCAGTGGTTATGCACAGAACTGCATGCATGTGCCACACAACCTGGATCCTCATCAATCCACCCTCGCGAGACTGCCAGAAGGAGTATGGAGACCTCCCAACAGCTTCTCTATCTGCGGCTGCTGCTCTATCACACACTCTGACAGCCTGCTTGCCATTTTGAGCAGCTCCTCAGTGAATGATGAGGTCAACACACTGGGTGGATCTCCCACTTCACTGCTGATTGCCACAGCATGCACAGCAGCATGCAAGCGCAATCGCACAGCAGCACGCAAGCGCAATCGCACAGCAGCACGCAAGCGCAGTGCATCCCAAGTTGCTGGCCTCAGTCCTAAGTTGCGGCACCACTGAGCGCGACTAGCGTACGTAGGTTCTCAGTACAGCACACATGCAAGCATGCATGTGGAGCGCAACCTGCAGTCCCAGCCCTCCACTTTACTTCATGTCAAGTGTGCCACATGCCTGTTCTTGTGTCAAGTGACAAGCGTCCACACTACCCTGGTCACCCTGTGCAAAACATTTCTTGCCTCCCTGGAAATCCCAATCAGGCGCATCCATTGATAGTACTGCCCCTATACGTTGTACCCGGCTGGGAACGTGCCACACCCGGCTGAGCACTGCATATGGCATATGGGGGCCCCTATGCCCTCACCACAACAGACTAGTATACATGGGTGGAGGCCTCCTAGGGTGCCGGCCAAGGGTGCATTCATCCAAATGTCACAACCTCATCCCCCCCTCCCTTAAACACCCCGTCCACGTCGTAAGCTGACTATCACACAATATGCCCCTCCCACCAAAAGCCCCACCCAACTGACCTAAGCCCCACCCACCTATCCCCCAACACGCCCCAATGCTGCAGAATACACCCCTCCCATCAGCCTATACCCCCCCCCCCGCCCCCCGCACCCCCCCTTCCCACCTTAGCCTCCTTGTGTGCCTGCAGCCACAGCTCAAAGGGGACTGCCAGGTGTCCATCAAACTTGTCAGACAGGGCAGCAGGCAGCTGCTGCAGCACAGTGGCAGGGTCGGCACTGCCGCCTGCGGCCCCACCACCCCCTCCTGGGGATGTTGATGCTGCTGATGAGGGAGCCGAAGGGTTTGGAGTTGTGGGCAGGTTCAACTGATGGGCATATCCCTGCATGGGAGCAATGCGACACACAAGATTCACCAAACACACACTGTGCATTGGCAATGCCCAGGTTTCAACTTTTTGGGGGGGTGGGGGCGGGCAGGATGAAAAGAGGATGCTGCAGGATGTTCCGCGGGGGGGGGGGGAGCATTGCATGTGCATTATGTGCATTGTGGCCACAAACACCAGACTGGGGTGCACAGTCCGGCTCTTTGTAACTTACGCTGACACGCGTGCTGTGTGTGCACTAGGGGCAAGGTGCTGTACATCACTTTGCCCTGGTACAATGGACCCACCCATGTTGCATGCCTATACCCAGTAAGGTGGCACACCTGACATAGAGAAAAGCAGCACTCAACCGCAACAGACAGCTGCACCCTCCAACTGCACCATCCCAATATTAATGCTGCTCGCAAGGGCTATAGGAACCTGTTCATGAAGCTGTCATGTCCCACCAAAGTGAATGACAGTAGGCTGTGGTGCCGTGCATCAAAGCCGCAGAAGCAGAAGCAGCAGCAGCAGCAGAAGCAGTGGCAGCGCTGATAGGTACCTGGCGTGATATAATATCGCAAGCCTCTAACCTTGGGGAGTGGTGGGTGTGGCATGACGGTAATTTCAGAGGAAGCAGCAGCAGCAGCAGCAGCAGCAGCCAGCAGAACCCAATGTGAGATCACCAGGCTCACCTTGGGGAGTGGTGGGTGTGGCAGGGCCCGCAGCTCATGTGTGTCGTAGCGCTCACTGTACAGCGACGGCAGCGGGCATGAACCCACGGCAGACGAGGTGGCCTGGACAAAGCCTGCACGGTACGGCAGCGCGCCAGACGAATGCAACCAGCAGCAGCAGCAGCAGCAGCAGTAGTGGTGAGTCATCTAGGAGGTGATGAAGGTTTGTCAGGAGTGCACACCGAAATCTTGCCCACACCGACTGCTTTTGTCTGCCACATTGACGCAATGCAGAACCCAGCAACACCAGCGCACCTCCCAGCAAAAACAGAAAGGCCGCTGACCAGACACTACGCCTATAGTAGGCCCAGCTGGAAGGTGTGAATCACGACGCACTGCTGCTGGCACACAAGCCTTGCACCACACTTGGCCAACATGCTAGTAGTAGCCAGCAGCTATTGAGATTGGTGCCGGCCAGCAACAGGCATCAGTGTTTGTTATTACCTTGCAGTGCGTCCCTCAGGTGTGTGAGGTTGCCCCTGTAGCCGTCCAGCCATGCGGCAAAGCTGTCTGCATCATCCAAAGCATGCTGGTACCTCTCCAGGCTGATAGCTTGGAAGGTATTGCCATTCACACCCAAAGCCTGACGCGTCTGGTGTGGTGGGCGGGGGGGGGGGGTGAACGGGTGTGAGGACATTGCGTGGTAGGTCTGTTGCAGGTGGCATTGATGTTTCCAAGGGTGACCGAGGGACAGCTGTGTGGGGAGGTACTAGCTGGCCTGGCTGGAAGAGCAGTTGAGTGGCACTGCGTGGAACATAGAAAGGGTGCATTATGCATGAACCCAATGCATGCAGCAGACATGTCGAGGTGGAGAAGGGTGGGTGGGGCAGGCCTTGGGGGTAGCGGGGCATGAGAACATGTACACAGCCCAGGATGATAGAGGTTTGAGCGCCCCCAGCCAGCCCACCTTCTCAGCGAGTAACTGCAGAGGCATAGCGCCCAATTGAGGCTGTGCAGCCTCTCAGTTCACTCCCATGCACTGCCTTTGTGGTTCCAATGTAGTGGCGCAATCCTGCTGATGGACACTTGCTACCGACTCGATGACAGCTGGCTGAAAAATACTTCAAGCTCGTATCTGCAGCGCGCAACAGAAACAACCGATGCGTGGGTTGGTGTCTTGGCAGATCGTGAGTCAGAGTGACTCAGGCCACAGTCTTTAAACATCGGACTGGCAAGAGAGGCTGACATATACCAAGCAAGAATCAATGCGATACCGTAAGCCAGCGGAAACAGCAGCCTCACCGATAACCGTTGGGTCAAACATAGCTGTCTTTGCCGTTCATTAAGCCTAGCCGCTGAGCGCATACACAGACCTAACTGAACCTTCAGAAAGCTATTCGACTTGCTTTATTCCGGTTGTTGATCCACCTGGCCATACATTGCTGTCTGAAAACGTCCCCTGTCTCCACCGCCAGCAAACCACCTCAGCTTTTCTACAATGCAGTTTTCTTCTGTCATATGTTATGTTCCTGGTGCTGGCAGCCCTGGCCTCTTCTGTGGTTGCCAACCCACGCTACGGTGGCCACCACCACCACGACCCATGCAGCTCATCTGGCCATGATGGCTTCACTTGGGCAGCATCTGAGGGGCAGGAGCTGGACCCTGTGGCTATGCAGGTGACCGTTGAATGTATACCACTGCTTGCCAGCACAGCAGTCTGCAAGCCTCAGTCACTGGCGCACTGAGTGGGTCAGTCAGAGATAGTTGGGGCTGTCTACGGTACACTTGATGTCTGTCAGAGACATCCTGGTGTGGTTGTTTGGTGATGGACCAATGCAAAGCGGTATGGGTCAACTGAGCATGTAAGTGCCGTATCAATGCCCTGCCCCTTCTATCTAGAGATAGCAGGCATGAACAACAGACACACAGCAGGAGGGTGTTGACCCTTGTCGGTTAGGCCCCATCACCTCTCAGGCAGCAACCTCGATGACTCACCCTGCAATCCCCAGCAAACTTAACATCATAGCAGCATCCTCTTCACATTCTGCAACTGTCACACCACTGTGCTTTCATGACAACTTGTAGGCGATGCCCACCCCGTTCGTCCAGTATGGTTGGCGGGTGTACACCAACAAGGTATGTTCCTACAAGGGCTTGGAGGCTGCCTGCCCCACCCTGCAGCACTACGAGGATCACCACAGCTTCATCGAGTTCTTCTGGGACCACCTGTTCCCTGGTAAGCTTCCGTCCTGTCCCCTTGCATGCTGCTGATGCAACTGGCACCCGGTGCAGTGCACCTCCTGCATGGTCTATAGTGAGACCTGGCACTGTTGACCGAGGCTTGTGAATGGCCGGCATGAACGCTCTGAGCTTCATACAGCTAAGGTGTCAAAGTTGACGTCATGTACGTAGAGGGGGGGGGGGTCATCATCAGGCGCCCCGTCACTTTTAACCTGCATGCGTGCATGTGTATCCTGTTGCCTTACAGTGGCCAGTGCAGCTGCCGGTGAAGGGCCGCCCTACTGTGCCCACCCCCAACATCACTCAGTCTGAACTCCTGCATTTGCTGTCTGTTTGCAGGCCGCAAGCCAGAGGGCTCTTTCTGCACAGACAACTCTGGCTGCTGCAGCAACAACTGCGCTGATGGCAAATGTGAGTGATCGGCAGGCATTTATCAGGTATCAGTGCAAAAATGCGGCAAGCTATCCAGAAGCTGCAGCTGCATGCACAACTTATGTGTGTGACAGTGCAAGCGCTGAGCCAGCACCCTTGTGTTGTTGCTGACAATAGCAGGGTGCAATGGCTGCTCGCTGCGTCCAAAGGTTATGACGCAATGTAGCTGTCAGTCAGATAGCCAGCCACATTGATACTGGCAAAGTAGAAGCTGCTGCTGTGTGACACAATCCAAAAACAAACAGGCACTGCATGTGCTCCTGCACTGTTGAAGCCGGCCGCTTGTCAAACTGCCCTGACGCCTCTGCTGTTGCTGACCCTGCACAGGCTGTGCCACTGGCAAACTGGCAATTGGTGGAGCATGCCCACAGGGCAACAGTCAGTGCTGCTCTGGACGCTGCACCTCCGCCCTTTGCATAGCCGCTACGCCATAGGAGTCGTGTGGATGCCAGCTGTGCCCCAACAACACATGTAGGGCACCTGCTGCTCATGGCAAGCAGCTACAAGCTACCAGCAGTATCTGGAGGAGGCACACCGCTTACGACGGCAACACTCATGGAATCACTACAGCAGCAGAGCAGCATGTGTGTACATGCAGCAGCAGGTGCACGGCCAGCTGTAGGGCATCAGGCTTTGGTGCTGCAGACACTGCCTGGCCGATGATGATGGCCGATGTCTGGCTGAAAACGTTTTGGGTGCTCAGCACCCACAGTGTGGACCAAAAGGCGCTCCTGCCCACCTCATAGCCACATATTGTGACAGTGTGTGCCTGTGGGGCCATGTTGACGTTGCTAGAGGTAGCCAGACGTATCGTGCTACAATATATCATTGAACACAGTTGCTGGCATGTGGGTTTGTCGACAATCATATGTAATGCAGTGATTTACCCTGCCTTCTCAATGGGTGGGGCTGCTCACCTCATGCTTTTTATGTACATTGCACTGCATGCACGGAACATCAGGCTGGCTTCAGAGCCATGCCTGCATGTGCCGGTCAGCACTGACAGCATTACTGCACGACATCTCACGGTGACAGCCTTTGCTGGACCTTCTGGTGTGCCCATCACAGGGCTGCAATATGGCCAGGCATGTGTTCGTGTGATGGGGTTTGTGGCAGCTGCAACGCTGCAGCAAGGGGCGCGGTTGTGGATGCGGGTGTGCTGGTGTGGTGCATTTCAAGGCAAAGGTTGCTAAGAGGGGTTTTCAGGATGACAGTATCAGCTGAATGGAGCAGCAGCCTGTGTGCTGTGGCTGGTCCTGTGTTGTAGTTAAATCGCAGAGGCTGGTCCTGTGCCGTGTGCACAGCAAGGGCTATGTGCGCTGCCACCCCACTGCACACTGAAGCATACTCCTTGCTGACGAACAGGGCTGGCAGCTCCCCGCTGGGCTGTGTACTTATCACAGCCTTGAATTACAGGGGTGCATTCCTAGCTGCAAAATGCAGCTACAGCCCAACATCGTATGACAACTTGGATTCACAAAGACCATATCACAGGTGCCTCTGTTGTTTGCTGCAATAATTTGTGGCATGGTTGCCACATGCAGGCACACTCGGTCTTATAATGTAAACATCTCAAGCGTGTCACCATGCGTGCAGCACAACCACAGCACAGCCCAGACTGGAACACAATGCACCAGAAAATTCACCGCCCTTTGCAGTACATGTTGTGTGCACATCCTGTCATCTCTCAGCCCCACCACAGATGTTGTACGGCCCACAAGTATTGTACAGTGGATGGGCTGGCGCAGTAGGACAGACAGAGCTTCCCCAACACAAAACACACCTCATCAACTCCAACAAACCATAAAAACCCCACTCAGGTGAAAACAGTGGGCTGCGCCACAGGGTGAAAATTGTTCCAAGCACCCTGGCGCAGTAAAAACCACCACAAAATTTGGCGGCACAGGTGCGACAGACGAACTGCTCCTGGGCGCTGGCCCACCGGCCCGACTATCTGCTGCAATCAACACAGTGCTGGCACCTGGCCTAGGCTGGGCCTTGCTCCAAGCGTATGATGGGGACGCAGCTTCGACTGCAGGTCTGCCTGCAGCCCTCCAGCCCTTGAAAATGTTGAAGCTGGCTTCAAACTCGCTTGTTTTTGCCACTCCGGCTGCACCAGTGTCTGCCTTTGGAGCACTGCGATCTTGCAGTACAGAAACACTCAGGGGTGGCTGGCGGGGCACTGCATGGCTGTTGCTTACTTCTTCTCCAAGCCAGGCAGCTTGCTTGTGATCTTGCTCTGCAGCAGTGAACGATACAGACCACACACACGCATTGTTTCTCAGCGATGCGGGTGGCTGCAACAGCTGCAAGCATAGTCTGTTTTGGAGGATGGCAGCATATGTGGCTGCGCACCCCACTTCAAGGGTCAGCACTTCAAGGATCAGCACACCCCAAAACCAAGTTGCGCATCTATGGGAGCAGCTGATCTTGTGCTGTCGTGTGTTGCATGAGCGCCAGGTCCCTGTGACAGTTGCTTGAGAGCCTGCCAGCATCACCACTGCCAGTGCAGCAGCTGGCATTGACTGTTGGCCACAGAGCAAAATGGGATGGTTTTGCCTCTGCTACAAGCAGCACAGGGCAGCAGCAGGCGACCCCCCCAACCCCTCCCCCCCTGCCCGCACCACCAACAGCCGCAAGCACCATTGCCTACAGATTGGCTGGCACTGCCTGCAACCACCCACTCAGCAACAACGGGCCCAAGCAGCAGAGACAGCAGCAGCACTCACCACTGCCTCCTCAATGTCCTTGCCTGCACTCTGTCCATCCACAATCCAGCGCACGCCCAGGTACGGCAGTGCCAGCAGACCCACCAGCTGGACAGGGAAGCCGAGGATCTGCACAGGTACAGGGACAGGAGTGACGGCAAGGCGCTTGAGGGGTTGTCGATGTACGCTGTTGTCGGCGGCTGTGAGGGCTGCAGGAGAGTTGGTGTATGGAATTGAATGCTGTGCCAACTGTGATGTCAAGCTGTGCGCTTCATCGCATGTGTGTGATGCCATGTGCTGACCCCTGCAAACACGCATGCATGGCGTGGGAATGGGCTACACACAACGGGAAAATGCTGTTGCAACTCGATCACAACGTGCTGCTGGTGCCGCTACTCACAACGTCAAGGGCTGGCAAGTGGATGAGCCACTCTGCTGTGAAGAAAGCACCGAGGGCTGCTGCCACGTAGCCAATCACCACTGGCTTGTTGTCGGCCTTCTCAAACTGCGGTAGGAGCAGCACACACTCACAAGTTGGAGTTCGGCGATGGGTTGATGGTTGGCGCAGCTGCAAGAGCGTGTCAGTACAGACCACAGCTGGTGGCTGGACTGACACATGTGCATATAGGATCTGTTTGCCATGGCTGCTGTTGTCCCTGAAGCACCCTTTGTGCCCATACTGACTTATTTGCTTGTCCCATGGGACATGGCGGTTGACAGATGCAGGATCAACCAACTAAGTGCTGGCACAATGAGGCGTGCGTACCTTCTCCGCCATCTTGTTTAGGTAGGCATCGAAGTCCTGCAGAGCAGATGCAGACATGACCAGATAAGGTGACAGATGAGACACCAAGCCACCCGCATGTCAGTTGCCTGTGCCAGCGCCCCACCCTATGTTGGGCCCCCGTCAGAGCACCGAAGTAAGCTACAGCTGGACACCGGCACCAGCAGCAAGCTTACCTCTGCCTCAGCCCTGACCAGCACTGAACGAGCTGCAGACGGAACAAACAACAGCACAGTGCAACAGCAGGATCATGACATACTATCCAGCGGCCAGAAGCTACTCTTGCAAGATGATGTGATTCCAACAGGTTACAAATACATTCGAGCACGATCCGAGCTCCTGCTGCGTACTGGATCTTGAGAAACAGCGGAGATAAACAACAACCGCTTCTCACCATGCTGCTGCGAAGGCAGGGGCATCCTGGCTGGAGGAGGAGCCAAAAATGCTTTTGTAGCACTTGGCCTGGCGCCGACAGCGGTGGAGGAGCGACCAAGCAGCATCGCCATTGGGTCAGATCAGTCCGAAGTTGAAGGGGAAGAGTGGATGCGACAAGGTCGAGGTCGCTTACACACTGAGTCGATCAGACACGCAGACAGACTTAGAAAGGCATTGAGGAGGTCCTTGTGCGTGGTCAACCGGTTGGGGTTCAAACCACCACCATGTTTGACCTGGGACCACTTGCTGCATTGCTGATGGCTGTCCCATGTTGGCAGCTGAGTGCTATCTTTGGATGGGGTCACTGTGGTGCAGCCAGCCTGTGCAGAGACTATCTTGCCTGCTCTGTACCAGGCCTAGCCTGGCAGCTGCAGGTGCGCCTGTATTCAAGGCACTGGGATGCTGGTGATGCGCTGCATGTACTGTTGCTGTGTAAGCACACAACGGAATGTAACACTGCTGTCATGTAGCTGCCTAACTGCATTTTTTTGGGTAGCTGCAGCAGTTGATGCTGGTGTAGATCACTGGTGCACGACACAAACCATCGCCGTAGTTACCACACTTTAACAACCACTCAGCTGGTTGAGCTCTGTAGAAGGCGACGCTTCATACCCGCGCTGACCGACAATGCAGGTGCGTTCAAGACATGCAAGGGTATGAATGCTTCATGTCCGTAGCTGGATCCCAATCAAGCTGGTGCACCTGTACATACCCGCACAGCATGGAGACGGCCTGCTAAGGCAGCACCTGAGTAGGGATCGTGACGCCGCATGTGTGGCAAGGAATGCCCAGCACAGCACAGCACAGCATAGTGCATTCCCTGGACACAGATGACCACCAGTCATGGGTGACTTCCTGCGGCAGTAGTTCACTGCACAAGCAATGACAAGCGATACTGCTGCCGCTGCATGCACATCTGTGCCAAGGAGATGGTCTTGCACGGCCCCAACCGAGACGCGGTCAAACACATGTAAGGGATCAAACCACAACAGCCACGTGTCCCTCATAGCAGGTGTGCACGGCTATGACATGGCCCATATGTACACAACATGTTCGAGCATTCACCAGCAGCCATACAACACACTCGTAAGGCAAAACCCCCAAACCCGGTTGCTATAAGCTTGACTCAAGTGAGTGACTGTGTTGGTCACGGTGGCAGGCCCGCTCATGCTAATGAGTAATGCTCACTGATACAATGCCTACAGACAGCAACCTACACGTGTATGGTACACGTGCACATGCACATGCAGCAGCTAGCAAATGCAGCTAAACTACGCCAACTGCCAAAGCATCCATCCACCCAACATAGCGACAGGGGAGCTGTCGTCAGGCCACTGCCTCGTTCGTGACAGGATCCCCCACAAGCCAAGGCTGTGGTGCTGCCAGCAGTCTTCACTTATGGCCCACACATGGCCACACAAGCTGACACATGGCCACACAAGCTGACACATGGCCGCACAAGCTGAATGCCTTGCCACCGATGCTGAGAAGTGGCCCACTGCTGCACTCAAGCTTTGAGACAAGCTTGAGCTCAACCCTCCGTTGAGCAAGGCAGCGACACAAAAAGCCATGAGGGGGGAACAACAGCGTGCTCAGCACAGCCATGCTGTCCCGATGCATGGTGGCAGCAGACTGTCAGTGCAACAGTGCAGCCAGCACCTCTCAGCAGCAAAATCACCGTGCACACTGCCGCCAGTGCCCAAGTACAACCACCTAGCAATGGACAAATGTAGTGTGGCTTGTTCCCTCACCATTTGGGCGCTGCACAGTCTGGGTCAGGTTGGCCACTTGCCTTAGCTTGTTCGCAGCACTCCTTCCACATCTCTTTGAGTTCGTTGTCCTTGAAGCCCTCATAGTCTGCTGGGTTGCACAGGTCGTCCAAGTCGGCCGCCCCAGGGGGTGGCTGAGGCGTTGGCGCAGGGGCAGGGGGCGGGGTAGGGGGCTTCGGGGCTGGCGCTGGGGGCACTACAGGGGATGGGGTGGGAGGCTTGGGGGCTGGGGCGGGTGGCGTAGCAGGCGGGCTTGGGGGCCGGACTATAGGAGGCACGACTGCGGCCCCTGGAGGTGGTGTACCAGGGGGTGGGACTGGGGGTGGTACTGGGGGTGGTACTGCAGGTGTGACTGCAGGAGTGACCCCCGGCGGCCTTGGGGGAACAACACCAGGAGGGGTCACGACACCAGGAGGGGGTACGACTGGGGGTGTGACTGGGGTGTGACTGGGGGCACCACTGGTGGAGTAACTGGCGGGGTGACTGGCGGGGTGACTGGCGGGGTGACTGGCGGGGTGACTGGCGGGATGATTGATGGGGTGACTGGAGGTATGCCAGGTGGTGTGACGATGGGGGGAGTGACTGCAGGTCCGGCGCCCGGTGTGGTGGTGGCTGTCGGCGGCACGGCCACACCAGGGATGCCTGGCAGGCCCACAGGCGGAACCCCCACAACTGGCGGCGTGACTGCTGCCCCAGGCCCTGCGGGGTTAGTCACGGGTGCCACTACCCCCGGCTGCACTGCTGCAGGACCATCTGGGTTGATGACAACACCAGGAAATAGGTCCGCTGCTGTGGCTGGCCCACTCCCACCCCCCTCGCCAGGCTGGGGGCCCGCGAGCGCCGCTGCAGCTGCGGCTGCTGAGACGCTGCTCTTTGGCAGGGCCATGGCTGGCCGGCTGAGTGCTGGCTGCTGGATTTCTGCAGTGGGGTCTGCATCGGCAGCTGCTGCGGCACTCACGTCAGAGACGTATGCACGCACTGAGAAGCTGATGCTCTCGGTGGAGGTGCAGCGGTTGCCTGGGCAATCGCTGCTCGTGGAGGTCACCTCTAAGGAAGCTGTGTAGCTCCCCGGTCCCAGCTGCACAGTTGTGCTGGCTCCACTGGCTGACTTTCTGAAGCTGAGGTTGGAGCTGCTTGCCCCTCTGATGTTCCACCTGTAGGTTTTGATCTCTGAGCCCAGCTCTGCCCGGGAGCCAGCTGCATCAAGAGGCACCTCAGCACCGTCTTCAGGGCTAGTGGACGGGAATGCCTGGCGCATTGTGGGAGAGCTGATAAGGGCAGTCGGCTGCGTCATCAGCCCTATCCAATCTACGGCTTCTGGGCTGCCAGGAGCCACGGCACCTGCTGCAGTCGCTGCTAGCCGGCTGCTGCTGCTGCTGCGCTGGGTTCTGCTGCGGGTGCTGCTGCTGGGCTGAGCTTCAGAGAGTGATGCAGCCTCCTTGGCTTGAGCTGCAAGGGAGCCCGGCCTGCGCCTACGTCTGGTGGGGGCAGGCACAGCTGCTGCTTGCTGGTCTGCCGCTGCAGCTAGTGCCTTCCGCCGTGCTTGCAGCGTGGGTTCTGCAAGTGCTGCTAGGAGCTGTCGGCGAGCAGCGGGTGCACCCACGGGTGCAGCAGCAACTGCAACTGCACCTGGTCGTGCATGCCCTGGGCCGCTGCTGTCATTGGTTTGCCCACAGCTGAAGCGGTGCTGCAGCCACTGCCATGGCGTCTGCGACGTTTCCCTGTTACCAGTGAGATAGCAGCAGCAACTCAGATGACTCGACAGTGTTCCAAAAGCAAGTCACTATTGGGTGGCAGAAGTCCCACCCACCGCTACTGCACCATCTGCACGTACCTCAAGGGCTGACAGAGTGCAAATGACGTCAGTAGCAGCAGACAAACAGCCGCTGCTACCTGTTTCGAGCGCATGATCGGTGTTGCTGAAGGGAGCTCCACCGAAGGCCACTGTCTAGCTCATTGCGGGCCCTAGCGAAGCCACACAGGATGATTGAAACGAGTCACAACGTGTGCCAGTTGCGATGCTGTGTACAGCAACCCACGACTCGCAGCGGATTGCGATGGCTGAGGACAGCTTCGAGTGCTTCTTCCAAGGACTGCTTAGAGGATGAAAGCGGCGCGGTGAGTTTGTAATTCAAGCTTCTATCATGTTGCAGTTGCTTCTGGACTGTCTGCGATGTCACACCCCGGAGGAACTCCTGGTCCCCACCCGCTCCGGTCGAGGTTTCAGTACTGTGTACCTATCGAAAGCAACCAATGTGCAAATTGAGCAGAATCTGTTGACGGATACGATAACGAAAGCCAGCTGGCGCACAGCAACAGGGGCATCTTCTCAGGAGATCACTTCACAGCTTTGCTTATGCCACAGCTTTACCACCACCATGGTGCCAGCTGCAGCTGGCCAGCTGGTGCTACACCTTGGCCACCTACAACTGTACCTGAAATCTGAGGTCTAGACCCCCATGCCCGATCAGCAGTACAGACTAGGTGTCAGGCAGCACATGCCGGAAATTCTGCCACGCATCATTTGGGCCACGCATCATTTGGGCACCACTCTGCATCGCTACTGCCAGCTTTACACACCACGTTGGAGAATCAATGCGAGGGTCACAAGCAATGCACTGTCAAACACAACACTGCCACGTGCGATGGAACAAAATTGGATCCCAGAGTGCACACACACGAGACGACCAACAGATGTGAGCGACCGGCATACACCAGCGTGACGCGCCCTGACACCCACCCAGCTAGTGCCCACTCACTGCTGCACAACGCAGGACAACCCTTGCAGCACGGCTGCCCATGCATCACATGGCGACATCCAGACACCAGACGCGGTGCACAAGCACAAACAGCTACACAAGGACATCCTGTTGACAGCAGCTTCCCAGAGCAACTAGGCTTCTCAGGCCACAGCACCTGGACCTCACGCCATCAAGCGGCATGGACATGTCAAACACGTGTACACGACACACAGAACTACCAATGGCAGTCAGCATGGCCGACAAGCTGCAGCAGGTGTGCACACAAGCAAGCAACATGCGTCCTGGAACACGCATGAAGCAGACATTCAAGCCTCAACAACACTGCTGCAGCACAGCAATGGCATTTGTTGCACCTGCAGCTGCAGGTATGCCTAGCAATGATCGCATCAACACAGCACACGCAGGGCAACCAGGCATAACATTCTGACAGCCACTTCAGGAGGCATAGTCAGGCTTTATCCCACGCAGGCAACAAACAAAACAACCCACAACACTAAGGCAGCCCAGTTTGCAGGCCTGGATCAGCTCAGCACAGCCGCAAACTCACATGTGGGCACAGGGCAAGGCCGGGGCGTGCAGCCAAGGCGGGGGCAGAAAAGCAGGTGGAACCTAGTACCTGTCCTGCATAAAGTCCCCCTCCCCCCTCTCAAAGCTGCCAGTCCTCTCCCCATAGCCTCCCCCACCAAAGCCACCCCCACCGAAGCCGCCGCCCCCACCAAAGGGCCTGTCCCCACGGCCCCTGCCGCCGCCACCACCCCTGCGGTCACGCCCATACCTGCAGCAGCACGCGACACGGTGCAAGCAAACATGCAATGACAGTAAGAAAATCTGACTGGCAGTAGTAGCCCACGCTGTGACAAACAGCGATGCACACCTTGATTGGCATGCGTGGTTGGCATGCGTGCACAGTCTGTTGCATCCCCGGAGCTGACAATGTTCAGACGTGTGTAGGCGTGCGCAATGGTGCGCCGCCACAATGGTCTTTGCGACTCAGTCGCAGGCAGCCAGAAATATGGACGCACTTCGCTAGCATAAATCCGCGACCGACAGCAATGCCATGCCAAAAGCCGCACAGGACGCACTACTGCTGACGGACTGGAGCGCACAGTGCCTGCGAACAGCGCAAGCTGCTGCTGCCACTCACCCAGCTGCGCCCAGCCCAAAGGTCTCCACATTGTCATGGTCAGAGGGGCCGCGATAGTCACGGGACTCGTAGCTGCGGCGGTCGCTGCAGAAGCAGCAGCAACATGGGTCGCTCAGCTGTAAGTGGCTGAGGTTTTGGTCTTATTGTACTTCCCTCTCTACTGTACAACCATGCGTCAAGGCGCAATGAGTTGTGCTCTTGGCCCTTGCATACAACACAGCGAACTGCCTGCGCCTGGGAGCTATATGCATCCCGTCGCTGATGACACACACACTGTGTGCTGTGAGAGTCCAACAATAGCCACTTTCTGTGTGATGTGCAAGGGCCAAGTATACGTTGGATGGCGCCTTAGCGCACAGTCAGTATATGCTGCTTGTTGCTGCCCTACGCCTTCTGGCGTCATGACACACAATCAGTACATGCTGACTATTGCTGTTAAAGGCCTTCTGCCTAACTCTGCGCAACATGTGACTGCGAACACTCGCTGCGCAAGGCGACCGGCCACCTTGTACGCAACACAGCAGCGCAACGCAGCCACCGAAGTGTGCCCACCTGTACCCGCCACCGCCACCACCGCCACCGCCGCGACCACCGCCGTGGTAGCCGCCCCCCTCTGCCTCCTGGTAATCAAAGCCCCTGGAGCCACCCCTGTCGTAGCCGCCACGACCTGCAACAACAGCATGAGCACACACACACACACACATCAATGTCGTGATGATACTGTATGTACATGCTTTATGCAACTCATGTGTTCAACAGCAGCACACCATCCTGCTGAGACGCAAGGGCTGACGGCATATGGGGGGAGGTTGTTGCAAGTGGATACTTCCACCGCGAGGCAGGGTGCATGCGCTCTGTCAAAGAGGCAACGGTGCCTGCGACTGTCATGGGAGTCCAGCTGACACGTCCACACGTTGGTGCTGCTGCCGCCCCTGCTCATGAACACAACTGAAGAGTGACCTCACTGAGCCTCCCTTGTGCAACAGCGCTAGCATCAAACACACACATGGATGATTCATTGGCTGGATGCACCTCCTGTGTGTACACACCTCCGTAACCCCCTCCACCGCGGCCGCCACCGCCACCGTAGCCGCCATCCCTGCAGGCAACCCCAGCAAGCAATGTACAACGTTGCACGTACATTCATTGTGCTGATGCTGCGTCAGTCACACACTGTGCTGACTGAAGACAAAGCTCACATCAGGCCAGTGCTACAGTTCTGCAGAAACCTCATTGACCAGAAATCTGTGCTACTGCTCTCAATTGACTCAGCCAACCCCATCCTATGCTACTGGTGCTGCTGGTGAATTCAAACTACTTTGGTGTCTATCGCCTCGCGTACCTGTAGCCCCCTGCCTCCCTGTAGCCACCGCCATAGCCGCCGCGGCCGCCTCCCCTGTAGCCCTCCCCACTGCTCCTGGGGTCGTACCCACCAGCAGCATCCCTGCATGGCGCCAGACAGCAAAACAGACAAGCAGACACAGCACCAACTGGAGACCTCCCAAGCACATGCTGTACTGTAACCCTCCTGCAAAAGGATTGTATATAACACATATCACCCCTGAATTCCTGTAGGCCATTACGCCTGAGTGGAACTTGCGTGCTGACGCGTGTGAGACTGTCTCGGGTCCCAGTCCCAGTCGCCTACCGCCCCCACCTGGAATACACCCTTCCCATATGGCAGAACGCACGTACAACAGCGAAAGTGTAGCACACCTGGCACAGCTGAGCTGCAGTACTTCCTTCAGTCCCTGGCGCACCTTGCAGTCCTCCCCTCCTCACTGCCCTGCACCCCTCCCATCCTCCCACCCTCCCGCAGCTTGCTTGAGTGAGACGCTGAGAGTGCACTCTCCGTGCCGCCACACGCACCCGCACGCTGCTCGCTGCTGACCACCCTCCCCCAGCCCCGCCGCACCTGTACGGGTCTCCTGTGCCTCCCCCCACCAGGCCTGGGATGCCGTTGCCGCTGCCCTGAGTCTCCAGCATCTGCTGCCTGCGCCGCTCAGAGGGGCGCACAAACTCCCCAGCCTTGGCTGCCTCGAGGGCCATCTTCTGCAGGACACAACACGAAGCAGCAGAGGCGCACACAACTGGTTATGTAGAGTTCTGAGGCCTCATCCATGTTCAACATGTCGGGGGGGGGGTGCCACCTCTGATATGTTTGACTAATTTTGTACTAGGGTGAGTTGTGCATCATCAGTTGACGCAGGAGGTGTACTAGACGCAACGAAAACGGCTCGGCAGGGAGAAACCTTGGGCCAGCACCAGCACCTGCCCCATCACGCACCTCGAAGCCTGCCATGAGCTCGTCCAGCTTGCCCTGCCTTGCCTTCATCTCCTCCTGCAGCTGGTCCTTGCTGGCCTCACTGGTGGCAGCATCAATCAGCTCCTTGATCTCATCAACAGCAGCCTCTGCTGCACGCTTCTCATCCAGCTGCTGAGCATTCAGCCGCAGCTGCAGGAAAGACGCATGGGTGCGCACAGGCAGACATAAGATAGGGCACACAGCAGAGGTCATGCAGGTGTTGTCCTATGGGTTGCCAGCACAGATCAACTGTCGGGCAAGAATGAAGAGCTGCTCTGCTTAAGCTACAGATGCAGAGACATAACGGGTGCACAGGGCGGCATAGCAACATGGTGGGACGGGTGTGCTGGACAGGCGTCTGCCGGCCGGCCGCCGCCGGGAGAGGGGAGCTGAAGGGCTGAAAGAGCAGGCAATCGTCGCTGCTGTTGCTGTCCCACACGGCAGGTGGAATGGACACCATCCGCATGTGCTTGTGGTGTGGTTTGCACATCAAGGACGCTGCTGGTTCCTCCTCAATGCCAGGCTGTCATCTGAGCCTGTTGCCTGACGGCTGACCCACACCGCCTGGCTGTACCTTGGGTTTCTCAGCCTTGACCTCCTCTACCAGGATCTCCGCCTCACTCTTGCCCGTTCTGCTGGCCAGCACGGCCTCGCGTGGCTTGGCATCGCCAAACGGATTCTGCACAAATACAACTGCTCTTGGTCACACCCAACTGCTGCTGCTGGGGCCAGGCTGGTCCCTGCAGGCTGGTGCAGTACTTGCAGCAAGCACCACGACACTGAAACCAACCCCAGGACCCCTGTGGTGCGCTGCATGCCTACTCCAGAGCACATCGTGCAACTTGCGACACTGGCAACCAGAGTCAACCTCACCTTGCCGCTGGCTGTCCTCTGGATCTCTAGCTGCTTAGCTGCGTTGGGATCTCTTGGTTTGAGATTCAGACGAGGGCGTTGTGGCTCCGCACTTCCACTGTCAGACATTCAGCTGAGTTTGCCTTGATCGGGACAAAAGATAGGTCCGTGTGCGTTTCTACCCCACCAGCGGCGTCTCCCAACTTCAATAGATACTCCAGCTGCCTTTCCCCACATTTTGCGGCACTCACTGCAGCATTCACACTGTCACACCTCAACAGTTTTGCTGTTTGCAGGAATGAGAAGGGATCACACAACCACAAACATGTTTTCAGAAGCATTCTATTGTGCAGGGGGATCGTGCTCTGTCTCCCCTTCTGTGCAGTTGGACCCACCCTCTGCTGCTACAGCACCACAGCATGCTCAGAACATTGACGCACTATGCCGCGAGCTGCAGCTCTGTGCAACAGCAACTGGCTCCAGGTACGATTTGAGCCTACCTTGCTGCTTGCCCCCCCCCCCTCTCCCATCTTCTCCTGGCCAGGCTGGCATGCTGGTCACAAGGGCTGCTCACAGCCTGCAGCCGGCTCGTCTGTCTTTGCAGCTGCAGCGTCTGTGCTGGGTTCCACGTTGAGCTTTGAGGCAGATGCATTTGCACAGTGGCAGGGCAAGCGGTGGTGAGTGTGTGCTGCTGGGGATACATCCTGTGGCAGTAGTGAAGGACAGCTGGACTAGGGGATTGGCTTCGTGCCTGACGGGGTCCTGCAGACTAACACGCTTATTGGAAGCTGCAGTGGGTTCTGTAACGTACAATAGACTATTGCAGCATTCACCCTGCAGCTGCAGGTGTGCGATTGGGATGCCGACATTGATTGGCGGTGACAGAGACATGTCTGTACACTTGTCCACACAGCCGTGTGCATGTTACCTTGTTTTTCTGCAGGGCCACCAAGAAGCAGGGAGGGTCAACAAAGAACAAGAAGGGATCGCAGCCAAAGTACCTTGGGACGAAAATGTCAAATGGGCAGTTGGCATTCCCAGGCCAGATTGTGGTGAAGCAGCGAGGCACCAACTTCCACGCAGGGCACAATATTGGTGTGGTGAGTCGCAACAGCACCTGGGCGCGGCAGGACATGATTTGGTTGCTGCACACTGTTTGGTGGACGTGCTACGGCTTGGATGCGCATTGCACTGTCAGGAGAACGGTCAGTGCGCGCCCGCCTGCTTCAGCAGGACAGGGGTGTACCACAGGATGCAATCTGTGCAGCCCAAGCACCCACAGCCATGAGCAGCAGTGATGTTGGTTGGCACACACGCCTTACTGGAGCTGCAATCAGCAGCATGTTGTTGCCTTCTTGCACGGCAAAGGGGGCAGGGACAGGCAGTGACATGTCAAGTACACTCAACAGCAAAGCTGTGTGTGATGCCTCACCCTCGTTACCCCTGGTGGACCTGTTGCCCCTGGTTAACTTGCTCCAGGCAGTGGTATGTGCATGGTGTGCTGATGATTTCCTGCTGCCTGCTGGCTATGCCTGTCTGCAGGGTAAGGACTTTACGTTGTACTCAAAGACAGTGGGCATGGTGAAGTTCCGCAGGGAGGATGTTGTGCTGGCTGGGCGGGCTAACCACAGCACCAAGAGCAGGCAAGTTCTTTGCCACAAGATATGACAGCAGCAGCAGTGGCATCGGCAGCAGCAGTGGCAGTAGAGTGTATGTTTCAATGCTTGGGACGGTTGCTAAGTAAACAAGGAATGGGTTTGCAGCACTCGTGTGTGAACAGACGTCATGATTTTGAGGGACCCGTTGGAAAGTCTTCCCAATATTATTGCACTCAAGCTAGTGCATGGTGTGTGGCAGGCTGCATGCTACAGGCCAAGCTGCATGCCACTGCCTTGTGTCTGAACTTTTTTGCTGTGCTGCTGCCGTCAATGCTGCCATGCAGAAAGTTTGTGGACATAATGCCGCTCAATGACGACTGGAGCCCAGCATACAAGCTCAAGGTGCAGGAAATGGTGCAGGCGCGGAATGCCATTCGCACAGAGATGCTAGGGTATGCTGCAAAGTTTGGGAAGAAGGTGTGAGAGACCTGCTGATGACAGTGACATAGCAAAAGCTGTTGCAGACCAGCAGTGTCCCCAACATCATTGTTCTGCTCATGCGGCAATTTGTCTCATGCTGCAACATGCATGAGTGACTCCAGAACTGTGTAACCAACCTGACTGAACCAGATGCACACCATGAACTCTGTAGGAAGGTGAATATTGTGCCCCACCAAGAGGGCATGCTGGCACTAGTCACTAGCGTCCGAAGCTCGTCTAGCTTCAGCTGCACATGCATATGCATCACTAATGCGTTACTACTTCTTTTCGTTGGCAGACACGGCAGCTTCAGCCTCTGCGATCTTATTACAACATAGCGTCACGCTGCTGAGTGCTTTTATGAGCTCAGCAGGTCGCTACTTCTGAGCTTCAAGATTTCCAATGTACCACTCCATTCCATTCAAAGAATAAAATCACTTCCCCTGGCATTCCCCTGGCAATGGCAGGAGCTTCTGCATAAGGGTGGCTGACCCTGACCAACCCAACCTCCAGCACCTTGAAGCGTGCTGCAGCTTCGCTGTTGCTGTCGTTGTTTCTACATGACACTATGCGTTGCTTTCAGAGAGACTCGCTTGTGTCGTTTGAGTTGCAACTGTATCCAGGTTTTTGCCAACTGCAAATTCAGAGGTTGGTCAGGCGCAGCGATCGTGCTCGGCAGTGAATGTTCCAGCGTGAATCACAAGTTTGAATCAAAGCAATTGGTGCAGCATACAAAGGAGCCGTGGGCTGTTGACTCACCAGGCAGCGCAAGGCGGACAGTTCCAATGAGGCAGCAACGCGGAGCAGCGTTGCTTGCACTAGCGTTGTTTGCAGGTGAGCTCTTACCAGGCAGCGAGTGGGGTGGTGTAGATCATATGCCATGGGTGTCACCCGGTTCTTGTGGCACTCGAGCTCCCTTGTGCTGTTGTGTGTATTTCAGCTCAGAGCAAGCACTACGGCAGCGCTTACGGTTCCTTGCTTTGCAATTTGTACGCTTGTGTAATTGTGTGCAAGGATGCTGGCCTAACAGCGAAGACAAGTCGTTGGCAGTAGCAAATGCGTCACCCGTGTTGTTGCCATGTGCATGTTTTGCGCTCTTGTCAGTATGATTGTTTGCCTGTATGGTCATCAAAGCCATAGCTTTGATGCAAGAGCTGCACTGCCCCCCAAGTGCATCGGGCCAGGCCTTTGATTGCGCTGCACTCGTCACTCCCGCTGATTTCGCTGACCGCAGGTGCTTTCGTAACAGCACATGCTCAGGATAACAAAGATAACAACAACCAGGGCAGCAGCACGCCAGCTCGCAAGCAGAAGACCTGCAGAACAGCTCTGGACCTTATTGCCAGCCAGAACACAAACTTGCCCCTGCACCCAGTCTTCCAGAACATCCTGAACTCCGAGGACCTGAAGGGAACGATCTTCATCCCCACCACCAAGGCATGGGACAAGTTTTTCGCCACCATGCGCCAGAGGCAGGGCAACCCAGCTGCCCCTGCAATGGTGACACGCTATGGCCAGATCATGCTGTACCATCTTGCCAAGGTGAGGAACAGCTCAGGCAGCAGCCCATCAACTATCATACCAAGCCTACACTTTATGCTTACGGCCAGGTCTGGTTTTCAATAACATCCTGTACATATGTACGTCTGGCCCGCCACCAAGGCTGTGCTGCTGCTTTCTGCCCCCGCCAGGACGTGAACGTGCCTATTGCCGAGGCCACTCCTGGTGCCAACAGGTTTGCCGTTGACACTGCCAGCACCCTGCAGTGCACATTCGGCCCCGGCCTGCCCAACAACAGGCTGACCATCAGGAAGACACCTCAGGCAATCATCGTAAGTGAACTTCACCTTGCCTCTCCAGGGTGCTGCTCTCACAGTCACAGCCAGCACAGTACCAGTACTTCCATAGGCTTGATTGTACGCACAGTGATGTCCACCTGCCAGCTGCAACACACTGCTTCCCTCCATATCACCCAGCACGACCCACAGCAGAGGCCCAACTGCCTCTTGAAGCTTGCTGAACAGTTGCCCTCAGCCGCATACACGACCAGAGGTCCAGTCTCACACCTCCCGCCCCCTGTCCTGCACTTCCTGCACACCCTGCTGCATGCACGCACAGGTCCAGCACGGCACCGGCAATGCCACCATCATGAGCCAGAAGATGAACTACTGCGGTGGTGAGGCATACCTCGTGGACCAGGTGCTGCTGCCCTGCGGTGACATCAGCGCAGTTATGGGTGAGATCGCAAACATCCCCAGCCCCTGCAGGAACAACGTGGAGGGTGTCCTGAACAAGAACCAGCTGAGCTACTTCAACGCCCTGCTGCTGGCCACTGGAGTGCAGAGGCCCGTCTTCTCTTCAGGTGGGACCAGTGGGGACTGTGCCTGGCAACCTCCCCCCCCCCATTATTGAATGACACTCAGAAATTACTGAAAATGTAGGAGAGAGGCTCAAAGCCTCAATAACAGTAGAATCTGCACTGGGTGCTGACAGGTGTCAGACCAGCTTGAAACATTTGAACAGAGGCTGATTCATGCGCTTGAGCCAACAGCTGGTGTTTTGTGTGGTGTGCATGGGGAGTAGGTTGGGTTTAGGAGGTGGGCTTGAACACCAGCAGTGGTGCAGGTGCAGCAGGGTGCGGCTGAATCACCGCCTGGACCGGCAGCATACGCCACAGCGCAGCACAAGCATGGATGGGCATGGACAGCCCGCCAAATTGGTTCTGTTGACAGGGGTTGTTTTGACATTGTGGGTGTCATGTGGACCGTGTGTGTGTGTGTTGCTGTTCGCAGTGCGCAACTTCACCCTGTTTGCGCCCACTGATCGGGCCATCCAGCAGGCCTTCAGGAGTGGCTCTCTCAACTACCCCTGGCTGTTTGCCAAGAACAAGACCCTGCTGGAGGGTATTGTGGCCTACCACGCAGTGCCTCAGTTCCAGTTTGCTGGGCCCAGCAAGCAGACCCTCAACATGAAGACACTGCTCAGTGAGGTGTGTTGGGCTGCTCTGCTGGTAGCTGCCTGGAAGGGAGGGAGGAGATAGTGAAGGGTCCATGTCACCACCATGTGGCTTGTATGAATAGACGAGGGCTGGAAGAACTTGGGCTGGAAGGACGTGCTCGTAGCTGCCAGGCAAGGAGGCAACTAACAGCAAGGGGCCCATGTCGCCGCTATGTAGCTTGTATGCACTGGGCAACAGGGCAAATCACAAGGGCTGGCAAAAATTAGCGCGTGGTGGTGAACAGCAGGCCGGGAGGGAGTAGATAGCAGGGAGCCATGGCACCAGCGTGCCGCTCTGTTGATGCAGTTGCTCAAATGCTGGTTGGCGCTCACGCTTGGTGGAACTGATTGGATGCCGCCGCTGTTGCTTGTGTGACTTGCAGAACATGGGTGAGGCCAGGTGCACCAACCCCAGTCTGAGCTGGCGCCCTGATGGCAATGTGTATGGTGGCACTGGGTCAGCAAAGGTTACTAGCCAGGGAGACAGGGGCTGCAACACCAAGGTGGGTGGCCAGCACGGTGGTCTTCACCAGCATGTTGCAAAACAGCTTTCCTGAAATTATTTGTCGTAGGCCAGCTGCTGTATGGTCACACTGCCCAGTTGGGATGCGTTGGGGTGGCCATCCTGATAATGAATGAGGGGCAAGCTCTGCCAAGGTTGATACTCAGTGCAAGTATGACGCACCTACCTGACTTGTTTTGTTGTGCTGTTGTGCGTATGTCTGCTATCACCTGCGCAGGTGTTTCCCATCAGTGAGGTCCTGCAGCCTTGCTGTAAGCCTATGGAGAAGCTGCTCAACGGCCCTGACGGCCTCATCGCCCGTGCACCCAAGGGAACCATCCAGGAGAAGGCATACACCTACCTGGCAGCAAAGGTCAAGGTGGGTAGCAGACACAGGGAGAGGTACATTCTGCAACGCTCGAAAATGGCAAGCAAAATAGGATTTCTCTCGGCATAGACACAGCGGCATGGATACAGCAGCAGGGGCCTAATGTTTGCGCGGTTTGTTGCCCAGCTGTGCAGGATCTGTGGTTCCACAGCTGTCCTTACAGAGTGCTTGGCTGGGGAGTCTGTGTGACTGGTGCCCGCCTGCCTGCCGAAATCGACCTGTGCAGCCTCTGCCACGGACACGGTGCTACTTGCTTTCGTCTATGAGTCTATTGACAGCTGTGCCTACTTCCTGCTGCTGTCTCCTTGTGCATGTATCCCACCGCAGGGCGGTGCTGCCGGTACCACCTTCATCATGCCCTCAGCAGATGCCTGGGCTCAGTTTGAGGCAGATGCTGAGAAGCAGAATGTCACCATGACTGATGCAAGGCTTGACGCCCTGTTCAGCTACCTGTACACCCGCGTCCCCATTTCAGCTGCCAAGCTGCAGCAGGGCGTGTCTATCCCTATGAACCTTGCCACCGACAAGAAGGGTTTCACCAGCCTGTGCCCCAAGTCCACACAGAAGGGCCAGCTTGTGTTTGCAGTGGATAATCAGGCTTCCTTTGCAGCCACATCAGACACAGCCACAGCTACACGCACCCCAGCACCCCGCTTCGGCAACGAGCCAGCTGCGGGCGCCATGGGCCCACGTCCTGGCATGGGTGGTCCTGCAATGGGCGGTCCTGCAATGGCCGGTCCCCCTGGGGGCATGGGTGGCTCTCAGACTCTGGGAGCAGCACCAGCAGGCGGCATGGGCATGGGTGGCTCCCAGACCCTTGGTGCTGGCCCTGCCATGGGCGCACGCCCAGGCATGGGCGGTCCAGCTATGGGTGGTCCAGCAATGGGTGGCCCCGCTATGGGCGGTCCTGCTATGGGCGGTCCTGGCATGGGTGCCGGCCAGCCAACCATGGGTGTTGCCCCAGCACGCACAGGCAGTGAGCCCGCCATCCCTGGCCTGGGTCCTCTCAGGAGGCTGCTGCAGGCCCTGGGTGGTGCCCTGACTGACAGCAACAAGCGCACGGCACAGCTCCCTGTGCCCAGTGAGGACCCTGCACCCAGTGAGGAGGACCCCACTGCCTTCAACAGCCTGTTGCTGCCTACCACCTACCAGGCAAAGGCCGACAGCGTGTCTGGCGGTGCTGGCATTGCTGCTGCCACAGGTAAGCACTGATTGGCGGCAGCAGGTGCTGGGCCGGCATGGGGCGGTGGGCTTGGGGTGCTCAGCTCGGCAGCACATGTGTTCTCTGTGTCTTGCATACGTGACGTGGATGTCTGTTGAGTACGTACACATCATGTTTCCCCCGTCATGTACACCCATTCCAGCATGGCCTGTGCAGAGCAGAAAACCCTTGCAGAAATGGTGTGGTCCTGCAGCTCTCTGGCGCTCTCGGGTGTTCGTGCTGACAACCATTTTCCCGCCCTTCCTGCAGGCCCCATTGTGCTGATGGACGGCCAGGAGGGCGAGCTGCAGGCCGGCCTGGCTATCCCTGTCACCAGCACAACCTTCTCCTGCGATGGCGCCATCTTCCATGTGGACGCTGTGCCCCTGCCTTGCAACGTGCTGAACCGCACTATCGTCAAGCCAGTAGAGGAGGAGGCGCCCCTTGCACAGAACATCACCCAGGTTCTGCCTGCAATGGCCGCCGCCAACGCCACTCAGATCATGAACACAACCGAGGAGCCTATGCAGCAAAATGTCACCGCAGCTAAGAGCGGCGCTGTGACTGCTGCTGTGCCTGTGGCCTACTCCTTTGCATCTGCTATCCTGCTGGGCATGCTGCTGGTGTTGTGAGCAGCAGACGGCTGGGTTGCGTGAGCTTGTGTAGGCGACTTTCGCATGCTTGTTTTAGCAACAAGTCGTGTGGCACTGCCGCACTGGTGCATGCTGCCTGAGCTCCATTTGATGCAGTTGCTGTGGCAGCCTAGCAGTATTGTGACACAGCGGTGTTGCTGTTGCTGTCACAGCTGCTTGGGTTCCATTCAATGATGCGTAGGTGCGCAGCACGTGCGCACCACAACAGTAAATGGGTCTGGACTTCAGAGCCGTTTTGAATGCCGTCAATGTTGAATGCTGACAGCACCATGCTGCTAGGGCATGGTGCAGATTGCACCTGTGTGCAATTTGTTGTTGCGCCTGCTGGTAGTGCTTGTACACAAGCACACACCCCAACAGTACAGAAGATATATCGTTCTTGAGGCAAAGCATGGCATGTGTCGCCTTGATGGCTGGCAGCATGTGACATGCCTTGCAGCATTGTGCCTACAGTATGGGCAATGCTTTTGTCTGTTGACTTTACAACCAGCAAGCCAGAGAGCTTGCCCGGTGCAGCAATCATTGCGTTCCACGCCATGCAAACATACACAGCATGCGTGGAACAGGTTTGTTGTCCCGCAACCAATGCATGAGCAGCATGTGCAGGTGTGACTGCAGTGGATTTTTTTTTGAGGGAGGGGTGAGGGTTGCTGGCATGGGTACCCCTGTACACTGTGTGCGTGTGTGTGGTTTCAGCTGTGTCGTTGATGGCTGGGTCCTGTAGCGCCCGACCTGGGGCACACATCAGGCGAGTGGTGTGGGGAAGAGAGGTACAGCATGGGTGTGTGAAAGGCCAACAAATGCAGGCTCTTGTGCAGTGGCAGTAGCACCCTAAGACAGCAGCTGGGTCCCTTGTGGTGCATTGGTGCACTCTGGTGGTGCTGAGCCTGCAGAAAGGTATGGCAGGGTTGCTGGAAAGCAAGGCGGGACAGCCATGACCAATCTGCTGCATGGTGTTTGTATTAAGGGGGTACCGCTTTCCTGTGTGACCATTCGGTGGCATCGAGTTATGTGGCCGCATGTGTCTACAAGCTGTTGGTTTATGGGGGTGTGAGAGTTGACTGTATGGGCCTCCCAGGTATTTGCCAGGCATTCAACACCTTTTGTACAGTTATAAAGCAGCAAGGCAGCAAGGCAACTTGCATGCCCTCCTGCGTTTTGATTTGGGCTGTGTCGGTGGTGCGCTGAAGCTCTTCTGGTTTCTACATACATACAAGCCAGCACAGTGGTTTAAACTGCAGGGCTCCTACAAGCCCGCACAGCAGTTGTGCTGGATCATCTGTAACAGGCTTTTACTCATCAGGGTGCTCTGAAGGTCGCAGCTCGCAATACCTGAGCTGGGGCATACTACCCAGCAACAAACAAATGCTGCCAGGTGGCAGTGTTCAAGGAACACACATGCCAGCGCACTTGTGAGAACGCAATGCGAGCAGCACCCTCTACAGCAACTATCAGCTCACCGTGTGACAGTGGTAGAGCAGCAGCAGCCTGCTCAGCGGCTGAGACAGCTTGCCAAACTAGCACAGGACCATTGTAGTGGTATCTGACCATACTGTACCAACTCATGCATGTGATGACAGGCTAGAATGTAATGCCAGCTACCTGTACTGCCAGGACACACTCTGGCAGCACTTGAATGTCCAATAGCGGCCTCCGCATGCTTGAGCATAGCACAGGCACAGGGATATGTGTGTGAGACAACCACAACACGCTGCACACTGTTTCAGTGCAGTTCGCTTTCACAAGCATCTCAATACCTCTCAGTGGCCGACATGCTTGCTTTATACGTGCTGGCTGTCCTCAGAATACTGCAGCCTGCCCTGACAGGCTGCTACATATCCGATGAGTCATGAACTGCACAGCCCATGCTGTGTATGTCTGAGCCCACGATGCAAGGTGCTACATGCAGCCCAGGCCAACAGGCTGCAAGTCACAACACGCTTGACCACTGCTGCTGCCACAAAGCGGCTGCCCATGAGCGGCAGTTCCCTCAAAAACATGTCATGGCATGCCTGGCAATGACTTGCCGTGTACAGGCCCACCAAGAGTGCCGCAGCTGGCAGGCAACTCACATGTGCATGTTGCAGCACTACCGGGAGTGCCGAGCTGTTCCACAGTGCAGAAACCAACTCGTAAACCATGAAATGCTCAAGAAGTGGTTGAGCTTGACAACAATTTGAGGTGCTGGAACCAAGGCCCCTCATCGTCCTGCAGAGACGTAGGCAGCAGCTGCTCACATGCCTGAAGCACCGATGGCTGTTGGAACAGTGTGCCCTCAGCTGGGGGGGCAATCACCTGAAACCAGCTGCCATCTGGCAGCTGTACCCTGATGGCAGCCGCATGGAGGTACATGCGGTCAGCACACCAACCTGCAGGAAATGGCTGCTCCATGCTGGGTGTGCTGGACCCTTCACCGCCTGTTGTGACTAAACCCTTGACGTGAAGCTCAACTGCAGAGCTGGGGCGGCTAGCAGCACTGCTGCCGTACAGCTGGTCGCCCAGTATGGCCGCCCCTAGCGATTTCATCGCGACTCGTAGCTGGTGTGTGCGCCCGGTTTCAGGTTTCAACAGGAAGAGCCTAAGCCCTGGCTGGACCTCAGGCAGGGATGTGCTCCAAAACCGCGTGACAGCTGGGTCAGCAGGTGGTCCTGCGCCCTTGGGGAGCAGCTTCCAAGCGGAGGCCCTGCCGCGTGCCATGTCCCCGATGACTGAGCCTTGCTTCTTCTTGGGTTTGCGGTTCGACAGGGCAAGGTAGTACTTGTGCACACGCCGCTCCCTGAAAGCCTTGGCCACGAGGCCTGCTGTGTGGCTTGATGTGGCAAACAGCACGAGGCCTGACGTCCCTGTGTAAGGGAGGAGGTGCAGGAGAAATAGTTTTCCAACATGCAGGGTGCCCCCATGCGAGGAAAAGTGCCACATCCATGTGCCCTGACATCACTGCTTCTCACTGCAGCACACACCTCAGCAGACTGCTTATCAGCATTGATGCAGCAAGCGCCTGTATGATGCCCCTGGCCCCTGCCACCAGAGAGTTTGCACTGTGCTGAGCACACCACACCTGTGTCAAGCCTGTGGACTGCAAACAGGCGTCCTGGCATGTCCATCGTGCTGCTGCTGTAACTGGTGGACGGCTCAGCTGGAGCACCTGCCTGCCAGCTGACAACATCATCATCGCTGCTGATGACAGGGGCAAACTGGACTTGCCCACTGCGCAAAGTCCCCAACAGTCCTAGCTTCCCATCCATGCTGTGGAACGGAAGGCCAGGAGGTTTGTGCACAGCGATGACTGAACCACAGGGTGATGCCTTGAGCAACCTGCATGTGCTGTCCATTGCTGCTGACGCTGCTGATCAGTGGCAGCAACACGCCCCTCTGTGTGTCTGCAGTCTCTGTTGTCGGAATATTCCGGGGTAATGAATGCGTTATCACTAGATCGATCGCGTCTTTCGGTTACCAGTACAACCTGAACATGAGCAAAAAAAGCAAATCCGGAGCAAATCTCCTGTGGGGCCCGTATCCGCCTGAAACTCAGGATTCGAGACCAAGACGATAAAGTCTACAATCGTGTCGACGGAATTCTTGCTGCGTGCAGCGAGGGCAGCAGCAGACAATCGATCGCAGGGTACAGCAGCACGCTGCCAACACTGCATTCATCAAACGCTGTGTGTTGCTTCTGTTGTAGCTGTAAGAGCCCCAGATGAGGGTGGGGGGCTGTCCAAAATCGTGGCAGTTGCTGTAACAAAGGCATATCAGCACCGTTGCATCATCTGAAAGGATTGCATTTTACAAACTACACCTCCAATTTCCGGAGATTCAGCCACAGTGCAGCAGGCTGCGAGTTTGCAATGTGCATTTTACGTGCAGTCTCCTGAATGAGAAATAAACGGGGGCTAAAACGGGAACATGCATGCTCTGATGACAGATCCATGCTCAACCGGGGCATCCGGTGCCTCATTCAGAAGTGGCAGTTGTTGTAACAGCTGTTATAACAAGGCATCGCCAACTACCACTGTGCCAGTAGCCCGGCAGGCACTTTGTATTATTACAAAGTCAATTTGGCATAGACGCAGCGCTATGCACATTTCCAGCACCACACTGTAGCAGCGGGTCCTCTGCAAGCAAGTAGGCACCCTCCATCCACCCTGCAAACCCCACCAAACCAACTCCACAGGAGCCACCCTAAATAAATCGACTGGTAACCGCTCCATCTAGGTCTGTTTTAAATCGTTTCAAGACTCACCTGCTGATGCCATGGTATCGTGCAAGGGCTCAACATGAACATGAAGGACAGCCTGCCCAGCCTCGAGTTATGGGCAGTTTGTTTGCTGGAAACGTTAAGTAATTTTTGCACGCATAAACACCTACGGGCTGCCCTGCAGGCCCCACCACCCTGTGAAAGTGTGACTGCTGCCATTTCCCAACAGCTGCTGGGAGCTCATTCACTTCCCGCATGCGAGTGAGCTCAAAAAGCAGATGGGCAGCAACCTGATACTGTTTCTGGGAATGACGCTGCACATCAAGCCAGCCATTTCAGGGGAGGCGCTGCTAAATTTGAAGGATGGTTGAGATGGTGTTGCCAACTTCATCAACCTCACCCATGGGTGCCTCACCAGCACCAATGAGTTGAGGTGGCTATCCTCTCTTGGAACACGCTTGCAACCATTAAACGAAAGCAGACTCCTCACGTAACAGTGCTTGTACAAATGTGGCATGCACAACAACCCAGTGACAATCAATCAACTCTGCAACAAATGAGTCAGCTGCACATGCATGCCGCTGTCGACTTGCGTCAGCACAAACTGTACACTCAATAACCTGACAATAGCAAACTACTCAACACCAATGCAATTGGCAACCCCTGCGCAACACCTGCACATATGTGCACACACAATGCTGCAACAACCAACAGCTCCTAAAATGAACCTGGCAGGGCTCTCAGGCAAGTTGGGAGCCACTGCTGCACTGTACAGCATCCCCACGATGCAGCATGCCCTTGCTCAACATTCAACATACCAGCAGCACGTCAGCCTGAGCTGAGCAGGCCTTGTCTGCGGCCGCAACCCTTTTACGTCAGCTGTGTGTAGGTACGGGTGCCAAATGTGCAACTTCATTTGAGATACTATCTGAACCGTCATGGCCTGTAGCGCTGGTAGCAGCTGTAGCTGCTGCATCAACAACCCTGGATGCCAACCACCGATCCCACACGCGGACACCCAAGCACACAGTGTGTGCTTGTCCACTGGTGGCACCCCTCTCTCCCCTGTTACCCAAACACACACGGTTCCCATCGCTTCTGCATGCAATATGCTTGCCATGCGCACCACACATGTGAGGCTTTGCCAGCCTTAGTGGTACGATATGCCTGTCCCATCACGGCAGCTGGGCCAGGGCTATTGCGGACTTCTGCCTGAGTGAAGATGGCACGGGGAACAGTACCCTCAGCCTGCTTACGCCCTGGCATGGCCAGACACAGGCATGCCATTGCCACTTCCATAGGCAGCAGCTGGGTAGGAACCAGCACCATCAAGAGCTGCAGCAGCATAACACAACAGCAACACAGGCGTGTCAAGGAATGCGCCATTTGCAAGGGGGTGTCATAGCGCAGACATACGCACCAACGCTGCTACACTTTTGTCTGCATGCTGGCAGCCTGAGCTGTTGCCAGCCACAGCTTCCACACACATCAGGTCTGCCTGAAAGCAGATTTGGCAGCATCTGACCGTGCAGTGCAGCAACCCCACCACAGAGCAAAGCAC
The DNA here is from genome assembly GCA_007449985.2 of Desmodesmus armatus. NCBI lineage: Eukaryota > Viridiplantae > Chlorophyta > Chlorophyceae > Sphaeropleales > Scenedesmaceae > Desmodesmus > Desmodesmus armatus. The sequence continues at coordinate 349,018 of VIIQ02000636.1, forward strand.
CACGAACCCTGCCCCTACCAGTGCTATCAACATCCAAACCCCACCATATGTTTGAATCAACATCTATAAAAGTTTGAGCCCTAGTGAGGCTCACCTGGTCCTTCAGGGATGTCACTGCGCTTGAAGGAAGTAGCCTTGTGTGGCAGATACAGCTTCTTGTAGCCCACAAAGTAGGCCAGAGCTCCCAAAATACCCACACCGGCCACTGCACCAACCACGATACCAGCAATCTCGCCAGGGCCCATGCCAGACTTGCCGCCACCCCTGCTGGCATTGATGCTGCCACTGCTGCTGCTGCGGGAGGTGCTGCCGTAGCCGCCGGGAGTGCCGTCGATTGAGCTGGGGCGCTGCTCGGGTGTGGCCAGTTCGGACTGGCTGGGGACCTCTGTGATGTACTGCTCGGGTGAAGCCAGGTACTTCTCAAGAGACACCTGTGCAAGCAAACACCAGCAGAAGTTAGTAGCAGGTACCTACAGGTACTACCAACTTGGTCTGCACTTCTCAAGGGACACCTAGCAAACAAGTGAGCTTACAAGCTACTGGTGGACAAGCACCCCGACGTCCCACACGATCACAACACCAGACGTCTTAGACAAGCACCGCTTCAGCCAAACTCACCGGCTCCTTCTGCTTTGGCAGCAGACACGTGTAGTTTGCCTGCTTGAAAGTCTCTAGCAGGCTGGGTGTGACCTTGACACCCTCCAGAGAGGCCTTGGTAGGGCAGTACAGCTGGTTGCCTGCTGACACCGTGAAGTTTGTGGCACACAGGCAGGAGTCTGACAGGTCTGAGGCTTGGTTGACCAGGAAGCGGGGGAACTCTCCATACAACTTGTTGTATGTGAGGTCAAAGTTGCGGTCAGGACCGCCACGGCTGAACACAAACCTGAGGCAGCAACAATAGACAGCAGCAGCAGGGGTGCTCAGTAGGTGTGCATAGGTGCAGGGTGATGCAGTGATTTGCGCTGGATTGGGCCGTCAATCCAAGGCACTGCAGCCTCGTGTTCAATTTGAGATATGGCGTGGGTGCTTCTCCAGCCTGCATTGCATCATGAGTGCACCCTGCCAGCATGGCTGCACCTTAGTCCAAGCTGTTTGCAAGACACCCCACCCAGCCAGCTACTTCCTCGCTGAACCTGTCAGCTACGCTCTGGTCCTTCCACTCACATGTCGAAGGGGTCTGTACTGTTGGCAGGGCTGCGGAACATCTCCAAGTTGCCCATGCCCTCAGGGATGGCTCCCTCAAACTCGTTGTTGCTCAGGTTGAGGTACAGGAAGCTGTTGCCAGCCAGCTGGGACCTTGTTGGAGGGGCAATGAAGGCCATGTCAGGCATAGGCCTACCCCTAGGAGGGCCGGCAGGGTTGACCGGCACTGCACTGCTGCTGCTGCTGCTGGGGCGGGTGGTAGAAGAGGAGGCAGGAGGGGTGGGCTCAACAGTGCTAGGGGCATCCTCCACTGGAGGTTCCTCTTCTTCTGGGGTGTCAGGGGCGGTGGTGGTGGTGGTAGTGGGTGTGGTTGGGCGGGGAGCGGTGGCGGCGGGAGTGGTGGTGGGGGCTGTCACGGGGCCGGTGGGCCTTGTGGTGGGTGTGGACACTGGCTCTGGTTCGGGCTCAGCTGCTGTGGGGTCTTCCTCTGGCTCTGCTGCATCTGGGGTGGTGGTGGGGGCTGTGGTTGGACCTGCAGGTGAAAGAAGGAACACGAGGCAAACAATATGTTGATTATTCTTCGCTGTTCATTCTAGTAGCATGACTGTGTGACCCTGAGGGTGAGTGGTGGTGGGGGTTGTGGTGGGACCTGTAGTGACACCAGGAAAACCACGAGGCAAACAGCCACGTTGATTGATATGTTTTCACTGCTCACGCTGAGCATGTGTGTTTGTGTCCCTGGAGGTTTGAGCTGGCGGGGCTTTGATGGCCTCTGTTACTGTCGCAACCAGACCCGATCCAGGCATGATTGTGATCCTGCAGCCACAAGATACTTCCAGGCAGGGCACTGCATGATTTCTTTCATTTTGCTGTTCTTTTCTGTTTTCTCCCCAGTCTTTCAAGCAAGCCTTCCTCCACCCACCTGTCACAGGAGGCCTTGCCACCGTGCTGGTAGTGGCGCCACCAGCAGCAGGGGTGGATGTCACCGCCTGCATCAGCCGCCGCCCTGCAGCATGTGCCTCACCACCTGCCATAGCTTCAATCGCCCCCGTGTCAAGCGTGAACTGCTGCTGCAGGGCCTGACCAGGCTGCAGGATACTCCAGTCCTCCCTGGTTCCCAGCAGCTTCTTCCCAAGTGCAATGCTGGCGGCTGCTGGGTCTGTGGCGGCTGCGGCTGCGGCGGCTGTGGCGGCGGCTGGGCGGCGGCTGAAGGCGGCCAACTTGCGGCCGCCGGGGGAGGAAGGGGTGGTCTGCTGTGGGCTGGCCTTGCGAGGGGCTTCGATGGCACTGGCGAAGGAGTCCAGGTTGCCACTGAGTCTGTTGAAGGCCATGTTGAGGGCGACCAGCTTCTTGTTGGCTGCCAGGCTGGCAGGGACAGTTCCTGTGGGTGAGTGAGGAAAGCGCGAGGCAGAGACGTTGAGGGACAGGGCACCAAGCAAGAATGAGAGAGCAGGCCCAGTCTGTTGCAGGTGTTGGTCTTGCTGGCAAGTAGTGTCAACACAAGACAGGCCTCCCAGATTGCTTTGACCTTCCCTGAACTGCCCCTGGCTCAGAAAATGCTGTAAACATGCGCGGCAGCTGCAACGCATTGAAGAACTTCCAGCTCATAGCCCTGAATAACCTAGACACCCTTCCCCGCACCAGAATGACAACTGCTCAGGCCCATGCATAAGGCATGAAACTGCTACGCTTACACCGTCCTTGCCAAAAGCTATGAACCTTCTATGCGCACACCGCTGCTCACCTTCCAGCTCATTGCCCTGCAGGAACAGGTACTGCAGGGAAGGCACACGGTCCCAGGCAGCCCCCCTGTTGACATCACCAGCAATCCTGTTCATGCTCATGTCCATGTACACAATCTTGTCTCCCGCTGCTCCGAAGCTGGCTGGCAGCTCTCCTGTCAGCTGGTTCCTGGAGAGGTCTAGGAGGGTCAGGTTCTCAGCAGCAGCAAAGTCGGGCACTGGGCCGATCAGGCTGTTGTTGCTGAGGTCAAAGTAGATCATGGAGGCCGGCACGGGAGCTGCAGGGAAGGAATGCAGCAAGAGCAGCACACAGGCAAAAATTCCAGTGCAATGATCAGTGAGGGAGCTGTTGGCGTATGACAGGCAGCAGAAAGCTGCGGGGTTTGAGAGAGCGCACAATCTGAACCTGGGTAGCTCACTTGGAAGCCATGCCCAGGGATGCTATCTTGCTGGGCCTGGGGGGTTTGGGTGATGCCGCTGCTTATCAACAGGCCGCATGTGGCCCCCACACCGCACTCGTTCCTGCACTGCAACAATTGCCATCCAACAGTGATGCTGCCTCCTGCCCAATGCACTGCTTCTGTGTGCAAGCTCTGCATCCTCCACACACAGCTGCCGACCGATACTGCAGCAGCAAGCCACTAGTTCCCTCCCCCTTCCCCCCGGCCTGCAACCACACCCATTCCGTACATACATAATCGTACTGTGTCTGCTTTCTATACACCCCTCCAAATCACACCCACTGCTTTCTATCGATCAATCCAGCAATCCCAATATCACACACTCACATTCCACAGGGCCGTCCAGCTCATTGTTGTGCACCTCAAACATCCTGATGTTGGGAGGCAGCACCGGCACATCGCCAGTCAGCCTGTGCCCGCTCAGCTCCACAAAAGCCAGCCTCTTTGCATTGGCCAGGCTGCGAGGGAGCTTCCCAGTGAAGCCGTCGCCTGCTCTCCTGCCAGTGATAGGGTCACTGTTGATGGCATACCACACGATGAGGTTGCTGTCTTCGGGGATGGTGTCTGGCAGAGGGCCGCTGAGGGGCAGGCGGGACATGTAGAGCTCCTCAAGGGAGGTGTGCTGAGGGAGCACGAAGGCAGCAGCAGAACGCAGGCAGGGCGGGAATGAGCACAAGCAAGGGGATAGTACAGTTGTGAACCGGAATTCGGTAGTGTTCATGGCGGGTCATATGTCACAACAGCTGCCAGCTGTTGGACAGGGCATGTGCCCAGTTGCTGATGCTGTTGGTGTTGAGCACTGCTGCTCTGTTCGCCTGCTGCAAGAGCGAGCTGCTGCTTCGGCAGCCAGCGCGCGTTTTTCGTGGAAGTGCCAGGCCCTCACTCCCTCATTCCTTGCGCCTGCTTCTAGGTACCTGCCTAGGCAGGTAGGGCCCGCTCTCACATTGCCCCGTGAGTCTCATCGGCTCCTTACACCAATCACAGGGTGTTTGCAAATTCCCTCCACCCCTGACCAGGTGACAGCAGCAGCAGCAGCAGCAGCAGCAGCAGCAGCAGCAGCAGCAGCAGCAGCAGCAGCAGCAGCAGCAGCAGCAGCAGCAGCAGCAGCAGCAGCAGCAGCAGCAATGCAACAGTGATGGTACTCACCGCCAGCACACACTCAGGCAGCTCTCCCTCCAGCTTGTTCACGCTGAACATGACTGTCTTCAGCTCGTGCTCCTCAAACAGCTTGCAGGGGATGCGCCCGGTGATGTTGGTGTTACCCATCATCAGGCGGCGCAGCGCAGGAGCGGAGGACAGCACCTGTAAAACGTCAAAGCAGCAGCAGCAGCAGCAGCAGCAGCAGCAGCAGCAGCAGACAATCCTTACACCATCTTTCAGCACCATCAGCCTGTCTGCTGTGTCAAGCTGGCACAAGTGCTCAGAATGGCAGTGGTGGTGGCTGGCCGGAAGCAGGCTGACAAAGGTAAAGGCACCAGCTGACAGGCACAGGACGGCTGCAGAGCAGCTATTGGATGGGAGCAGGGGTGGCTGACTGCCACCCTGCTGCTGTCTTGTGCTGCCGTGTGATACATGGTCCTATTCTACCAGCACGCAGCAGCTTTTGTCACTACTTACGTCTGCCACGTTGTCAAATGTGTCCTCGTTGAAGTTGTTGAAGCGGAGCATGAGGGTCTCCAGGGCTGGGAATTCACCAAACTCTGCTGGGAACTGCTTGCACTTCAGACCTGGAAGCAGCAGCAAATGGAATGAGTGTGACCAGGAAGCCACTCAACAAAGGTGGCTACCTTACAAGACAATGCAGCTTTGATGACAACTCGCTGTTTTCTTGGCGTGACACCAGAATGGTGTGCAGCAGCACAGCTAGACATTGTGAGTGTGCCTTGGCTGTCACTCTGCTCGCTGTTGCTGTGGCAACTTGCAATGGCTGAATTGGCCCGTGCAGCTGCTGATGTATGAGTAAGAAGGGTGTCTCTCATTGGTGTGAGGCTAGACCATGGGTTCCCGGCAGCCTCAGCTGTTGTGTCTGTGGCCAGGGGTCCGCCCCCCTTGTCTCACCCAAAAAATGCTGCTGATGTAGGCCCCTGGCCAGGCCCATGGCTGCCTACCTGCATTGCTGAAGTCAATTTTCTCCAGCTGTCCGTCCTCATTGCACACAAAGCCCATCATGTTGCACAGGTCATCCTCAGGCTTCTTAGCCTTGAAGGCATTGGGCAGGCTGAATCAAAGGAGGCACAGCAGGACACCAGGTCAGCACAGCAGCCACACAGCAGAAGCCAACGTGGCGCTGTGAAGCTCTACTATATGACCCGCTTACACGGCTGAAACAACCCGGGTGTCTTTCTGCACCTACCACAAGCCACCTGTATCGATGACTTATGCCAAGGCTGCAATTTTGCAAGAATCCTAGGCTGCCAGGCTATGCCCTGTTGCAGACTCACAAGAGCTAGCGTCAGTTGTACCTCGGAGGAACAACTGACGCTCAAACATCTTGCGCTAGCAGCCAGCCTGGCATCTCAGGCCCAGCATGTTCGTCCCGCAACACCGCTGATGCGAGAGTCTTGTGACATTACGCCCAGTATGTGAACACCCCACCATGCACTCACAATGTTGAGCACACATCGGGTGCCTCCAGTCCCGTAGTGACAGGGCAGCAGGCCTTGTAGAGGGACTGCATGGCGGCCTTCTCCTCAGGGGCCAGCATCACGTCAGCAGGAGGGGTCTGCACCTGTGGCGCGCATCAACGCAAGCCATGCAGCGTGTCAGCGGTGTGTTGGGTGGGCGCCCCAGATTTGTTCATGCACATGATACAGGCGATATGATACAGGCACATGATACAGGCGATGGCGTGGTTGGACTGCCCACTGCAAGTTGCAGCCGCTGGTGTGCGGTGTGGCTGCCTGCTGCATGGGAACGAAGGCATCGCGGGTATTGCGGCTGCCGCTGCCGCTGACCCCATGCAATGCCACCTGCGCCAGATGTTCGTGAGATCATGGCGGTGTTGCCGGCTGGCTGCCCATCAGGTGCGCCTGATGCCCCCCACTCATACTCACACACTGGAACTGGCAACAAAACATGACCACCCCTGGCTCAACAACAAACCCAACTTGCTCAGGGAACCCCCCAATGACGCCCCGACACATCGTGGCCGACTATCACCCATGCCCTTGCTCCCTCGCTTACCCTGAGGTACACCAGCAGCTTCTGTGAGGCTCCGCCCATGCCCTGCAGCACGATGGTGTAGTCACCTGCATCCAGGTCGCCTGCTGGAATGCGCAGGATGCTCTCAGTGACAGCATCGTTGAAGTACACCACACGGCCGTTGTACAGGCCAGCACCCGGTGGCAGTACACGCCTGCAGGCAGAGCACGGAGTGCGAGGAGGGAGCCATCAGGGGTGCTGCTGGTCACAGAGGGTGTGAGATTTTCAAGAGTGTGGTGCCAGGATATAGCAGTGACTATGTGGGTTATGACAACAGGAATTCCACCGGCAATGCAAAGCAGGGTGAGAGGAAAGCTGGTAGCCCTTGCTGCTGCGTGCCACAATCGGGTGGTAGGGACCAGAAGTGACAGTGAACAGGACCCAAAAGGCGAGCATGAACTACAGTAACCCCAGGACGGTCATGTAACGCAGTGCAGGTGTCTTCATATGAGCAACAGTACTAGTGGTGCTGCAAGACATGCGGCTCTGCACACGACTTGTGGTGACGTGTGCAACAGCAGATGCGTAACTGCACACACCCGGTGTGCCCATGCTGCTGCATGCAGGAAAGCCAGCTAGGTGTAAAAGCAAGTTTGAGATGCAAAAGGTGCTACGAAGGTCTCAAAGGGTACCCACATGACTGCAGCTCCACCCACACTCCTGAGTGTCAGCAGCACAGCATGCTTCTTGGCTGCTTTGGGGTCGACCTTGAACCCAAAGGTCATCGTCGCATTAGAGCCCATCATCTGATCGATCGCGCAGTCCTGCATGTTGGGCTTGAGGTAAGGCCCGGGCCCACAGCCAGGCTCTCCAGCAATCTCGATGTCTGGGGCTCCATCAGAGCTGGGTCTGCCTGATCGAGGCTGCGCTGCTGCACCCAACGCCCATAGTGCAAGTAAAACCAAACTGCTTGCTGTTCTGCGCTGCATGCTGAACACCCGCAGGAAGACCGCGTCCTTCCTTCCTCGTTCGTGCCTTTGACAGTGCCTGCTGCTTATGTTCAGCAAATGTTGTCTGGCGCAACGATGAAGCGCCTCGTTGCCGATCACTTGCACGCTGCAACACTATCTATAACCAGGGGCGAGTCACCCGCGGGCCCAGAGCTGCCAGAGCTGCCGAGACGGGTCAGGTACAAGCGCAAATGGAAGTGCGGTTTGCCTTACTGAAAATAAAACAAAAAAACGACCTCCTATCCAACTCTATGACGGAGGCTGCGACAGACGAGAAAGAATAGTCACGAACAAACGTCTCAGAATGCTGCAAACGTACTTCCATGCACTATCTAGCCCTTGGAGTGTCTTACTGGGGCTACTGGGCAGCCTCGTGGAAGTGATGGCCTTCTTCGATCGGCAGTCAACACTCTTCACACATGGCAGATGGCTACAGGCGACGGCATTCCAAAACACAGAAGGTTACAAGTACTCGTGTTATGTTTTTTGTGCGGTACTGGTCGTGAATGATCTGCAGATCTGCAAGTCGTGTCCGGGGTTTCAGACGCCCTAAGTTCTGCGTTATCTTCTGCGTTTGCTGATTCTCTGCAACAGAAGCGCGGCATACAGTTTACATTACCACTGGGTCTCTCTGCCCACACTCATATTTTGCTGAGTTCAAATGTACAGCACTGCTCAGCAGGTTCTCTGATGGTTGGACATCCTGCATGTGGTAGACCACTGCCTTTTCAATTATTTGTGACGGCAGCACCCAGCACTGCTGTTGCTGCTGGAGCTGCAACGGGTTTGTTGAACAGCAACCTGCAGCAAACAGCAGTTGACGTGCTTGATGGCAGCTAGCAAGCTTCCAGGAGCCTCTCTGGCCGTTCTGCTGCTGTTGCTTTGCCAGCAGCTAAGCAGTGGCAGCAAAGCTGCTGACGAACCATTCATTGGTTGGGCTGGAGAAACCTACAAACCGGGGGGAAAGGTGAGCAGCCCCCTGACACCACGACCTGGTCATGGCAACTTGGTCATGCACGCCTCTTACCTTCTCCTTTTGCCCTGCAGGATATCAGCCAGAAGCAGAAATGGTGCGCAAACCAGCAGCTGCTAAGTTGTAGTCACAGACACGGGTCATCTCAACCACCGCCAGTGGCTAGTTGGTTGCCCATACACCTGCACACCCCTGCTGCAGCATCCCAGCACGCAGCCTATGCTGCTCAGTCCACGACTACCCGTCACAGCTGAGAGCACCTTTGCTGCACATGACGTGCATGCGCAGGATTGAAATCGTTTCATGGAAGCCTAGGGCCTTCATATACCACAACTTCCTGTCAGATGCGGAAGCAGAGCACATCAAGCAGCTGGCGGCTCTGACCGTGAGTCCCTGTGATACTGTGTAGGAGTGTTCATTTGGCCATGTGTGTCACAGCACAACCAAAGCGCAGCCCAGCACAGCACGGCACAGCAGTGTGGCAAGGCAACCCCATGCGCAGTGTAGCCCTGCAGCTTGCTCCCAGCCTTACACAGTTTGCTGCTGCGCATGTTGCCACCAAGCAGTGCCGTCAGACGGCCCAGCCCGGCACTCAGCAGCCCTCTTTTTGTAAGTCCCTGCTGTTGCCCACTCCCTGTGTCCTTATGCATGTCCCCAGATGAAGCGCTCTACGGTGGTTTCCCACGACGGCTCCAGTGTTTTGGATGACTACCGCACCAGCTACGGCACCTTCATCAAGTACGTGCTCTGCCGGGTTGAGACATGCCACCATGCAGTCGTCACAAGCAGCTAGCACTGCTGATCTGCTTGCAGCTGCACACCACCAGTCCCCCTCCCCTAGTATTCCTTGGGTCAAGATAGGGCGAGCAGGGGGTGCAATCCTGCCAGCGCAGGACACATGCCCCAGCAACCAGGCCACCCTGGCGCTAGGGGCCTTGAAGCACAACCTCACTAGCTCAGCTGGCTAGATGCGCGTGCTGGGCCGCCATGGCAGCGGCACAGCACCAGCACCAGTACAGGGCATCACTGTGGTTGCATCAACTGGCAGCTGCATGATGCTGTTGGTGTGGAATGCTGCAAGCGCGGCAGCAGCAGCACCAGCACCAGCACTACTGCAGGGCACAACTGTGGACCGAAGCTGGATCAACTAGCAGCTGCTTCGTGCTGTTGGTGTGCTGTGCTGCAACCGCGACAGCAGCACCAGCACCAGCACTGCAGGGCACCATTGTGGACGAAGAAGAGACGCAGCTGCATCGTGCTGGTGGTGTGCTGTGCTGCAGGCGGAAATCGGACCCCATCATTGAGGCCATAGAGCAGCGCATTGCAGAGTGGGCACGGGTACCAGCTGTGCATGCAGAGGACCTACAGGTGAGCTGTCTCCACCCACGGCCTCCTGTTGCTTGCCATCCAACTAATCAAGGGACAAAACCCAGGACCACCACAGCCCTGGGGAACACCATTTGCTGTCCTGTTGCTGATGTGCATGGATGGCACCCAACAGCAGCAGCAGCAGTAGCTATTGCTGCTATACGGCGGCGTGCCACAGCAGCTGGCCTGAGTGGGCCATGCCTGCAGCTGTGCTATTGTTGCCCACAGTCGCGTGCAGATAGCCAGCTTGAGCGTTGCTGGGTGCACTTGCTTGGGGGCCACTTACCAAGCTGTGTGCGCATGCCTACAGCCGCCTCAATTCACCCAATCCTCTGATTGGCAGAGGTAGTTGCCCAGTGTGAACAAGCAAGCCACTACTGCGCATGCAGCTGGCCTCCCTCCGTGTGGCTGCAAGCACGGATTCTCAGCACCTCGGCCAGTAAGCGCAGTACGCGTGTGCGTACACTGCACATGCACACTGTACGCAGTACTGCAGAGAGGCCCACGCAATTGGCCAGTACTTGGTACGCACTACATCGCCATCATGGGAGTACTGTGCGGTACTGTCTGCAGGTGCTGCGCTACGGGCTGGGTCAGGAGTACAAGCGCCACATGGACACGCTAAAGGATGATGCTGCAGGGCCGAGGATCTGTACTGTGCTGATGTACTTGAATGGTAAGCCGGCCTGAATGCACGCATGCATGCATGTCCTGTGGTCGTGTGTATATGCTGCAGCAGCACCTGGTGCTCACACACATTGTGCAGGATGGCTCAACTGTAATGGGCACGTGGCTGATCATGTCATCCTTCCTGGACGTGTTAAGGCTGCTTCCTGTAGGACCGGCCGGCCCACATTGTGTCATGTCACCAAGCAGGGTGGGGCAGCTGATGCTGCGTCATTGGACACAGTCCTGCAGTATCAGGCTTCTAGGCACAACCTCTGCAGCCGCGGTTCGCAGCCAAGTGAAGTGAGTGCTGGTTGCTGCTGCCGTTGTGCAGATGTTATCGAGGGTGGTGAGACAGCATTCCCAGACAGCAACTTCTGGGTGGACAAGTCCCTACCTGAACGGCTGGGCCCCTTCTCCCCCTGTGCGGCTGGCTCTGTGGCATTCAAACCAAAAAAGGTGGGCCGAGTGTGGGTGCAACTGCATGCACGTGGTTCCCTGCCTTGATCACCTGCTGCATCAGGGAAGCTTCGGGTGGTCAAAGGTGGGGAGGGTGTGCCTTTGGTCGCATGGCACGGGTTACTCTGGTTGCAAGCGCGTGGCTGGTTGGCATCCTCTTCCTGCTATATCTGCTCAGAAACCGGTTGGGCGGGAGGTGCATGGCAAGTCGCGCTGCGCAGAAGCAGGGGCTGTTGGCCTGTGGATGAGAATACAGACGAAACCAGGGCCCAGGTCAACAACCACAGGCATTGATGTACTGAAGCAAGCCTGCATGCCCTGTGTGTGTCCCTTGGCAGGGTGATGCGTTCATGTTCTGGTCGATACACCCTGACGGCAAGCGCGAGGACTCCTGGTCCATGCACACGGGCTGCCCTGTGTTGAAGGGGGTAAAGTGGACAGCAACAAAGTGGATACACAGCCGACCCTTCAGACGTGAGTGCAATGTTGTTGGGATGGTGCAGGGGAAGTTGGTGTTTAATCGTGCTGGCACATGTGTTACTGTACAGTAATCAGTGACACGACAAAGCTGAGGCAGGGCCCCTACCCCACCACTGGATTTTATTGTCCTGCCATTATGTGACTTGACACAAGTACGCCAAACGTGGTCTCCAGTGCTTTGCATGACATGAAGGCGAAGGTGACAATGCACTGTGTGATGGTGGTCGCTGTGTGTTGCTGTGCATGCTGCTGCAGCTCAAACGCTTGAGGACCCGACTCCATTTGTTCCTATCGACCCTGGCATTTGTGCTGATCGTGATCCCAACTGCAAGGACTGGGCGGCGGCTGGAGAGTGTGAGCGAAACGCGAAGTTCATGAATGGTGACCTGGGCAACCCAGGGCACTGCGCTCTTGCTTGTGGCTCATGCACGCCTTGTGCCAAGGATGACAAGGCATGCTATGACGAGAACAGGCGGAAGGCTGGGTTCTTGGTCTACACAGACCTGGATTCTGACTGAGGTTGACAGGCTTGTGCTGGGTCCCTATGTGTTTTGCAAGTGTGTTCACCCACGTTAACGATGACTTTGCGATACCTCTGCCAAGCTTGAAGCTGCGTGCAACTGTACCGGACGACGGCAGTAAAACCAGTTTGCTGCCTGCGCTTTCCGTTCTGGCAAGTCGCACATCGGTACTTACAGGAGCTTGTAGAGTGTTTGCATCACCGAAAAGAGCGGCCCAGCCCAAACCCTCATGACGGGTGACAACGGTCGACTCAGTCCGCACAACAGGGGAAGGGCACCCTTTAATTCTTCATTTTATGGTCGTTATCTACTCATCAAAGAGCAGCTGCAGCAACTTTTCAGTCAAGAAGCGCCAGGTGGCAAGTAGAAGCAGAAATGTCTCAATCCCTGTACACAACAGCTCCTGGGGAGCACAATGCTACATGTGTAATCAAGCCAGTGAACAGGCTAGCAAGGAAGTCATCAACCGCACAAGGCTTGAAGGAGCTCAAGTAGGTGCATGTGTGTAGGGGTGGGGGCACAATTCTGCAGCAGCGCACTGCCCTGCACCCAACATGCTGCTTGATGTTGATGTTCGCCGTATGAACAGTATGTTTTAGCATTCGAAGGTGCTGCCTGCTGGTAGTGGTGGCCGCTTGCACTCATGCTGTTGCACACAGTCATCGGATGCTCGTTGCTGTTGCAGGGTGCAGGTATCAATCATGGAGGCGAACAGCAACAAGCAAGCATGCTGCAAATCAGATGGTAGGACACTTTTTTGGTTTAGCCTGTCATCACCATTGTGTTTGGCCTTATTGTCAGTTTCTCACCCAGGAGGAGCCTTGGTGGTCCACGCAGCAGCCCAGCACAGCACACATATTGCTGCTGTCCGACATGCTGTGACAGCATGTACAGGTGTACAGCACACAAGAGAATCATACATGATTTTGCGCAGCAGAAGGCTTAGACCTTGAAAAGTGTCTGCTGATGCTGTGACTGCATGTGCAGGCATGAGATTTGCAGGAGCAGACACAACCGTCAAGCTCCGGCAGGACACCAAGTACATCATCAGCATCACCACCTCACCAGCAGTTGCAGTCACGTGAGTCACACATGACAGTATCAGCAGCAGAATCCTGCTGACTCAGCCCAACGCTTTGTGGACAGTGACCGGCTTGTTGGGGCGCACGTACACCAGCAACACCAGGCCTTCTCCAGCAGCATGGCCTTATTGAAAACTCTGCTGCAGGATGCCATTTCAGGATGCACTCCTCCAGGGGACAAACTTGACGCATGCAAGAGCAGCTGCAACCCAACAGACGCAAGCACTTGCTTCAGCATGCTGTGCAGTGCACGTCTTGATCACACCCCCCTGCTGCTGCGCTGCTGGTATGTGCTTTCCTGCAGTGTTGAGCAAGCAGAGCTGAAGCACAGGCAGGCAGAGTGCCAGGAGCCCAGCATGTGCTGCTGCTTCCCACAAGCCCGTGCATATGCGTCAATGACTGAGCTGGTGCGCACTTGGCATGAGTTATGGGCTGGCGTCAGCCAGCACAACAGCAGCTGCCTGCAGTTGTGCTGGCCCAGCACACACATATGTACATGACGTGCTGGGCACTTGCATGCGCACTCAAACACAGCCTGCAGCAGCACCCCTGACATGCGCGCACCTTTCTGATCACCCGTGCCTTCAACAGTTACCAGTTTTCCAGAGCAGTGCTGAGTAGACACACAGTGCTTCCCAGCAGCGACATGTGCACTGGCATGCGCCAACCAGGCTGTGACACTACTGTTTCTGCCCTGGACGCGCAATCCTCTGCCTGTCCGCAACCCTGCAGGAGTGGAGCCCTGCAGTGAAGGTGCCGCTCAAGGAGAAGGGCAGCGCCAGCAACACACAGCGCAGCGTGTATGAGGTCGGCTGGGACTGCAACATGGACCTCACGGGCAGGGGCATCAGGGGAGAGCTGGCGCTGGATGTGGCTGTGCAGGACTTTGGCTGCGTGACCATACCCATCATGGCCAAGGTCTACAGGGGCAGCGACGACAGTGCAGTGCATGGTGAGGAAGGGGGGGGGGGGGAGGAGGACAGCTGGCAGGTGTAAAAGTTACTCAGTACCGGGCCGCACTGAGTGTGGAAAAGTACAGCATCAGGTGTGGCTTTTTGCCGGGGCGCCCCAGCACGCCCCTTTGCTGCGCGCCCAGTGAACCATCGGACTGCTGTAGTGGCAATAGTAGAACCTGGCCCAGGTTCCAACTGCTGTGTTACTGGTGGGGCAGGAGAGCTTTGTCAAATGGTCTCATACTGGTCTCCAAATTGACATGGTGTGCTGCTGTGCAGGCATGCCCCTCCACTCCATCACGTACACGTACGGCCGCAGCGGTTTGACCAACGAGGTGAAGCTGTACAGCACCCAGTACAACAAGTGAGGGCCGCCCCAACCAGTGGTGCAGCAGCTGAAGCAGTCGAACTTGACCCCGCTACCAAGGACAGTGCAGTTTGTCTGTTGCAACATCAGGGTACAAAACTGGGGTGCAGGACTATTTTGTTGTTGACAGGCATTGTTTGTGTGTGATGGGAGCTGGCTGCACAAGTGTGTGCATAGATGTGTGCAGTACAGCAGTGTTCCTCATATTTGTGCTGGGCGTGACTCAGGAACCACGGGTCAAATGCAGGCATGTGTGATGTCACTGTGAACAGCTTGCTGCTTTGAGGGAGCCAGTGCTGCCACCCGATGTGTCTCAAGATCTGTTCTGGTTGTTGAAGTTGTAGTCAGCTGATGTATGACAGAAAAGATCACAGCATGCAAAGATGAAACCACCTCATGCATGATATGATTGCATGCCAGAAAATGACAGGACGCTTGATGATGACTTGACCGGCTTCAGCATACTCAGCCTGATGCCTACCAACCTTGATATGTTCACTGTGATTGTATTACGTATACCGAAACAGTAAATTACATGCAGGAGAACAGCAACTTTGACAATACTACATGGGAGCAGCCGTAGCTTGCAATGGCTGGAGTGTGCACAGCAACTGTGTCAGCCTGCAAGCACTGCTGCTGCAACCTCCGTCCTTTCATGTCATGGGCACTCATGAATGCACCTCAGATCAACGTCACCGAACCATACAAAGCAAGAACTTCTGAATGACAAGCCGCAAGTGCTCTCAACAAGCACTGTGTACTGATTCTGACCAACAAGGAGTACATACACCCCAGCACAACATCCGCCACTGAAGCAAGCCCATCTTGAACACCCTGCCC
This sequence comes from Desmodesmus armatus, assembly GCA_007449985.2. Taxonomy (NCBI): domain Eukaryota; kingdom Viridiplantae; phylum Chlorophyta; class Chlorophyceae; order Sphaeropleales; family Scenedesmaceae; genus Desmodesmus; species Desmodesmus armatus. The sequence continues at coordinate 364,224 of VIIQ02000636.1, forward strand.
CCCTCCCTCCCCCACCCCCCACCCCCAGACATGTCGAGCAACATCCCTGTCGCAACCCTCCTCATGACAAACAAGCCGCCACAACATGGCACCCTCCCAAGCCCCCTCGACACCCCTCATGCACCCCCCGCACACACAGCACACTGGCAACAGGCAATCCATGCCCTGCTCCTTCTCAACGACATCCACACGTAGCACCCTTCTGCTCACACACCTGCGAAATTGGACAAGTTGCATCCCACACCCATGCACCAACACACATGGTCCTTCCCGCCTCCTTCCCGACAAAGCACAACACCCTCCCTCTCAACCCAGGCACCCTAATGCAGCACGACCAACACCTGCTGTGCCGAAGCAGCAACAGGCACAGGCGGTAGCATGCATGCAGTCCACACATACCAACCCCCCAGCAGCACAGCAACAGCACAGGCTGAAACGTGCTGCCAGCACTGTCCGAACCAGCAGCAGCAAGACTGGATCATATCTGGCCAGCAACCGCACAAAATTGGCACAAAAGGCACCAGCGGAAGCCGACGACCGCCAAGCAAATGCACCTCCCACCGACAGGCTGAATGCATGCGTACCAGAGTATGCAAGTCAAGCAAACAATACGCACACGCCCATGCAAAGCAGGGCCTAGAGGGGAAATAATGCACCGGTCGCACGCGTCGCAGAGGCAGGGCCTAGATGACGAAACAATCCTGTGTGTACATGCCATGCTACGTCTCAGCAGCGCACTGCTAGCCACCAAAAGAAAGGGCACATGCCAACGCCCTGCATGCAACACCACTCAACGCTTGATCAACACCACTGGTTGGATTGATCAAACCAGACAGGCTGCGCAACCACGCTGTCCAAACCTCAACCCCCCAGGCGCCCAGCAATAGGAGCTGTGTTGCACCCTGCCTTGCATGGCACCTTACCCCACTCACCCCGCATCACATGATCACCCAAGTCGACTCAATCAGCAATGGCTGCGTCAGCACGAAACGTGCCCAGGCGCAGCCATCGGATGTGGACTGTTTGGCACACATGGTGCACATCCACAGTTCCGGGGTACCACAGCATGCGAGAGACTGAGGGTCCCGACTGCAGCACCCAAAGGGAATGGCAAAACAGCTGACACATCACCCCGACTTGCCACACACATGGCCCTTGGCTCCCAATCTACACCGACATCATGTTGACACTCTACACCGACATCATGTTGACACTGCCATCACATGCACGGAACCGCCTCGAACCCTGAACTAGCACCAGACTGCACCAATCACTGAACTGCAACACACAAGAAAAGCCTACATGCGTTGCACACGATCAAGCATCGTGCACCGGCACATGGCAAAGTGGATGCAGCAATCCACGCAGGATAGCCCATGCAGTTGTATGGCTCAATGCCACACCAAACATACATGCTGCCACACCTGCTGATGCATGCTGCATCAGCCACATGCGCAGGTATTGAGACAACCCTCGCATATGCAAGTTGGGCAGTTGCATATGCATATCATATGAAAGACAAGCCAAGGGTGTGGCCAGCACAGGTTATGAAACCTCACCACATGACATGCAAGCAGCACAGATGACCGAACGCTGTGGAATCTTGCTGCAAGGCTCTGGCACGCATGAGCAAATGTGGTTCTTCAAGACAACATGGATACGAAAATACTCCGCGCTCTTGGTTGCCCGCTCAATGCACGGGCATCATGTGCTCAGCACCACCATCACAGAAGGCGGACGACTGGTGCTGACAATCAAAGCTGCCTCAGCTGGAAGTGTGCCTGAGGCCTTGCAAGTGCACACAAATCCTGTGATGCATATACGGAAGCTGCATCATCCTGGCATCCGTTGAGGCCTGCTTCAGCTAGAAACGCCTTGTCTCTGGCTCGCAACATCGTGCCTCTTGTCGCGTCCTGCACCTCCTGTTCCTTGGACCTCCATGTTCCTTGGGACTCCAATGAGGAGCTGCTGTCTACTTCTCGGTGTGGGACTTGCCAGAGTGCTGGCTCTTGGAAAACAGCTCTCCGATCAGCTGCTGATCAGACAGGTGCTGGTTGGCGGGGACACGCTTGTATGCTGCAGGTGGCAAGGAGAGCAGCAGACGACACCACCAGGGGCACAAGCGCTGCGTTACAGCAATTGCCTGGACGAACCAACAATTTGGCTGTGAGGCCTCGTTGACACTGATACATTTCAATTACAGCATATGCAGGGCACGCACAGCTTTGGCAGGGCAACTGCTGGGAGCTGCAGTTGGGCTGTTGGAAGGTGGACATGCTGATGAGCTCCTGCTGCGCTGCAGCCCACCACATCAAGACCAACATCATGCGCACGTACATCTCGTTGCCTTACACGCCCTCATGCAGCATCAGCAAGCACACACGAGACCCATCAACTCACCAATTGCCCGCGCTATGGTGTTCTGCGCCGCTGGCAGAGCTGCGGGAAGCGTCCTGAGCGCCTGCATGGCGAGGGGGTGCACCCGTCCAAAGTAGCGCACAATCAGCTCAGTCTCCATAGGCATGACTTTGAGTCTTGTTGATGTTAAAGAAAGGAAGGAAATCAAGTGCCGAAAGCACGCTCGTGTAGTGATAATGTTTGTATCTTAGTTGTGGTTTGGTCGATGGGTTGCTGGACAAGGTCTAGGCAAATAATCCCAGACCCTGCTGCTGACTCACTATGCCACATGCTGACTCGACATGACCAAAGAGGACAGGCGCGTCTTGACAAAACATTCCATGTCATTTTCGAGATGAATGTCTTAGTAATTGACTGGCTCGACCACAGGCACCCTGGTACACTCAGCATGCTGAGTGTGCTTTGCCTGGACCATCGTCCAGCGATCCAAGACAAGCAAACAAAAGCCTACAACCACAACAAAAATGCCAGATCTGCAAACAAAAGGCTGCAAACAAAAGGCTACCGGCCGGTGAGCTGTTTTTGCTGCCTGCTGCTGCCATTGCTGCCGTCATCCCCGCTGCCCTTCAAACTCAAGTCTGGCAGCGGCATCCCCAACTGCTGGTAGGCTGCTCGCAAATCATCCTGCCGTTCGTCTACCAGCTGCTGCACCTGCTCCAGTAGCTGCTGCAGAAACTGCTCCTGCTCTGCTGCGTCTTCATCAGCCCTGCTTCCGCTGCCTCCTGCTGTTCACTGCTGGGTAACAAGCCTACAGAGCACACGGGAGGGGGGAAGGGAGGGAATTTGCAAAGGAAGGTGATGGACTGTGGCGGTTTCTCGTGCAAGCCAGCCATGATGTATCGCCAGGCAGCTGTGCTGCCACATGCCACCCATACAAACACGCACATTGCCAAACATACACTGTCCCCACAGGCAGGTGCCGCACTCACCCATCTCCTGCAGCGCCTCCTGGTACTGCTGCTTGAGGCTGAGGAAGTCCCGCACGTCGGGTGAGTCATCATCAGCATCCAGGTCAACAGCCGCTGGGTCGACACCCTTCATGCCCTCAACCCAGTCAGCTGCGTCCTGCTCGGCTGCCTGCAGCTCCTCTGCAAACTCCTCACGCATGGCAGCAGCGATGAACTGCACAGGAACACAGCACATCACAGGCACAGGCCAACATACAGGATAATGCACGGGATAAATTGCAGGCGGGCAGGAGCATATGGCACATGAATACCAAAGCACAGCCACCAAAGCTCAGCAGGGGTCCTGCAAGCGACATTATTTTCTAAGGTGGTGGGCAGGTGGCGCGCAATTGCGCTGTGACGCAGACTGTATCTCTGTCTCTGCCAAGCACTACGGCAGCACCATCCCTTCATACACAAAAGCAACACACGGCAGCTATCTGCACCCATGCGCCACACCAGCCGCCCAGCAAGCCATCCAGCACCCCACACCCACACCCACCTGCTGGTCCTCAGCTGCCTCTGCGGGTGAGTCCTTGGCCCATGCCTCGTAGCCCTCACTGCCTGGCCACAGGATGCGCCTGTCCACCTCATCATACAGCAGCGGCAGGCCCAACGCCTCAAACTGGTCAACAAGCTCCTCACTCTGCTCGGGGGTGAGGCTGTCATTCACACACGCCTGCGCAGACGCAGCAATGTCGCACAAAGTTCAGGTGGGGGCATGTGATGGGGGGGGGTCCTTTGCACAACAACTGAGCAACTTGCGTGCTGTCAGGGCTTGCAGAGCCTCATAAGTGCCCGGTAGAACCTCTCATCCCTGCAGATGCCACATCCGTCCATTCCTGTCTGTTGTGCAGCATGTCATGGGAGGGGGCGGGGGGTGGAACATGGGGTCCCCTCATCACCCTTGCCAGCTCTGTCAATGACATGTCCCCTATGCTGCATAACCCCTACTGCTGCTGCTGCTGGGCCCCACATACTGGTCCACAAAAAGATGCATTCGCGTGTTTCTCCTCACCTTTGCAAGCTGTGCCAGTGACATGTCCCCAATGCTGCGTAGCCCCTGCTGCTGGCCCCCCTCATCCCCCTCTGCTGCCTCCCCATCGTCCGTTGTGGCTGCCAGGATTTGTGCTGGCAGCCAGGACAGGTCGGCCATCAGGGCTGCAGGCTGGGCCAGGACCTCATTCATAGCGTCTTCGTCAAAGCCTGTAGGGAGGGCGGGAAGCAACAAGGCAGGAGAAAGCGACCGATTGGGTGCGGCCGTGTGTTGCCATACATCACACATGGGTGGCAGCAAATAGCGCACATGCGAGTTACATGAAAGCAAGCCTAGCAATGTGCACTTGATTAGCTCTGCAGCTGGGCCGAATGTACATGTGTTGACACCTCCTACGACATGTACTGTGCTGTGCTGTACCTGCACTGTACTGTGCCGTGCCATACATCCACCATACAGCAAGGCCCACAGAGACAAAAAGGCACGACACCAAGCTCAACACTGCACCTCAACACGAGCCTTACCCAGCTTTTCAAGGATGCCAGCCATTTTCTCCTGCTCCTCCCTCCATGCCACAGCCCCCCTCAGCACGTCAGCAACATCCTGCAGCTCAGCAGGTAGCTCCTCATCAACACCATCCTGCTGCTCCTGCTGCTGCTGCTGCTGCTGCTGCTGCTGCTGCTGCTGTATCGGGACGATGTCCCTAACTGACAGCGCCTCAACTGTCAGTTCTGACCCGGTGACAGGCGCATCAACCGCTGCTGCTGCTGAACGGGCTACTGCTGCTGCTGTGGAGGTGGGATCCTCTGTGCTATCCGGCAGCTGCTGCTGCTGCTGGAGTGTGGGTGGCAAGGCGAGGTTGTCCATTGAGAGGTCTCCTAGGTCGCCCACACCAGCACGCTCCAGCAAAGCGGCATTCTCACGACCAAGGCGCTGCAGGTGTGCGGCAAGTGGTAGAGGGTGGGAGAGGAATGATGAAGGCGAACGCAGGTGAGTGTGCAAGAGAGGATTGCAGAGGGAAGGGAGACGGCCACTGTCTCTTTCCAGCGGAACCGAATTATGCCAAGCCAGCGGTCTGCCACGCCCGTGTGAGGGAATGATAAGGAGGTCAAACACACACGCTAAAGAGCAAGCTGTGTGGGCATACAGGCACTGTCACAGCGCATGTATGACGCACCATGGTTATCAACCTTATGCAGGCACGCACCTATGATGCTCCACAACCCAGCCCCCCAAACCATCAGACAAGCCCCCTCCTCCACACTTGCCCCAAAACCCGCAACATACACACACCCCTCACCTCGCTGCGCCTTGGCTGGCCCCTGAGTGCAGTTGTGAGTCGCGCCAGTACCGCCTGCGACGGCTGCAGCCCCGCAGCCTCAGCAGCCTCCAGCACTACATCCGCCTGCTGTACCGCCCGCTGAGCAATACACATCTCAGCCAGCGCCTCGTACTGCTGCAGTACAAAACCTGCCTCGTACTGCTCCCCCTGCGGTACAGCCTCAGTACTGCTGCTGCCGCCGGCAGTACTGGCACTACCCAGCAGGGGCGTATCAGGTGCCAGCAGCAGCGATAGCCGTGGGGCAATGTCGGCAGCTGCGTTCACGTTGCGTTCCGCGAGGGCGCCGTTAGTGAGCAGCAGCAGGTCGGAGGGTGTGACGGCGCCGCCGACGGTTTCTGCGGCTCGCACAATGTCCATGGCTATGTCCATGCCTGCTACCAGGTTGGCCTCGTCTGTGTCGATCTGCTGCGCCTCCAGGAACTGAAGCTGCCGGTAGCCCTGTGGAAAGACAGGTGGACACATGCAGAGCACAGCTATATAATCGTCACGATCTTCAAACTTAAATGCTGTGTGTTGACGCCAACCTGCACATACGTGTAAACACTGTCTTACATACTTGAGAGCCCTGCTGTCTGCGCGCGCGTCTGTGCACTTGAGTTCGTTCACAGACAACTTGCAGCCAGCAGAGGTGTGCGTGGTTGGCACGCTCACCTCCTGCAGTGTTTGTGGGTCTATGCTGCGCTCCTCAAAGCTCTGCATCTTCCTCCAGGCATCCTCATCCAGCTCAGCCTTGCCCTCATCGTCATCATCTGAGGCAGGAGGGGAGAGAGGAAGGGGGTGGGGCGGGGGGGGGGGGGGGGGGGGGGCGGGGGGGGGGGGGGGGATGTTGGGAGGAGTGGACAATTGAGTCGGGGCATGGTGGTGGTGATGGTGTGGGGGGGGGGGGGGGCATGTGGCCAACTGCCACCAGCACGCTGAACATCAACCGCCGCGTTGCTGCTGTTACCTTACAAACACCACAGGATTGTCTCCATACACACGACTGTGTCTGCATCACTCGCGGCCACCTGATGACACTCTAGAGCTACCCTCACCTGCTGCTGCGTCCTCGTCGGCCCCCTCAGCCCCAGGCAGCAGCGTGGCAAAGCCGCTCATAACATCCTCATCACCCACATTCATCACAGCAGCAGTGCCCTGCATAGGGAAGGAGCAGCCACAGCAGCCACAGCAGTCACAGCACACAGCACAGCGCAGTGCAGCATGACTTTGTTGTCACATCAAGAGCAATCACTGAAAATGACGCCATGTATGGGATCATTCCCCACTCTCACTTTGTGCACAATGGGGTTGTCTGCAAGGCAAAGCACTCCCAGTCTACGCACCTCGTCCAGCATGCGCGCCTCCAGCAGGGCATCAAAGTCAATCAATCAACTATCATCCCATGCCACATCCAAATGCCTGACAGACACCCCCATACACACACGCCCTGGTTTTCCGTGCTGGCGTCAATGTTTGACTATCCTTGTCGGATGATTGCTAGCCAGCATGCATGTGCACGCATGCAGTCTCTCTGTCGACACACTAGCCTCCTGATCCGGTGCGCACCTCGTCCAGCATGCGTGCCTCCAGCAGTGCATCAAAGTCAATCTCCTTGTTGTTCTTGTTTGATGCCAGCGCATACTGGTCGTCAGTCAGGTCAATGTCGTCCAGCGCAGACTCAGATAGCAGGAACTTCTCAGCCTCTGGGGGCAGCAACAGGAGGGGGTGAGTTGTGTGTTGACAGTGGTGTGTGTGTTGACATGCCAAATCAACATGTATTTGGCGAATACATGTGCTAGCACAGGGATTATTTGTGTAGCTAGCACATTATGAGCATGCGAGGCACATGCAAGCAATTCAGGAGGGACACCAACATAGTCCTACAAGGATGGTCAAACTATGACGGCAATCGAGGGCGTCTCCCTGCATGATTGTGTGTGGGGGGGGGGAGAAGGGGCACGCAGCCGCAGTGTTCATGTCACGCGTTGAGTCATGCACCCAGTTGGGGCTATGTGACCAGATCACTTTCACTCTCATACATCCAGCTCTGATCTGACAAGTCGCTCATGATGTGCATGGAGGGCGCCTGTGGCATTGCACTTCGGCAGCTTGATGCAGCTTAGGACAGCATTGTCAGCAGACGTCAGGGGGCTCATGAAAGCCAACGCATACTTCCCAGCTACCTCCCTCCCTTCCCTTGGCAGGAGGGGGGCCAACCCCCACCCCAACCTCCCGTTCCTCCACCTGAACATGCTCGAATCAGTCATGCAGGCTGCATAGTTGCCCATTGTCAAGCCCCTCCAGCGATCCCTCCACCTCTGCTGCTGCCCCTCCCCCCGCGGGGGCCCACCCTGCTCCCTCACCTGTCCTGAATGCACTGTCAGGAGGGGCCTGCCTGATGTCCAGCCCCCCATCACCACCAATCACCTGCACAGCAGCAGCAAGGGAGCAGTGGCGGTGGCGGGTGGCGGCAGCATCGGTTGCATGAGCGCTCGACGTTGAAGCCACATAACACAAGCAGGGGTGTGGCAACATCATGTGACATGTAGGCCATCCACAACCACATGATACCACAAAAACAACATGTCAACAAATGACCAATTCCATGGTGGCTGCTGGCTGTACCGCTGCTCTGCACGCAGGACCACCCTGATTCCTGCAACGTACATCAGTATTCACGAATGATAGATCAAACCAGGGTCTGCCAGCCGTCAGGGTACATGGGAGTTTGAATCAAGCATTGGCCGTATAGCGTAACAGCCACGCATTCATACTGGTGCCAGTACCAGACATCACACGGCGCATACCAGTCAGACCTGACATCGTATGCGAGATGACATGTACCACAACATCCCTCCACCACAGACCCCTGCTGCACCCCGTTGTCAGGTGTTTTGTGACCCACAAGTGCGACCCACTCACCCAGACTTCACGCGTGGGGCCCTTGCCCTTGCGTGCCTTCTTGCCGCCACCACCCACAGACGCCTTCTTCTTGCTGCCCCCTGGGGATGGAGGTGCAACACAAGCATACACACACGAAGGCAAGTGATGAGTCACCAACAGTACTCCAATAAACATTCCAGCAAGAAGCGTGCAAGGCCAGCAGAAGACACCCAGATGCCAGTCGACCTGATCTGCAGCCGACGCCTGCTGCCGCTGTATTAATCCTGACCTCACGGATGCAACAGGTGGAGTGCGGCACATACCAGCATCTACATAACACACCAGCCTCTACATTTACAAAAAATCAGCAACCCGATGTGATGCCATACAGTGTACTGCACCTCCCCTTGTCCCTGGTGAAGCACAACATTTACAAGCACGCAAACAAGGACAGCAGGGCGTACAGCACACAACCACAGCGTGCTACTGAAGTCAACGGTAGAGCTTGGTAGAGGGGTCTTCTTGTCCATTCAACCCTCTTGTCTAGTCAACCACCCCAAGCCACGCGGCACTTGCAGACAGAGCTCGCCCCCGCTCACCTCTCACGCCCTCCCCAGCTGTCCTGACCTGTGCCTGCAGGACATTGAAGGGCAGCCGCGCACGAGCAGCCTGCAGGGCACACCAGCACAACAGGACACACACAGATGCTGCTTCGTCAACATACGTCGTACCACCAACCTGGTGCCAACGCTGCAAGCAATAGACAGCCATGACCGTGCGATCTGCAGCGCATGCGGTAGTGCCATGTGCAGCACTGGTACGGACGGACACCTCGTTATGACCGCATGTTGTGCCTGACTGGTTTTTCTACAAGCTGCTGTGCTGGGCCCTGGTGATTCTGCCCAACTGCTGTAGTGAACTCCTATCAGTGCACCGACAGCACCACAAGTACCTTGATGGCAGTCAGCAACTCGGGCCGCTTCATTTCCTTGGAGCCCGCAATGCCACGGGCCTCAGCTTCCGCCCGCAGCTCCTTCACTGAGCACTTTGACACTGGCAGGATGAAGCCACCCTCATCCACAACACACTGCCCGGGCCCAGCGGCACTCCGTTCACGTAACTGCAGGGCATTCACAACTAGGCATAGTCAACCATGCATTCATGCCTCACAACACAGCCATGCTGGCAATCAGGATACAGGCAGCTGTGGGTGTAGCTTCACTGACAAGATCAAAACAAGCCCAGATCCTCTTCCCCAACTGCTGTGGTGGAGCCTACTGGCACGGATCCGGATGCCAGAAGTGTGTACAGTATGCAGAGGTTGCAGGCGGCACCACAGCTGGCTGCCCCATGCCACCCAGTGGCAGCTGAGCCAGCACTACACATGAGACTGGAGTGCATTGCTGCTTGCACCAAAGTATTCACACCGTCCCCTGGGTCTGCAACGACAGCAGGCACAGGTGCAGCCCTCGGCCCGCCCGTGTGTGTGACTCACTCTAGTGGTGTGTTGAGCATCTGTGCCTCGCTGCTGCGCTGGTCTGCGCGTGCAGCCATGCCCTCCAGGTGGCTGGCCAGCCAGGCATCCAGGGGGGTGGTGCCCTTGCCATCAGGCACCAGCGCACCAGACGGCATCCTGCAAGGTGGTGGGCGGGGCAGGATACATGTGAGGAGTGACCCCAGAGCCAGGGAGACAACCAGCAGACAGTGTTGCGCAGACAACAGATCGATCTCAGCTACCAACAACAACATCCCACACATGATACTTCTGCACCCCTGACCTGAAACCAATTTTTTTTGCTTTCCTGCAGAAGCAGCTTCAGCCCAAGACCAAGCTTCTGCAGTATCACCACTAGGTACACTGCACGGGGGGCTGCACCGCTGCGTCGTCGGCAGTCAGTCCCTGTCCCTCTCACCTGCATCCGTCCTCTGCCATGTAGACCAGCAGCTGCAGCATGTCCACAGGCATGTCCCGCTCACTCAGCAGCTGCAGCAGGCTGGACAGGGAGCCGGGGCTCAGCAGACGCAGCCCACCAGTGCCTGCGCAGGAGCAGGAGGGGAGGCACGGCACGGCACGGCACGGCACAGCAGAAGTGGATAGCATGAGCATCCTTGAGGCACCCACACTTGGTGTGTGTGACGCTGGGATGCATCGGGTTCGAGACTAACACTAATGTATAAGATGCCACACGATACATCAACGTCACATGGTCAAAGTGGATCCTGGTAAATCCCAGCAGGGTAGTCAGCACATGTGTGCCAGCCACACACCTGCGGAGGTGCGCAGGCTCCTGATTGAGCCCATGGCTGAGCGGGGGTCCCTCAGCTTCACGTGGCCCTCAGCCTCCAACTGGAAGGTGTACTTGTTGGGACGCACACTCGACTGCACCATGCGCCCAGTCATCTTGGTGAAACTGCAGCAGCACGCGTTGTGGTGCACACACAATGGACAGCGACATGTCGGCACACAGTCAGCACGCTGAAAGACCATGTCGAGCTCTTCCCGCTTGAAGCCCAGTGGTTGCTTTTGGCCAGTGCAATCAAGCCAAAATTTGCCCCATCCTCATGAGCAAAAGAACCCCACATCATATGGTACAAAACAGCACGAGTCAAGAAGATTGACGGCACAGCATGGCACTACCTTGGCCAAATCAACAGCTGTGCTGGCTATGCTGTGGCAGCACCTGCAAGCACCTGGTAAGTCACAACCCTGGCCAGCAAACAAACTGCCAGTGATGTGGAAGCTCACACGCTCTCCTCCGCAGCACCCACCCTAGCCCTGTAAACCCGCATGGAGGCTCCAAGCGTGCCATATACACCCACCACGGAAGGCCCACCCAAACAAATGCGCACCTGAAGGCCAGTGTTCCCTCCTTGTCATCATTCTCCAGCTCATTGATGATCCCCGCCATCAACGCGTTGAAAGTGCCTGCAGCCAACAACCACACAGCACCAGGTTGGTACGCACCCACACACATGAGGTGCCTTAGCGAGCATGACATATGTATCACTATGCCGAATCTCGCTAGCCAAGGGATGTACCCTCCCAGCCGCCAAAAGTAACGCAGACACCTGGCTGCAGACACGGACCCCCCACTCCCTACACGACACCCCTGTTCAACCTGTGGCTACAACCAACAGCCCAACTGGTGCCTTGAACATTTTACAACCCTAGGTCCCAGCCAGCCCCTTTCACTCTTGACTCATTAGACCCCAAGGCATGAACACCTCAGGCGCACCTGCATTGCGCCCCCAGCCCCTGTTGCCTGCTGCATCAATGAGCGACGAGGCGTCGTCAAAGTTTGTCGCCTTGGCAAGGCCTGACACCACGTACGTCACGTGACGTGCCTCAGGCCTGATGCCATACCTAGCAGCCATGCTCTCAAGAAAAGACAGGGCAGGGTCCTGCAGACCACACACATGGACAGTGGTAAGGCACATTCTTTATTTTGGGGTTTTACGGAGGGGGGGGGGGGTGCAGACTCCCACCGGCTGGCCATACACACAATAAGTACGCGTACTGTTCGACGTGTGGACACTGTGAGGAATGACTCCCTCTCAGTGCTGACTCAGCAGCAAGACCGCCACAGCGTGAGTCAGTGGCCAGAGGGTGCCGACCTAACTTGTGCCTACCAGCCTACTACATACTACCTTCTACACACTCTGCTCTGTGTTGCTGACTACTACACACTCTGCTCCATACTGCACCAGCTGGTTTACACCACAGCCTTCCTTGCAGTGCCTCCCACACCCCCTCACCAGCTGCTCTATTATGCCACAATCGTCCTTGTATTGGGGGAGTAGAATGTTGCATGAAAACGCACTGTACTGCCCACCGGGACTATTCCCCCCCCCCCCCCCCCCCCCCCCCCCCCCTCCCCAAACAACACCCCCTCACCAGCTGCTCTGTGTCGCAGAGCCCCTTGAGGTAGGCCTCTGCCACATCAGCATCCATCTCACGCCCAGCCCTCAGCCCCTCCTTCACAGCAGACACTGCATCTGCAGCAAAGCCCTTGGACGCCAACAGCCTGCACAAGAAGCACACAGGCAAGGTACACAGTACAGCACAGGAGAAGGGTGTACGACAGAGTACAATACGAGCACCAGCAAAAAATAATGCAACAGAAACCCATGCTCGACACAAACCAACCAAGCACACGATACACATCCCTGGTATACTCATTGCCATGGGTCTCTAGTGGCCTGGCTTTGGGCAAAAACTGCTTGCTGGGCAGCGGTGACGGCCCACCTCCCTATGCACGCACCTGCACAGAGTCGACCAGGGCAGCTGAGGGTCTGTGTCTGTGCCTGCCACTGCCCCATACAGGGTTTGGCCACTTCCAAATCCGCTGTATTACTCTCCATTGCAGCATAGATCAGCACAGCATAGCTCTCAGACAGGAGCTGCACGCCTGCATGACAGGTCAGCACAGCAGGCCGCGGCGGTGGCAGCGGCAGGAGCGACGGTGGCAGCGGCGGCAGCAGTGACATAACCTGAGTGTGAAGGCCACGCATTGCATTCGGCAGTGTCTCAAGGGACTGCTGCTGCCGTCAACTTCCAGCGGCTACGGCAAGACTGGGCTCCCGCTGTCATCCCAACTACCACAATATCCCAGATGTCAACTGCAGTTGATTACGTGTAAACTGCACAACAATTTCAATTTCCTCAAGATATAACCAAGCAACAAGCGCCCACCTGCTTCTGTTGCCCGCCCCGCCACGCCCAGTGCTCCTGGTGTGTCCCCTCCCTTGAGGTAGGCACACAGCAGCACGTGGAAGGCCCTGGGCCCTGGCACTAGCCCTGCTGCCTCCATGCCACTGAATGCTGACTCAGCACCATCGATGTAGCCCTCGCTGGCTGCACTCTGCAAGCGCCTGCACGCAGCAGCATGCGGCATTACAGCGTGTCACAACCCCCACGGGTGATGGTGATGGTGTGGGAGAGGTTGACAAAAGGGTGGCAGCAGTCGCATTGCGGCGCTGGCGCACATAAATTGGTTATATCCGGTTGCAGCACCGTTGCTCATCTACACAGTGAACACCTATCGCCATCCTCTGCTGCAGAGGAGGTGGGTTTCCCCCAGCACACCTGTGATAGGGGAATCGCCTGCGGTCCTCCTCAGGAGAGCCCCCCTGATCAAGCCAGGTGCCTAGCGCAGCCTCTTCGCTGGCTGCTGCGTCCTCTCCTGCTGCTGCTGAGTCTGTCTTCTTCTTCCTGCCCTTTTTGCTTGCTGCAGGTGGCTCTGCATCATCTGAGCATGTCACAAGGGGGGGGGGGGGCATGGGAGATGGAACATGGGAGGTGATCATGCTCCTGGCCGGACCAAGCAGCATGCAGTATGATGCACATGCCAAGTGGCATGCCAGTGTGTTTGTTAACGTGCATCTGCAGGCGAAGAAGCTATCTACGAACATGGTCGTAGCACGGGTGAACGGCAGGAACAGAGGCCTTTGAGGTTGTTGGGATACTTCACCAGGCAGAGGCTGCTTCAGTATATTGCTCAACATCTTGATAACGTGCGATGCTGCTCATGCCTTGCTGTGCAAGCTGCTGCTTCAACTGGTGGTTGCTGTGCAACAGCAACAGCACAACAGCAGCGGCACACCTGCTTCCTGTTTTTTGGCACGTAGGAGCACTTGCCGCCTGCCCTGTGCGCTGGTACGTGCTGGTGCGGCTGTACTACAGCTCAAAGGGTGCGGTTGCTGTCTTCCAGCGGAAACACGAGACCCAGGCGGCAGCAGCAGACGCCCTGGCAGCAGCATGGTGGTTGAGAGCCCTGCAGGCTCAACAATGTCAAAACTGTCTTTTGGACAACGAAAACGATTATATGTCCATCTACAAGGCGCATATGATGCTTCGGTAAGACCTCGTCCAATGTCCGAGTTTGATCGTGAAAGTGGTGACTAACCCTCGACCGCTTGACTTGTTCGCAATTCAGGTACCACAGGGGGAAATTCATGGGGTCTACAAGCATCTCCACAATGTGCTTGCCTGCAAGGCCTTGGCTGATCTATCCCAAGTGGATCCAACCTCAAAGTCAATTGGCCTGACAATTCATGCATAAAATGGCTGACAGTGGGTTCGTCCCAGTACTGAAGTTTCGTCCTGCAGGGGCCCCGGCTGGGTCGTGGCACCACACCCCCTGGCATCACTGTAAGTCCACGCGGGAGCACAGAATCAACTTGTGCCAGTTGATTGACCTCTCACCTCATGTACGTGTTGTCACAGTTTGTGAGGACCTTACATATCTTCCTGTTGCCACCCTCCCTGCATTTGGCTGTGCCAGGCGTGTTCCTTGACCCCTACGAGCGCATCAACTTCTGGTCACATGCAGTACCAGGACTCGCACTGCTTCTGCTTGGGTGGGTGGCTGCTAGCAGATCTTTAACTTGTAGATTGATGATTGTGTAGCTTGTGGATTGATGATTGTGTAGCTGGCGATATGGTGGATACGACGTGCATGGACATTGTGTACCGGTAGCTGTCAGCAGCAGGCTTGTTTGCGCCTCACTGAGTCAGTTTGACTCACAGCAGGGGCACCCCCACCAATCAGCCTCGTACATGATCGGACTTATAAGTCTGCAAGCAGTTGCATCTTGACGTGACCCTCTGGACATCAATGCTGCTCTCTTGGGTGCAGATTAGCAGCCCGCACTGGTGATGCCCCTGGGGGAGCTGCTTTGGAGTACTTCTGCTACTGTGCTGCCACTACACACCTGCTGTCAGCACTAACACATGGTGTGTTGGGGTTTAGTCATGACTCAGTGTCACGTATGCAGGCCTGTTGTGAGTCAGCTAGTTGGGGCCAACTAGCCTGTGATGCAGCAGTGCAGGACGCAGCAGCGACGGCTTGGTCACAGACTGCAGTTGTTGCAGAAGACGGCTGCATGGACAATCAATGAGCCGCACAGGAGCTGCAAAGCTGACATAGCCAGTGTCAGCCAGCAGCAAAGTACTCTTGCCAACTGTGGCATACCTGGAAGATGCTGTCCTCTGAGCTTGCCAACTCATTTTTGTTCGTTTGAGCTGGTCCTTCAGGCCTGAACTCAACTTGATTCTGCATTGGTGACCTAGCCCTGCGCTGCTCTGCTGTGCTTTGCTATGCTGTGTAACTCTTTGCTTCTTCTGCTGCAGTGTGGCCCGATGACCACACGCTGGAAAAGCTGGACCACCTTGGCATCGTTCTACTGATTGTCGGCACCCCTGTAACACAGATGCTGGTGAGTAGAGTGTGGGGCAGCACCCACTGAAACACGTGAGGCAGGTGCCATTCTCACAGCCCTTCAAGCACCCAAGGGAAGGACCATGCAGCAACAGCCCCCTACCCTCAATCCCCAAGGCCTGTGGCACGGATTTCTTGCATGCACACTTTACACATCTGGTTCCCCTACTGCTGCAGCTGAACACAGCCTTTGCTTGCTTTTCCATCAAACATGCGTACACCTAGAGGTGCTTGATAGCTGACAACCACCCCCCTTCACCCTTTGCGCCTGCTGCTGCAGGCCTTGCAGCCCGACGGCGACCTCACTGGCCTGCTCAAGTCATGTGCGGGTCTTCTAGTGGCGGCTTTCCTTCAACCGCTGCCGCGAACCGTAGGCTTTGTCGGCATTGGCGGGTACATCCTGCTGCGACACTGGTTCATCGTGGATGCCGCGTTAGTGGCACAGTGTGTGCTGTATGTGGCAGGGGCAGTATGCTTTGTGAGGTGAGGGCAGCCTGAGGCGGGTGGAGGAGGGGGGGCGCTGTTTTCAGCCGGCTTTTAACAGAGGGGACTGATACGTTGCCTCGCCTGCAACCGTTTTTGACAGCATGCAGATTGCATCCCAATGTTGATGAGGGCAGTGCGTGCCCAACGTAGGTTGGAGTAGTATGCTTGGACACGAGGCATGCCTACTGCTGGCAATGGCTTCAGCCTTGGGACGGCTGCGGGAGAACAGCCGTTGGAAACTTGGCGTGCTGTGTTTCTGGCACTGCCGGGGCGGTTATGCACACACCAGTGACTGTGTGCATGGCATGCCAAAATTTGACAGAACTTAGGACATGGTGTGTCACCAGCTGGCACGATCAGTATTGCTGCTGCTGCTGCTGCTGTTGCTGCTGCTGCTGCTGCCGCTGCTGCTGATGGCTGCGGCTGCTGCAGGAATGGTGGTCATGAGCGACTGCTGGGCCTGCAGGACCACCACCTGCTGCACTACAAGGTCACTGCTGCATGCAGCATACACGTGGCCAACATCATATGGAGGGTAGCAGCAGCCCCGCACTGACAGCAGCTATACTTGTTGGCAACAGCTGAAAAGTATCAGCAGCATGGGTGCTTGGCGGTCCGGGGTTTCGAGTTGGTGTGATTGGGACATGCAATGACGTGCCAGCTTTCTAGCTGGCTGGCAAGTTGGCGTACTGTGGATGTTACAAGTGACTACTTCACGAGCTCTCCAACAGCCTCACATAAACTGCCACTTGTGAGCCTCTTTCAGCCCAAGGACGGCTAAACCCAACCCAAGAAACAAAGGAGTCTGCAAGACACGACTAGTAACATGCAGCACGGATGCTGAACCCCCACACTTGAAGGCGTGGCTGAGAGCAGAACACCACTCTACCTTTGAGGGGGGGGGGGGAGATAGTGGTACCAAACAGCTGCTGAGCTGATGGTTGGCCAATACAGAAACGACCAAAGGCACCGGATCCCAGGGCGCTGCCCTCATCAGAATGGGCTATCTATCTACTGTGCAAGGCAGCCTTGGTATTATAATGGTAAGGCCGCCAGGAAGAAAACGTTAATCAGGCATACTCCACAATCACCCCAAGAGGAGGGGCACATGCTGAACTACTACAATCACCCTGCCTAACAGTCAAGGTTGACGGCTGGCTCACAATCAGCACTGGCCCCTGGAGATGCAAGCACAGCCAACTAAATAACAAGTGCTGTGTGCATTGAAGCTGCATCCGCAGCAACTGCGAGTTTTTATCCCTCTGAAGACGCCACGTACACCATGACTAAGTTACGCACAGCCCCACAGGGCCCTGGCCCCTGGCCTAAGCATGTCAACCCAAGCATGTCAACCTAACCCACTGAGTGGCACTCGCAATCTGCAGGTCTTCAGGGAAAGCACTAGCTTCCATTGCTCCTTTGTTGATGCGTGGCATCAACCCGCCTCCCTAGCAGCTGCCGCTCACCATAATGACCACATCATATGTTGGGACTGCACAAGCGTCCATCATCACGCAAGGTGGCATCTTGTGATGATGTCAGCACACACACACACAGGCACCCCAAAATACTATTGGCTGCAACACTTGCCACACATCTCATATCAGTCTCACCAGAAAGTGCAGTGCGCTTTGA
Source organism: Desmodesmus armatus (assembly GCA_007449985.2). Classification (NCBI taxonomy): domain Eukaryota; kingdom Viridiplantae; phylum Chlorophyta; class Chlorophyceae; order Sphaeropleales; family Scenedesmaceae; genus Desmodesmus; species Desmodesmus armatus. Next base: position 382,131 of record VIIQ02000636.1, read on the forward strand.
CACAGGAACCGTTCGGGTCGGGTGTAAAGCAAGCTGTCAACCAAGCTGTCAACTGCTGCACACTGTCCTTGGGGCACACCACTTGGCACTGTGACACTCACTCGCCCCACAAGTCGAAGTCAACCAGCACACATGACAGCATGCAACACGCAACCCTCTTTCACTCATTGGCCCACTGTAGTGCAGCTGTAGGACTAAATGATACCCTAACACAAGAATCCTGTATGGATGCACACTCAGCAGTTCAATTCTACGCAACCCCGCAGCCGCTGTCCGCCACTTCTGCACCTCCACAACCTGCACACCCCTTATGCCAATCTATACGCCAGCACGCGCACTGCTACTGCACATTGCAGCATGAAGACGACACTGAACTGCGCATGCTGGCCACTCCTACACACCTGGAGTGTGTGCCGGCAACTGACTGCTGCCACGTGCGGCTGTCGCTGCTACTGCTGCTGCTGCCACCCGCTGCTTCCTGAGTATCACCACGTACGCAAACGCAGTCACAACCGCCTGAACCCCTGCCAGCAAACTAAACCACGGCCCATACCCCATGGCTCTCGTGGCCACAGCGCTCACAAGGATAATGACCCCAGCCATGATAAACATCATGCTCTGTACTGCTGCAGAAGCCGCCCCTGCTGCCGACTGCTTCATTGTTGTCAGGAAGCCAAACAAGCCAGGGAGGTACAACGCACAGCCGAAAGAGGTCAGCACCATCCCTGCAAACACACCCACGAGGTGTGTCTTCATATGCAGGGCCCAGGCATAAATGAGGAGCCCACTGGGCATGGTGATGAGGGCGATGAGGGTGTTGTGCACTAGGCGGGCCTCTGGCTCTGTGGGGTGCTGGGCTGCAGACCTGTCGGAGAGGATGCCACCAAGGGGGCTGCCTACAAGACCTGGGATGCCGTCTGCAAGGTAGGCCACCTGCAACAGTAAGCCACCAGCACAGCGCAGCACAGCACAGCGTGACAGGTGATCGGCTGTACATACATGTGATGAAATTTTCAAGGCATGCGCAGCAGGTGCTGGCACCAGGATCAGTAAGCAGGGCAGGCACATAGAGAAGGGAACCCCTCCTGCAAAGGAACCTCTACACAACGGCCTGACAGATGCCATCTGCAGTTCACAGTCTCACAGCTTTGAACAGGAGCGGCACCGCCGACAACATGTTGTGTCACGCAGCACGCAGTCACCAACACTCAGCCATGTAGCCCCTTGATGCATCACTCACCCCCAAGAGTCCTGCAGGCAGGCTGTAGGGTGCATGTGCCAGGGCGCCAGGCAGCTCAGTCAGCACACCAAAGCCTGTGGAGAAGGTGACCAGGGCCACAAGGGCATGTGGCCACACAGACGGCTCAACCAAGTACCTGCAGCAGCACACGGCATACCGCAGCACAGCAAGGCACACACGTTGACTTTGAAAGACTGACAGCCAGTATGTGTGTGTGACCTTTGTGCCCAGATTAAACCTGGCCTGTTCAGGGTGGGACCCCTGGCAGAGTTGCTGTGATACTGCCAGCACCACGGTCAAGATATGCTCATGCGCACAGGTTGTTCTGCACTTCGAACAGGCTTTGTAAAGGTAATTTGTCACAGGCACACACCCACTGTCCCCGGGTGTCTATGCCTGCTTGGTGCCAACACCGGGTGAGCCCATACATGTACACCAGATAGGGGGCACTTCCCTGGCAGGTTAGAAGCAGGGACGTATCCTCTCTGTTTGCCACACACCCACATGCATCAACAGCAGGACCAGCAGCAGTGTCAACAGCAGCCCGCCCACCCACCCACCCACCCACCCTCCCTCCCACTCACCCACCCACCCACCTGAGAGGCACCCAAGGTGCACTGAACACTGGCGGACTGATGGTCACACTGTCCCACTCCTGCAGCCCCTTCGCGCCCTCAGGGTTACTCTTTGCCAGCTTGCTCAGCACAAAGTACTGGTGCGTCTCAGTGCGGATGAGGCACACAATGACAAGCCCTGCCACGGCTGCAAATGCTGCCAGGGCAATGAAAGTGCTGCGCCAGCCCCAGGCCTGTGAGAGGGCCCCACCAAGGACAGGGCCAAGCACCTGTATGGGTGGATGGGAGGGAGTACAAAGAAAGGGGGGGGGGGGGCAGACGATGGACAAGAGAGAAGAGGGCGGGAGTAAGAATGGGCGGGGAAGGAGGACCACTGGCATGTTGCAGGAGAGCATGCAGGTGCAAGATTTGCTGCGCTGCGCCCATTGGCGGCTGGAAGAGGACAAGTTCACATGGTTTCAAAAGGCAGCTGTTGCAAGGCCAGAGCAAGGAAGTGGCGTTGCGATGGATATCAATGCCGCTTTACAGACGCATGGCATGCCCACACACAGCATCAATGTGCCTCGTATCAAAACACGCTGACAGCAGCAACTCCATTGCCGGCTTGGCCAGAATTGCGTGCTGAAAGGCCAGTGCAGGATGTGGTCCTGCCATGCATTGCACTGCTGCATTGCACTGCTGCCACACGTGCACATGGGGTGCACAGGAGCATGCAATGCAACCTTCTGCCGGCATCATGTGCTGCTGAACTGTGCCATGCAGGATTGGCTCAGGGATGTGCCATGCACCTCGTGCAACCAGGAAAACAGGTGGGGTGATGTATGGTGCAGCAGCATGACTCAGTCACTGGGATGGAGCATTTTTAAGTATGCAATGTGTAGCCACATGCCCGACATGAACCAACCCTTTCAACAATCCCCAAATCAGATGATGCACCCTCTAGAATGCTCTGAGGCCCCAGGTCAATGCTTGCTGTGCCAACTGCAGTCCTGCCCACGGCTACCAAATGCATGCATCATGTAATGCATTGCTGGTGACATGCTGCGCCTCCCGCATCCACTTACGGGACCAATGAGAAGAGGTACCATGAAGATGCCAGACGCCGTCCCCCGACCCTGCAGGCAACACATCATCCCATCCGAGCAGGGCGGTTCAGGCAACACAGTGTCAGGACGGCACATCAACCTGTGTGTGCATGTCCAAGGCGCTGCTCTGCCAAAGCCACTGCAAACACAATGTGAAATTTTGCTGCTACTTGCGCCAGCCTCAAAGGGCCTCAGCGGTATCAACGAAGGCAACCAGCTGCCTCATGAACCCAGCGGCGGCAAGCAAATTTCTGCAGGTATCTACGGCGGCTGCTGCTGCTACTGTTGGTGCTACTGCTGCTGCCCACACCAGGTACGATGCTGCCTCCCCTGCCACCGCCGCACGTTGTTGTGCACAGTCTGCCGACTACAGCGGCCCTGCCCCCATATGTCCAGCTCCTGTGAGTGTATTGCCCTGCTGGCGCCGCTGCTGCTGCTGGTTATGCTGCTGCTGCTGCTGCTGGCACTACTGTAGTGCTGCTGCTGCTGCTGGTGCTGCCGGCTCTCACCTCCGGTGGGAAGATGTCTGCAATGACGCCCGCGCCGGTTGTCATGTATGCAGCGACTGCAGGACAGGACAGCCATGCAGACATGAGCCACAGTTGCTGATGCTGCTGCCATCAGTAGCTGTTGGATAACCTCCACTCTACCACCCAGCCATTAGGTTTGAAGCTGTGTATCTTTCATAAACCGTCAGGACATCAGGTTGCCCAGCACCACCGCCCGCGCTGCAACTACTGCCCGCGCTCCATTGAGAGCCTGTACACTGCAGCGCTTCAGAGCACTGCTGTGAATGGCTAGCAGCAGTATACACATCCGCTCCAGCACTTGCCCTGCATGGTGTTCCTTTACTACCCCTACCCGTCCCCTCTTTGCCGGCCGGGCTGCTCACCTCCTGCTCCCTGCAGTGCTCTGAACACCACCAGCACCTCTGCTGTTCGTGCAAACACGCAGCCCATAGTAGCCCCAAGGAAGGCAACTGTGGAGATGATGTATGTGGGCATGCGGCCAAACCTGCAATGCAAAAACGACGCATGTGAGCAGCTGGAAGCGAACACATGAGCAGACGCCAGTGGTTGAGATGCTGGAGCATTTACTGGGGTGGCATGAACAGGAGAGATGTCACAGCATGCTGCTGGGCCGGCTGCTGCTTGTATCCTGCGGAGGTGTGTGTGGAGGAATCATGAAGTGCCTGCCGACTGCGGTGAGATGCTGCCTGCTGTGCTGGTAGACACTGTCCACCATGCCTGGCGCTTATGGCTGCGGCGGCTGACCATGCAGTGATGCGGCAGCGCAAGCGTTGTCTATAGCGCTGCTACAGCTGTGCAAGCACGCTGGCGCTCACCTGTCACTTGCTGGGCCCCACACCAGTGCTGCTAGGCCAACCACAAACATGTAGATGCTGCAGCAGGGACCAACACGCAGCAATATGCACATGACATGTGTTGATGGTTATGTGGCGCCAGGGCAGCGCGCACTCAAAAGCTGATGCAACTGCACTGATGCTGCAGCTACAGGCACAATCCACACAAGCCCCGCCCAATGAGCCAGCACCCATCAGGGCTGATGCACCAACTCTGCACCGGAGCACTGCTGCTTGGATAGGGACTGTCAGCGCCACCAAAAGCCTGACATTCACACTGACCCCCAGCTGCCAGCAGCTGCACAGCCTGATGCAGCCGCATGCGTCTGCGTCTCGAATCGTAGGCCGCAGCAAAGACGGCTCCAGCCGCGCAGACGCCAAGCACCGCACTCTGCATGACACATATCGGCGGTTGCAGGACGAGCGGGGTGCACCGGCTGTCCTGCAGCTGCTGCTTACCTGACAGAGGCTGCGACCAGCTCAGCACTGGTGTTCAGGTCTGACTGGATGACCTACAGCAGCAACAACACAGGGCACCACAGTGTTGAGATCAGCAGCAACAACACAGGGCACCACAGTGTCGAGATTGCTTGAATGGGAGTTGATGCAGGGTTCAGGATGGAAAGGATCCACATCAGGGGGTTCAGCAGTGTGGTGTAAGTCAGCGCACCCACCACTGCTACCTGCACCCGCCATAGCTGCTGCATGCGACCACTGTTGTCAGGGCGTGGTGCTCAACACAGCAGCTATGCAATGTGTGGCGGCACCCTCGTCGACGCACCACAAACCGTCCCAACAGGCACCCATGTTGACACCCCCAGGTAATCTACGGCCATATGGTGGCACGTCATGCAACTGACCGGCCCACACTCACCGCCAGGGCGGGCAAGTAGATGGTGTCGCTGAATGGCACAAGGATGGAGGAGAAGGCAGCTGCCAGAAGGATTGTGTTTCGTCTGCGTGGGCTGTACAGGCCATATATGCTGATAGGACACGACGTGGGAATGTACACACGGGCATCTCCTTCTGTTGACTTTGCAGACTTGGGGGAGAAGTCTGCTGACGAGGTTGAGCAGGGGGAGTGGGTTGCCCCCGTCTCCTCACACTGCCTGCTGCTTTCTCCAGCTGGCTGGCTGGCTCCAGTTGCTGATTTGAACCAGTGCTGATCATGCCGCTGCTGTGTGTCCAGAACCATGGCGCCCACCGCTGTGGCCCGAATTTCTTTGTGGTGGCCAGATGGATGTAGTGACTGAGGTGTCTCAACTAGGTGGAGGGAGCCTTGGAGATGGACGGCAGCACCGCGATGATTTTGCACCACCAAGATTATTGAGGTAATATTGGCGGGGCAGTAGCTCTTGCCAGAAAGTCGAGATTATGAAAACAGATGCTCGGAAGCGCGAGGTGATGCCGACGCCACAACGCGAAGGCAAGTGCAGCGATCTTACTGGAGCAATGCACAATTTGTTGCGCCCTTGCCTGCTCCATCCGGTGCCGTTAGTGACCTTCGGAGTGAGAATAACACTTCCATGTAGAATCCTTGGACATTTGATTTGGTTCGGTTGGGGGTGGTCGCGTTCAGACAATTAGCGCATGTATCGTCTGAGCTGTTTGCGACAGCTGCCGTCGGTGCGAGCCCAGCAGATGTGGGGCAGCGGTCTACACAGCAGCATCAGCAGCTGCATTGAAAGCCAGCGGTCGGCGAGCAAACTTCAGGTTCGCGCAAACTTTGTCAAACAACCTCTTGTTTCTGTCTGTGCACGTCCGTGGTATAGCAGAGCCTGCCTATCAAGCTGTAGCAGTATTGCACAGCCAACCAGAAACTCCCATAGGGGGCCTAGTTGGCTCTGCAGCAGCACTCCAGCCATGACAGTAGCGATAGAGGTCAACCCACAGCAGCATCAGCGCAGCTGTCCAGCGCCTGATGCTCATGGATCAGCAGCAGAAGCTCCTGCTCAAGCAGCAGCAGCAACCCTCCAACGGCTGCTGCCTGAGCAGCATGTCACCAAGCTGTTGACAGTCGACCCAGACGCGCTTGCAGCTGTGAGTTCACCCGCTCTATCAGCTGTACACGACATCCTGACAGCACAAGCTGCCCCAGACCTTAGCCCCAGCAGCTGCCCACATCTGTACTACCACAACACGCAGCCGCACGGGCAGCAGCAAGGGCCAGCGGCATGCAGCAGCAGCAGCAGTGCCATACAGCAAGCTGCAGAGCTGCTGCAGTCAGGACATCCTGTCGCCATCCCAACAGAGACAGTGTATGGACTGGCCGCCAACGCCCTGTCAGCAACGGCAGTGTCTGCAGTGTATGCAGCCAAGGGGCGCCCCTCAGACAACCCCCTCATCGTGCACGTCAGTGACCTCAATATGCTGGCACAGCTTTACCCGCAGCAGCAGGAGCAGGAGCGGGAGGAGCAGGAGGAGCAGCACCACCAGCAGCCTTGCACACAGGAGCCCGCCAATGGCTACCCATCCACCAAAAGCCGCAGCTGCAGTGACAGCAGTGACAGGTTGCACTTCATCCCTCAGCAGTATCACAGGCTAATAGCTGCCTTCTGGCCTGGGCCCCTGACCCTGCTGCTGCCAGCCAGCCCCCTACTGCCTGCAGCAGTGACCGCAGGCCTGTCCACAGTGGCTGTGCGCATGCCAGCACACCCAGTAGCGCGTGCACTGATCGCTGCAGCTGGCGTGCCGCTGGCGGCTCCTTCAGCCAACACCTCTGGGCGGCCTAGCCCTACCACAGCACAGCACGTCATGCAGGTGTGTGGAGTGGAAACATGCAGCTGGCTTGGAGGCAGAAATGGTCACGTTCACACCATGGGCAGGGCAGCAGCCTTTCTCTCATGATGCTGGCTCACACGGGGTCACAGCACATAGCAGCTTGTTCAGCTCCGGGCGGTGCTTTCTCAGCTTGTGGACCTTGCGTGTTGACGCAGCGTGTCTGTTGAACACAAGAGTTGCATCAGGCAGGTACATCATGCCATGCTGTAGTGTCGTGTGTGTACCGACCCCTGCTGCTGCTTCTTGTGTTGCCTGCAGGACCTTGCCGGGCGTGTTGCAGCTGTTGTTGATGGAGGGGCGTGTGGGTGTGGCGTTGAGAGCACGGTGCTGGATGGCCTGCGCTGCCCCCCAGTGGTGCTGCGGCCTGGTGGGGTGACTGCAGAGCTGCTGGGGCTGTGCCCTGACATGAAAGGCCTGCAGGTGCGCTGGTGCAGCAGCAGCAGCAGCAGCATGGGCTGGCGCATCCAATGTCAATGGTGGTGTTGGATTTATGTGCTGTGCAATGCAGTTGTTGCATGAGCTGTCTCATGAGATTGACTGGTTGGGGTGCAGCAGGATGTACAGCAGGATGCAGGAGGTGACTTCATTAAAGCATTCAGTGCCAGACAGCTCTTGAGTGCTGGGAAATAGCCTCCAAACCTTTACTGTGCTGTACATCGTGGTAACGGTGGCGATTACCTGTGGGCCTAAGCCTGCAATTGCAGCCCTGCGTCCATCCACTTGCGTGAGCCTGTTGTCCTGCCTGCTGCACCCAGGTGTACCAGCGGGACTTTACAGACAAGCAGCTGGAGGCCACGCCCACCACCCCCGGCATGAAGTACCGGCACTACAGCCCCACAGCACCACTGCTGCTGCTGGACCCCACACCAGCTTGGCAGGCACAACAGCAGCAGCAGTCTGAGCAGGAGCAGCAGCAGCATTTGGACACTGGTGGCTTGCAGCAGCTGGTGGTGGAGGCTACCCAGCAACTGCTACATGACATCCAGCAGGCCCAGGAGCAGCAGCAGCTGCCACGCAGTGGGCCCAGTGAGCTTCACAATGTTGCATCAGGGCGCCAGGTGGTCGTCCTGCTCAGCACATGCAGCAGCTGCGGAAGTGGTGTCAAGCCCGGCTGGACCCCAGCCAGCTTGGATTGCATACACCAACAGCAGCAGGAGGGGTCAGCAGCAGCACCAAAAGGCCTTAGCAGCAGCGGCAGCCGTGAGAGCAGCTTGCAGGTGCTGGAGTATGTGTTGGGCAGTTGGCAGCAGCCGGAGCTTGTCGCACAGCAGATGTTTGCTGCCCTGCGAGCAGCGGACACAGTGTGCCCTGCACTGATCATTGCTCAGGGGCTGCCGCCTGAGGGCCCTGGACTGGCTATCATGAACAGGCTGCAGAAAGCCGCTAGCCAGCATGTGAAAGTGCCTGGTAATCTGTAGTTAGCTACAGGCTGACTGGCGGAAGTGCGCACCAACTGTGTGCGGCAGCATGTGCTGGTTGGTAGTGTATACAACAACTTGTATACCGGTAGGGCGGTCAAGTCCTGCAATGCGGTTAAGGGCCTGTTTCTGTTGTGGCTCTGTTTACCCGACTGTTTGCGGGTGTCTGTTTAGCGCAAACAGGACTGTTTGCTGAACAGAACACATACAGAGCATCCCATTTCTGTGCAGTCTGTTTACCCAATCCTCTGTTTGTCACCAAGATGAGTAGGCGAGCGTGAATCCTCTGGATACGCATGATATGCAACATTCTGCTCTATGCTCCAGCGTTTGGGAGCCGTGTGGGGCTTCCTGCTGCACACGCATCAGTGATGGTCAGCGGGTTGACTTTGCTTATCATGCAGCAACAGCGCATGTGCTCCTGCCTGATGATGCAATAGTACAACTGAAAGCGCCTGTGATACGACACAGGCCCGATGGACGATGTTCAATGTTGCGGGATGTTGCAATCTCGCTCCCCGTGGACGTTGCAGCCCTGAAATCAACTCCTTGTACATTCACACGTCATATGTGCACGCGATAAGCCCTCACCCTCATAACAGGGCTGCTCTGTTTGTGCAAATATGACCTCCGAGGTGCAATTTGCCAAACAGAAGTGCTGGCCAGGTTCTGTTTGCATAACAGAGCCAAACAGACCCTAGTAGAAATGCACAGCTCTGTTTAGAGTTCTGTTTGGCGTAAACAGAGGCGTCTCTGTTTGCTAAACAGACAAGTAGAAATGGGCCCAGTGGGGCAAAAAGTAACTTGGCACAGCCAATAACCTTGACTTTGCTTGTGGTGCAGCCAGCAGCAGGCAGCAAGCTAGAGCTAGGGGCTGCCAGCATGTTTCAGTAGCAGGCACACACCTGTAACAGCACACCTGTATGAACACGAGTCCTGTGCTGAGGGCAGGATAGGGCCGTTTGACCAAACTGGGGTCGACTGCTGCACTGCCAGGCTCCACACAAGCAGCTGCAAAAGCCCAACTGTCAGTGTCTGGGGGGACACTGCCTTGCTGCACACGCAATGCAGCGCTGGCCAGGGGAGATAGCTGATGTACAGGAAAGAATGCAGTAAAGAGACGAATTTGAGGCAGCGCACAGCAGCAGCTGCAGCGCAGGCAGATCAACCTGTCGATCAAGCAGCAGCTGGCCAACGACCTGCACACTCACACCACGCACTGCCACCAACAGGCGCCCAAGACACTTGAACGTTTGCACAGCACCCACGTTCCCCCTTACAGTTCGAATCCTGGCAGTCAAGGTTGTTAGGCGATGTGGACGGATGACCAATAGCCAGCAGCAGCTAGAGCCCCCGAGCAAAGTCCCAGGGTATCAGATATATCAAGTAGTTTTGCTTGATACAGCGCAGGTCCCGCCACACGCGCCCTGAAACTAGACAAGTTACTTTTTGCCCCACTGCACTCTCCAGTGAGAACCGGTCAAAGTTAGGGTTTAGCCAAGTGTACCCTGTACCCTAGTAGTGGCTGACAAGTGCCGCACACTGCACCTGCTGCTGCCTTCTTTTGCGCTGCGCAGAGGAATTGCTGCGAGAGCATGTCAGGGGCACCAAGTACGCCCGGAAAAAGACGTGGGTGAGGGTCTTGGGGTGCATGTTATGCTTCATGTTTCTGGGGCAAGCTGGGCCAGACTTTGCCAAGGCGCACCATGCCCTGAAGGGCATTCTTGACTCTCTCAATCAGCAGCTGCCAGAGGACGAGCAGCAGTTCATTGGTAGCAAAGATTTCAACTACTTGCGCACCTGGTGGGGTCATTGGATTGAGAACGGGAGTGTGGACGATGCACACAGGTCTGGCCGTAGTCGCAAATGCAACGAGAAGGAGGCTCTTGAAGCAGCTCAGATTTGCAAGGAGGGGAAGCTTGTTGAGGAGAAAGTGAAGGGCAACACAGTCCAGCACAGGGTACACTTCACCAGCCTGGGAGAGGCCATCAGGGAGAGCCCCCGTTTGAAGGAAATTATGAACAACAACGGCCTCAAGTTTTCAGACCAGCTGCTGCATGCCATGCACGACGCTGACCCCTCCCTTGTGCGCCGCAAGCTGTTCTTCAAGCACTCCTTCACAACACAGGAATTGCAGGAGCGTGTGGACTACGCCAAGCACTGTTTGGGCATTCAAGAGGGTTGGCCAGCATTCTTGAACCACACCATATACATTGATGAGTCCTCATTCACTGTCGACAAGTACACTGAGTCTGATGTTTTTGTCTGGTGTGACAAGCATGACCTCAACTTCTCTGATGTGGTGCCGAGGAAGCTGAAAAAGGGCCACAAGCATGTCACTGTGAAGTTCATTGTTGCAGTGACCGCCCACCCCGCCTTTGCGCACAGAGGGGGTGTGGTGTATATGGAGTTCACCACTGGCACCACCAAGATCCAACGGCACATCAACACAAGGCTGGATGGCAATGCGGTAGAGCGGGACATGGAGTACGAGGTGAGCCTGTTACATTGGGGAAATTGTGTGATTGCTGTAACCGTCAGTGTGACCCTGGCAGTTGGGAACTAACCACTTTAGCAGCTGCAAATAGGGCACATCAAAGGAACCCCAGCGCACTAGCGCTGTACTATATGAGGGTGTCAGCACAAGGGTGTAGCCCATTGCCGCAGACTCAAGGGCGGCAGCAATGCAGTCAGCATTACCAAGATCCTCTGTGTGCACCCGCACCAGCCGACCACCTTGCTGCACTGCTGCCATGTTCTGCATCATGTCGCGCCACAACACCACCCATGTGCTGTGGTGGTACATAGCAACCCAATGGCACCTCCCATCCACCTGCACAAAGTACCCTTGCTGCATGTGGAAGAAGTCCATGGGCCACGGCCAAAAAGCCGGCACCACCTGAAGGCTGAACTCCCTGTCCACCCCCCACCTCCTCAACAGGTCCATGAAGGTCAGCTCACAGGCTGGTAGCACACGCATGCCCTGCTGCCTCCATGCCTCCTCACTGTACATACAGAAGGCACACCACAGATCACAGGGGTCCCGCACTGTTGTGCTAGTTGCCACCTGCAGGTGGGGGGTGCCACGGGGACACCCTTGGAGCCGCCAATGCAACTGGTACTCTCCTGAGTAGTGGCCAACTGGCAGGGAGGTGCCATCAGGGAACCACAGCTCAGCCCCATCACTGCCATACTTCTCAACCCTGAGCCCCTCCCCCCGCATGGCACGTAGCGCCCTGAACTTCCACTGAGGCAGCTTCCCCGTGCCCCGCCTCCTTTTTGCTTCCCTGCAGATTCAAGACGGCAGCCGCAAGGCAGGGAAGATGACCAGGGAGGAATTTGAGAACAACCTCTACCACATAGTCAAGGAGTGGAACAAAGTAACTAATCTTGATAACTTCTGGTTGTCTTATGACAATGACGCCGTCCAGGCAACTGCCACGTGGGAAGTGGTGGTGAACCCCAATGACCCCACCGACACGATTGATTGCCTTGTCAATGGCTGTAAGCTGCCTCTGCCCTCCTACAGCCATGACTTGAACAGGCCTATTGAGCACCTGTTTGGTACTGTGAAGCACCACCTCAGGTGCCAGCTGTATGAGGATTGGAGCCTCCTTGATGACCACACCAAGTTGCAGGACATGGTGCGCAAGGTCTTTTACAATCTGCCTACGTATGGCTGGGCTCAGCATGTGGAGAAGGATGTGGCAGGGCTCCCTCAGCTGTGGCAGATGCTGAAGACCCCACAGGGTGTTTCTTACTTGGATGAGAAGCACCGTGTGTGTGTGGGGGCTGGGGGCGATTACCCCAACGCCTATGCTCGTTGAGTGGGGTGAGGGGCACACTAGGGCACATCTGCAGCACATTTGCAGCTGCACCCAGCTGCTGCTGCTTTCTTGGGTGTGCATGCATGCAAGGTGTTGCTGCTGCTGCGCACTACTCCTGTGCACTGTGCTGGGCTTGCCTCAGCCTGTTATGTGCAAGCTTTGCTTGCCTTCTCGACAGGCGTGTATGGGCCCATGGTGTGTGTTTTACTAGTCTTGGGTATACTGCCTCCTGGGCATGAGCCAGCAGCCTGCTGTTGGTGCTGGCATGCATGCCCAGTCCACGCGCTGCGCGCGCGCGCGTTGGCGCAGCTGCTGTGCTGTCATTTTTTCAGAGTACGTGCGTGTGGTTGAGCACCTGCTGCTGTGAGAGATTGGGGATCCCAGCAGCTGCATTCCCAGCACTGCAAATGTGCTCAATTCCTTTCAACCCACCTGGCACGAGGCATCTGCACTGCTTCCTGGTAGTGCTGCTGCTGTCTGTCCTGCGCAGTGGCAGTTGGCGATCTGCAGGCAGTACATAGCAGTACTGGGCACAGGTCAGCACAGCCCCTGGCTGACAGGGTGCTGATGTGTTTGTCACGGTAACTAGAGTGGTTTTTCTGCATTTGTTTAGAATGGGCAACATGCTTGTATGTGCATGCCAGGCTGACAGGTGTGAACAGCATGGCAGCTGTTCAGTGTTTCAAAGTGCATGCTGTTACGCAGCACGCACGCAATTCGCAAATGCAATTCATACGTCTGCCATGATTGCGTGTTGCAGATGCATCCTGCTGCCGTTTGCGCACACACAGCCCCAACCTCGGACACAATCTGCAACGTGCCCTTCCTGTGGACTGCACTTCCAGCCTTGATTACGCGCAGCTGGTTCTAATCAATCTCATCAAATCAACCCTACGTTCACGCAGCAGATCAACGCACCTGGCAGGACGTGCTGTTCCGTAGCTGAATCACCCCCGTCACTTCGATAATTCTGCACACAAGCAGCGGCGTCAAAAGGCCAGGCAAACAGTGGCAAATTGTTCAGCTTCCAGTGCACTCTGGGCACAAGCAAAGGCACGGGACGCGTTCAGCACTGGGGCATTGCTGCTGCAGATCCTCTAGCAGCAGCACTGGCTTGCAATCATGGAGCAGGAGGGCACCCTCGACCCAGGTGTGCAGAAAGGACTCTTCAGGGGATACACATCTATGGTGGAGTCCTGCTAGATCCATGCAGCCTGAGCATTTGCCAGCCTCTCCTTGGTGAAAGTGCGCACTCTCCAGTGAGAACCGGTCAAAGTTAGGGTTTAGCCAAGTGTACCCTGTACCCTAGTAGTGGCTGACAAGTGCCGCACACTGCACCTGCTGCTGCCTTCTTTTGCGCTGCGCAGAGGAATTGCTGCGAGAGCATGTCAGGGGCACCAAGTACGCCCGGAAAAAGACGTGGGTGAGGGTCTTGGGGTGCATGTTATGCTTCATGTTTCTGGGGCAAGCTGGGCCAGACTTTGCCAAGGCGCACCATGCCCTGAAGGGCATTCTTGACTCTCTCAATCAGCAGCTGCCAGAGGACGAGCAGCAGTTCATTGGTAGCAAAGATTTCAACTACTTGCGCACCTGGTGGGGTCATTGGATTGAGAACGGGAGTGTGGACGATGCACACAGGTCTGGCCGTAGTCGCAAATGCAACGAGAAGGAGGCTCTTGAAGCAGCTCAGATTTGCAAGGAGGGGAAGCTTGTTGAGGAGAAAGTGAAGGGCAACACAGTCCAGCACAGGGTACACTTCACCAGCCTGGGAGAGGCCATCAGGGAGAGCCCCCGTTTGAAGGAAATTATGAACAACAACGGCCTCAAGTTTTCAGACCAGCTGCTGCATGCCATGCACGACGCTGACCCCTCCCTTGTGCGCCGCAAGCTGTTCTTCAAGCACTCCTTCACAACACAGGAATTGCAGGAGCGTGTGGACTACGCCAAGCACTGTTTGGGCATTCAAGAGGGTTGGCCAGCATTCTTGAACCACACCATATACATTGATGAGTCCTCATTCACTGTCGACAAGTACACTGAGTCTGATGTTTTTGTCTGGTGTGACAAGCATGACCTCAACTTCTCTGATGTGGTGCCGAGGAAGCTGAAAAAGGGCCACAAGCATGTCACTGTGAAGTTCATTGTTGCAGTGACCGCCCACCCCGCCTTTGCGCACAGAGGGGGTGTGGTGTATATGGAGTTCACCACTGGCACCACCAAGATCCAACGGCACATCAACACAAGGCTGGATGGCAATGCGGTAGAGCGGGACATGGAGTACGAGGTGAGCCTGTTACATTGGGGAAATTGTGTGATTGCTGTAACCGTCAGTGTGACCCTGGCAGTTGGGAACTAACCACTTTAGCAGCTGCAAATAGGGCACATCAAAGGAACCCCAGCGCACTAGCGCTGTACTATATGAGGGTGTCAGCACAAGGGTGTAGCCCATTGCCGCAGACTCAAGGGCGGCAGCAATGCAGTCAGCATTACCAAGATCCTCTGTGTGCACCCGCACCAGCCGACCACCTTGCTGCACTGCTGCCATGTTCTGCATCATGTCGCGCCACAACACCACCCATGTGCTGTGGTGGTACATAGCAACCCAATGGCACCTCCCATCCACCTGCACAAAGTACCCTTGCTGCATGTGGAAGAAGTCCATGGGCCACGGCCAAAAAGCCGGCACCACCTGAAGGCTGAACTCCCTGTCCACCCCCCACCTCCTCAACAGGTCCATGAAGGTCAGCTCACAGGCTGGTAGCACACGCATGCCCTGCTGCCTCCATGCCTCCTCACTGTACATACAGAAGGCACACCACAGATCACAGGGGTCCCGCACTGTTGTGCTAGTTGCCACCTGCAGGTGGGGGGTGCCACGGGGACACCCTTGGAGCCGCCAATGCAACTGGTACTCTCCTGAGTAGTGGCCAACTGGCAGGGAGGTGCCATCAGGGAACCACAGCTCAGCCCCATCACTGCCATACTTCTCAACCCTGAGCCCCTCCCCCCGCATGGCACGTAGCGCCCTGAACTTCCACTGAGGCAGCTTCCCCGTGCCCCGCCTCCTTTTTGCTTCCCTGCAGATTCAAGACGGCAGCCGCAAGGCAGGGAAGATGACCAGGGAGGAATTTGAGAACAACCTCTACCACATAGTCAAGGAGTGGAACAAAGTAACTAATCTTGATAACTTCTGGTTGTCTTATGACAATGACGCCGTCCAGGCAACTGCCACGTGGGAAGTGGTGGTGAACCCCAATGACCCCACCGACACGATTGATTGCCTTGTCAATGGCTGTAAGCTGCCTCTGCCCTCCTACAGCCATGACTTGAACAGGCCTATTGAGCACCTGTTTGGTACTGTGAAGCACCACCTCAGGTGCCAGCTGTATGAGGATTGGAGCCTCCTTGATGACCACACCAAGTTGCAGGACATGGTGCGCAAGGTCTTTTACAATCTGCCTACGTATGGCTGGGCTCAGCATGTGGAGAAGGATGTGGCAGGGCTCCCTCAGCTGTGGCAGATGCTGAAGACCCCACAGGGTGTTTCTTACTTGGATGAGAAGCACCGTGTGTGTGTGGGGGCTGGGGGCGATTACCCCAACGCCTATGCTCGTTGAGTGGGGTGAGGGGCACACTAGGGCACATCTGCAGCACATTTGCAGCTGCACCCAGCTGCTGCTGCTTTCTTGGGTGTGCATGCATGCAAGGTGTTGCTGCTGCTGCGCACTACTCCTGTGCACTGTGCTGGGCTTGCCTCAGCCTGTTATGTGCAAGCTTTGCTTGCCTTCTCGACAGGCGTGTATGGGCCCATGGTGTGTGTTTTACTAGTCTTGGGTATACTGCCTCCTGGGCATGAGCCAGCAGCCTGCTGTTGGTGCTGGCATGCATGCCCAGTCCACGCGCTGCGCGCGCGCGCGTTGGCGCAGCTGCTGTGCTGTCATTTTTTCAGAGTACGTGCGTGTGGTTGAGCACCTGCTGCTGTGAGAGATTGGGGATCCCAGCAGCTGCATTCCCAGCACTGCAAATGTGCTCAATTCCTTTCAACCCACCTGGCACGAGGCATCTGCACTGCTTCCTGGTAGTGCTGCTGCTGTCTGTCCTGCGCAGTGGCAGTTGGCGATCTGCAGGCAGTACATAGCAGTACTGGGCACAGGTCAGCACAGCCCCTGGCTGACAGGGTGCTGATGTGTTTGTCACGGTAACTAGAGTGGTTTTTCTGCATTTGTTTAGAATGGGCAACATGCTTGTATGTGCATGCCAGGCTGACAGGTGTGAACAGCATGGCAGCTGTTCAGTGTTTCAAAGTGCATGCTGTTACGCAGCACGCACGCAATTCGCAAATGCAATTCATACGTCTGCCATGATTGCGTGTTGCAGATGCATCCTGCTGCCGTTTGCGCACACACAGCCCCAACCTCGGACACAATCTGCAACGTGCCCTTCCTGTGGACTGCACTTCCAGCCTTGATTACGCGCAGCTGGTTCTAATCAATCTCATCAAATCAACCCTACGTTCACGCAGCAGATCAACGCACCTGGCAGGACGTGCTGTTCCGTAGCTGAATCACCCCCGTCACTTCGATAATTCTGCACACAAGCAGCGGCGTCAAAAGGCCAGGCAAACAGTGGCAAATTGTTCAGCTTCCAGTGCACTCTGGGCACAAGCAAAGGCACGGGACGCGTTCAGCACTGGGGCATTGCTGCTGCAGATCCTCTAGCAGCAGCACTGGCTTGCAATCATGGAGCAGGAGGGCACCCTCGACCCAGGTGTGCAGAAAGGACTCTTCAGGGGATACACATCTATGGTGGAGTCCTGCTAGATCCATGCAGCCTGAGCATTTGCCAGCCTCTCCTTGGTGAAAGTGCGCACTCTCCAGTGAGAACCGGTCAAAGTTAGGGTTTAGCCAAGTGTACCCTGTACCCTAGTAGTGGCTGACAAGTGCCGCACACTGCACCTGCTGCTGCCTTCTTTTGCGCTGCGCAGAGGAATTGCTGCGAGAGCATGTCAGGGGCACCAAGTACGCCCGGAAAAAGACGTGGGTGAGGGTCTTGGGGTGCATGTTATGCTTCATGTTTCTGGGGCAAGCTGGGCCAGACTTTGCCAAGGCGCACCATGCCTGAAGGGCATTCTTGACTCTCTCAATCAGCAGCTGCCAGAGGACGAGCAGCAGTTCATTGGTAGCAAAGATTTCAACTACTTGCGCACCTGGTGGGGTCATTGGATTGAGAACGGGAGTGTGGACGATGCACACAGGTCTGGCCGTAGTCGCAAATGCAACGAGAAGGAGGCTCTTGAAGCAGCTCAGATTTGCAAGGAGGGGAAGCTTGTTGAGGAGAAAGTGAAGGGCAACACAGTCCAGCACAGGGTACACTTCACCAGCCTGGGAGAGGCCATCAGGGAGAGCCCCCGTTTGAAGGAAATTATGAACAACAACGGCCTCAAGTTTTCAGACCAGCTGCTGCATGCCATGCACGACGCTGACCCCTCCCTTGTGCGCCGCAAGCTGTTCTTCAAGCACTCCTTCACAACACAGGAATTGCAGGAGCGTGTGGACTACGCCAAGCACTGTTTGGGCATTCAAGAGGGTTGGCCAGCATTCTTGAACCACACCATATACATTGATGAGTCCTCATTCACTGTCGACAAGTACACTGAGTCTGATGTTTTTGTCTGGTGTGACAAGCATGACCTCAACTTCTCTGATGTGGTGCCGAGGAAGCTGAAAAAGGGCCACAAGCATGTCACTGTGAAGTTCATTGTTGCAGTGACCGCCCACCCCGCCTTTGCGCACAGAGGGGGTGTGGTGTATATGGAGTTCACCACTGGCACCACCAAGATCCAACGGCACATCAACACAAGGCTGGATGGCAATGCGGTAGAGCGGGACATGGAGTACGAGGTGAGCCTGTTACATTGGGGAAATTGTGTGATTGCTGTAACCGTCAGTGTGACCCTGGCAGTTGGGAAACTAACCACTTTAGCAGCTGCAAATAGGGCACATCAAAGGAACCCCAGCGCACTAGCGCTGTACTATATGAGGGTGTCAGCACAAGGGTGTAGCCCATTGCCGCAGACTCAAGGGCGGCAGCAATGCAGTCAGCATTACCAAGATCCTCTGTGTGCACCCGCACCAGCCGACCACCTTGCTGCACTGCTGCCATGTTCTGCATCATGTCGCGCCACAACACCACCCATGTGCTGTGGTGGTACATAGCAACCCAATGGCACCTCCCATCCACCTGCACAAAGTACCCTTGCTGCATGTGGAAGAAGTCCATGGGCCACGGCCAAAAAGCCGGCACCACCTGAAGGCTGAACTCCCTGTCCACCCCCCACCTCCTCAACAGGTCCATGAAGGTCAGCTCACAGGCTGGTAGCACACGCATGCCCTGCTGCCTCCATGCCTCCTCACTGTACATACAGAAGGCACACCACAGATCACAGGGGTCCCGCACTGTTGTGCTAGTTGCCACACCTGCAGGTGGGGGGGCCACGGGGACACCCTTGGAGCCGCCAATGCAACTGGTACTCTCCTGAGTAGTGGCCAACTGGCAGGGAGGTGCCATCAGGGAACCACAGCTCAGCCCATCACTGCCATACTTCTCAACCCTGAGCCCCTCCCCCCGCATGGCACGTAGCGCCCTGAACTTCCACTGAGGCAGCTTCCCCGTGCCCCGCCTCCTTTTGCTTCCTGCAGATTCAAGACGGCAGCCGCAAGGCAGGGAAGATGACCAGGGAGGAATTTGAGAACAACCTCTACCACATAGTCAAGGAGTGGAACAAAGTAACTAATCTTGATAACTTCTGGTTGTCTTATGACAATGACGCCGTCCAGGCAACTGCCACGTGGGAAGTGGTGGTGAACCCCAATGACCCCACCGACACGATTGATTGCCTTGTCAATGGCTGTAAGCTGCCTCTGCCCTCCTACAGCCATGACTTGAACAGGCCTTGAGCACCTGTTTGGTACTGTGAAGCACCACCTCAGGTGCCAGCTGTATGAGGATTGGAGCCTCCTTGATGACCACACCAAGTTGCAGGACATGGTGCGCAAGGTCTTTTACAATCTGCCTACGTATGGCTGGGCTCAGCATGTGGAGAAGGATGTGGCAGGGCTTCCTCAGCTGTGGCAGATGCTGAAGACCCCACAGGTGTTTCTTACTTGGATGAGAAGCACCGTGTGTGTGTGGGGGCTGGGGGCGATTACCCAACGCCTATGCTCGTTGAGTGGGGTGAGGGGCACACTAGGGCACATCTGCAGCACATTTGCAGCTGCACCCAGCTGCTGCTGCTTTCTTGGGTGTGCATGCATGCAAGGTGTTGCTGCTGCTGCGCACTACTCCTGTGCACTGTGCTGGGCTTGCCTCAGTGTTATGTGCAAGCTTTGCTTGCCTTCTCGACAGGCGTGTATGGGCCCATGGTGTGTGTTTTACTAGTCTTGGGTATACTGCCTCCTGGGCATGAGCCAGCAGCCTGCTGTTGGTGCTGGCATGCATGCCCAGTCCACGCGCTGCGCGGCGCGCGTTGGCGCAGCTGCTGTGCTGTCATTTTTTCAGAGTACGTGCGTGTGGTTGAGCACCTGCTGCTGTGAGAGATTGGGGATCCCAGCAGCTGCATTCCCAGCACTGCAAATGTGCTCAATTCCTTTCAACCCACCTGGCACGAGGCATCTGCACTGCTCCTGGTAGTGCTGCTGCTGTCTGTCCTGCGCAGTGGCAGTTGGCGATCTGCAGGCAGTACATAGCAGTACTGGGCACAGGTCAGCACAGCCCCTGGCTGACAGGGTGCTGATGTGTTTGTCACGGTAACTAGAGTGGTTTTTCTGCATTTGTTTAGAATGGGCAACATGCTTGTATGTGCATGCCAGGCTGACAGGTGTGAACAGCATGGCAGCTGTTCAGTGTTTCAAAGTGCATGCTGTACGCAGCACGCACGCAATTCGCAAATGCAATTCATACGTCTGCCATGATTGCGTGTTGCAGATGCATCTGCTGCCGTTTGCGCACACACAGCCCCAACCTCGGACACAATCTGCAACGTGCCCTTCTGTGGACTGCACTTCCAGCCTTGATTACGCGCAGCTGGTTCTAATCAATCTCATCAAATCAACCCTACGTTCACGCAGCAGATCAACGCACCTGGCAGGACGTGCTGTTCCGTAGCTGAATCACCCCCGTCACTTCGATAATTCTGCACACAAGCAGCGGCGTCAAAAGGCCAGGCAAACAGTGGCAAATTGTTCAGCTTCCAGTGCACTCTGGGCACAAGCAAAGGCACGGGACGCGTTCAGCACTGGGGCATTGCTGCTGCAGATCCTCTAGCAGCAGCACTGGCTTGCAATCATGGAGCAGGAGGGCACCCTCGACCCAGGTGTGCAGAAAGGACTCTTCAGGGGATACACATCTATGGTGGAGTCCTGCTAGATCCATGCAGCCTGAGCATTTGCCAGCCTCTCCTTGGTGAAAGTGCGCACTCTCCAGTGAGAAACGGTCAAAGTTAGGGTTTAGCCAAGTGTACCCTGTACCCTAGTAGTGGCTGACAAGTGCCGCACACTGCACCTGCTGCTGCATCTTTGCGCTGCGCGCAGAGGAATTGCTGCGAGAGCATGTCAGGGGCACCAAGTACGCCCGGAAAAAGACGTGGGTGAGGGTCTTGGGGTGCATGTTATGCTTCATGTTTCTGGGGCAAGCTGGGCCAGACTTTGCCAAGGCGCACCATGCCCTGAAGGGCATTCTTGACTCTCTCAATCAGCAGCTGCCAGAGGACGAGCAGCAGTTCATTGGTAGCAAAGATTTCAACTACTTGCGCACCTGGTGGGGTCATTGGATTGAGAACGGGAGTGTGGACGATGCACACAGGTTGGCCGTAGTCGCAAATGCAACGAGAAGGAGGCTCTTGAAGCAGCTCAGATTTGCAAGGAGGGGAAGCTTGTTGAGGAGAAAGTGAAGGGCAACACAGTCCAGCACAGGGTACACTTCACCAGCTGGGAGAGGCCATCAGGGAGAGCCCCCGTTTGAAGGAAATTATGAACAACAACGGCCTCAAGTTTTAGACCAGCTGCTGCATGCCATGCACGACGCTGACCCTCCCTTGTGCGCCGCAAGCTGTTCTTCAAGCACTCCTTCACAACACAGGAATTGCAGGAGCGTGTGGACTACGCCAAGCACTGTTTGGGCATTCAGAGGGTTGGCAGCATTCTTGAACCACACCATATACATTGATGAGTCTCATTCACTGTCGACAAGTACACTGAGTCTGATGTTTTTGTCTGGTGTGACAAGCATGACCTCAACTTCTCTGATGTGGTGCCGAGGAAGCTGAAAAGGGCCACAAGCATGTCACTGTGAAGTTCATTGTTGCAGTGACCGCCCACCCCGCCTTGCGCACAGAGGGGGTGTGGTGTGTATGGAGTTCACCACTGGCACCAAGATCCAAGGCACATCAACACAAGGCTGGATGGCAATGCGGTAGAGCGGGACATGGAGTACGAGGTGAGCCTGTTACATTGGGGAAATTGTGTGATTGCTGTAACCGTCAGTGTGACCCTGGCAGTTGGGAACTACCACTTTAGCAGCTGCAAATAGGGCACATCAAAGGAAACCCAGCGCACTAGCGCTGTACTATATGAGGTGTCAGCACAAGGGTGTAGCCCATTGCCGCAGACTCAAGGGCGGCAGCAATGCAGTCAGCATTACCAAGATCCTCTGTGTGCACCCGCACCAGCCGACCCCTGCTGCACTGCTGCCATGTTCTGCATCATGTCGCGCCACAACACCACCCATGTGCTGTGTGGTACATAGCAACCCAATGGCACCTCCCATCCACCTGCACAAAGTACCCTGCTGCATGTGGAAGAAGTCCATGGGCCACGGCCAAAAAGCGGCACCACCTGAAGGCTGAACTCCCACCCCCCACACTCCTCAACAGGTCCATGAAGGTCAGCTCACAGGCTGGTAGCACACGCATGCCTGCTGCCTCCATGCCTCCTCACTGTACATACAGAAGGCACACCACAGATCACAGGGGTCCCGCACTGTTGTGCTAGTTGCCACCGCAGGTGGGGGGTGCCACGGGGACACCCTTGGAGCCGCCAATGCAACTGGTACTCTCCTGAGTAGTGGCCAACTGGCAGGGAGGTGCCATCAGGGAACCACAGCTCAGCCCCATCACTGCCATACTTCTCAACCTGAGCCCTCCCCCCGCATGGCACGTAGCGCCCTGAACTTCCACTGAGGCAGCTTCCCCGTGCCCCGCCTCCTTTTTGCTTCCTGCAGATTCAAGACGGCAGCCGCAAGGAGGGAAGATGACCAGGGAGGAATTTGAGAACAAACCTCTACCAATAGTCAAGGAGTGGACAAAAGTAAAAATCTTGATAACTTCTGGTTGTCTTATGACAATGACGCCGTCCAGGCAACTGCACGTGGGAAGTGGTGGTGAACCACAATGACCCCACCGACACGATGATTGCCTGGTCATGGCTGTAAGCTGCCTCTGCCTCCTACAGCCATGACTTGAACAGGCCTATTGAGCACCTGTTTGGTACTGTGAAGCACCACCTCAGGTGCCAGCTGTATGAGGTTGGAGCCTCCTTGATGACCACACCAAGTTGCAGGACATGGTGCGCAAGGTCTTTACAATCTGCCTACGTATGGCTGGGCTCAGCATGTGGAGAAGGATGTGGCAGGGCTCCTCAGCTGTGGCAGATGCTGAAGACCCCACAGGGTGTTTCTTACTGGATGAGAAGCACCGTGTGTGTGGGGGCTGGGGGCGATTACCCCAACGCCTATGCTCGTTGAGTGGGGTGAGGGGCAACTAGGGCACATCGTCTGCAGCACATTTGCAGCTGCACCCAGCTGCTGCTGCTTTCTTGGGTGTGCATGCATGCAAGGTGTTGCTGCTGCTGCGCATACTCCTGTGCACTGTGCTGGGCTTGCCTCAGCCTGTTATGTGCAAGCTTTGCTTGCCTTCTCGACAGGCGTGTATGGGCCCATGGTGTGTGTTTTACTAGTCTTGGGTATACTGCCTCCTGGGCATGAGCCAGCAGCCTGCTGTTGGTGCTGGCATGCATGCCAGTCCACGCGCTGCGCGTGCGCGCGCGTTGGCGCAGATGCTGTGCTGATTTTTTCAGAGTACGTGCGTGTGGTTGAGCACCTGCTGCTGTGAGAGATTGGGGATCCCAGCAGCTGCATTCCAGCACGCCAAATGTGCTCAATCCTTTCAACCCACCTGGCACGAGGCATCTGCACTGCTTCCTGGTAGTGCTGCTGCTGTCTGTCCTGCGCAGTGGCAGTTGGCGATCTGCAGGCAGTACATAGCAGTACTGGGCACGGTCAGCACAGCCCTGGCTGACAGGGTGCTGATGTGTTGGTCACGGTAAACTAGAGTGGTTTTTCTGCATTTTTTAGAATGGGCAACATGCTTGTATGTGCATGCCAGGCTGACAGGTGTGAAAAGCATGGCAGCTGTTCAGTGTTCAAAGTGCATGCTGTTACGCAGCACGCACGCAATTCGCAAATGCAATTCATACGTCTGCCATGATTGCGTGTTGCAGATGCATCCTGCTGCCGTTTGCGCACACACAGCCCAACCTCGGACACAATCTGCAACGTGCCCTTCCTGTGGACTGCACTTCCAGCCTTGATTTACGCGCAGCTGGTTCTAATCAATCTCATCAAAAAAACCCTACGGTCACGCAGCAGATCAACGCACCTGGCAGGACGTGCTGTTCCGCGCTGAATCACCCCGTCACTTCGATAATTCTGCACACAAGCAGCGGCGTCAAAAGGCCAGGCAAACAGTGGCAAATTGTTCAGCTTCCAGTGCACTCTGGGCACAAGCAAAGGCACGGGACGCGTTCAGCACTGGGGCATTGCTGCTGCAGATCCTCTAGCAGCAGCACTGGCTTGCAATCATGGGCAGGAGGGCACCCTCGACCACAGGTGTGCAGAAAGGACTCTTCAGGGGATACCACATCTATGGTGGAGTCCTGCTATAGATCCATGCAGCCTGAGCATTTGCCAGCCTCTCCTTGGTGAAAGTGCGCACTCCAGTGAGAAACGGTCAAAGTTAGGGTTTAGCCAAGTTACCCTGTACCTAGTAGTGGTGACAAGTGCCGCACACTGCACCTGCTGCTGCCTTCTTTTGCGCTGCGCAGAGGAATTGCTGCG